>CAJQZJ010004748.1:2417249-2495150 GCA_907164525.1 Lophiomys imhausi | reverse complement strand
TGTGTGTGTGTGTGTGTGTGTGTGTGTGTGTGCCACTCATGTGCAGGTGTCAATGGAAAGCAATCCCCTGGGGCTAGAATTACATGCAGTTGTCAGCTGCTAAATGTGGGTGCTGAGAACCAAATTTGGTCTTCTGTAGGACCAGAAAGTGCTCTTAACTGTTGAGCTATCTCTCCGGCCTCCCTCTAAATTATTTTACACTTTAGTAATTCTTTCCTTCTACTCCTGTCTGACAGAATAAATTCTGTAGCTTGAACCATCTTCAAAGAATAAGATGTACGAGCATACATGTCCATACACTAGGTCAGTAGAGTAGCATGCTCTCTTCTCAAAAGTTTATGCTTTATATTGAAAAGCAAAATGTCAGGATCAGTTGTATGCATTTATAACTAATCATCTTCAGGAATAAAGATGTTTATATGAATCTGAAATATGTACACACTCTCTCTTCAGAGTGTTCCCATCAGGATACCAGTTCATTGACCCTGATGAACATGTCAGTGTGAGTAGGGGGTCCGTCTTCTCACAGAACTTTTGCATTTTAGACATAAATAACTTCAGATGCTTCCCAAGTCTGAGGAAGAACAAGCTGAAGAGGAAGGAACTCTGGCTTCCACGGTACAGAAAGATTTTTTTTTTTTTGAGATAGGGTTTCTCTGTGTAGCCCTAGCTGTCCCAGACTCACTTTGTAGAACAGGCTGGCCTTGAACTCATAGAGATCTGCCTGCCTCTGCCTTCCAAGTGCTGGGATTAAAGGTGTGCGCCACCATGCCCGGCTATAGAAAGACTCTTAATCTGTACCATTCTCCCCGGAGCCACTGCTGGAAGACAGACACTAGATTGAGACCACTAGTCACAATGTGTGATGGGCAGTTGGTGTAGGGTAGAGGGAGAGACACACAGCACAGGTTAAAGCACTGGGCAAATCTAGTTTGTATTTCCCCTGCTACTTAATAGCTTTTTTTATCTTAGGGAAAATTGCTAACTATGAGTTTCTAGACTCATTAAATGTAAGAAATACATATATGTCAAGGAACTGCTTACAAAAATTGTATTAAATATGATGACGTACTGAAGTACTTTGTATAGTATCTATGCAGGACATAGGCAATAATACAATTGCTGGACCTGGTGGGTTTTTTTTTTCTCACATCAATTTGTCATAGATTTGCTCATCTCTCCAAGAGGAAATAACAATGTTTTTCTTTATTTTTTCCCCTTAAAATACTTTTAGATCTTCACATATAACCATGGAAATCCAAGAAAGATATATTTCTTTCTATTCTCTCATCATACAAGGCAGAAAAAAAGTGTCTGTGCAGGAAGTAGAAAAAGCAGCAGAGAAGCCCTACAGTTGGCTTCATAGCTACCTTAAGAGAGTCAGGTGTCAAAGTTATTCACAGTTCATTTGGCCCCAGAGCAGGCGTTAGCCTAGCTGTGACAGCAGTCCCTCTGTCACTGACCTTGGAGAGGGGGATGGGCTCCGGCTCCAGCAACTGCCGAGTGACAGAGGGCTCCGTGCTGGACGAAGCAGTTCTCTCCAAAACATGGATACTCTGCAAATGAGCAGAAACACAGCAAGGGTTAGAGCCCCATTCATCACATCAGTGAACACAAGGGAAAGGTCACAGAGAGCCAGCAGAAGAGCGAGCTGCTTAGGAGATGGCAAGGGCCTTGGAGGCCAAGCACAGTAGCAGTGTTGAGGAACATAATACCTGCGCACTTTCCTTCTTGCAGACTCACTGTTGAACATCTTCCAGAGCGTTAGATTCGACCTCCAGAAGGAGTCATAGGACTATATCTGGAAAAAACCCTTTAGGACCCACAACAGCACTGAATATGTCCGATGACAGACAACTTATATATTATATATATTATTACATATTATTATATCATTATAATACATAAATATATATTATTATATTATATGTATAATATGTAAATATATATTACCAACTCCTCTTCATTGGCCCCAAATCTGGTCAGAACCACAAAACCTACAGAGAAACCGGACTTTGCCAACTATTTGGCATGGAAGCACGGAGGCAGGGCAATAAAGGATTAGCTTGAGCCATTAGAGCAGGAAAAGGAAGCCAGATTCTCCAGTTTCCAAATCAAGACGCACACAGAGATCAATTTGGCATAAAGTGCAATAAACATGAGAGCAAAGTCTATAGGTAGCAGCAGACTGTTAAAACGTTGACTTCGTTTCGCGGACCAGAGGGCCAAGCACCACATGAGCCAGCTTAGGCATCTGGAGAACAGCCTCCTGGGTGCTTGGCATGGAGAACTCTCATCAGTTTCTTCTCTACTTGACTTTGGGAATATCATTCCAAAAAAGGAGACGCTTAAGCATTTTGAATATTCATTATATGTATGATTCAGTACATATTTAAATGAGTAAAAACCGAACCCTTTCATTTTGTTGATTTTTTTTTTGAGGCACAGGGGACCATAAAAAAACATTTACTAACACAGTAATAAGTCTTTTTACTACCACGTGTGTGTGTGTGTGTGTGTGTGTGTGTGTGTGTGTATGCATGTGTGTGTATTACTAAAAAATGAAAACATAATTAATAAAGCTACCAACTGTCACCAAGTATTATGATTGGTAACTAAATTCTAAAATAAGCTATATATTAATCTCTAGTACGTTAACAAAGAAACCAATACTTCTCATACAAATATCTATCCTGTAATTTGCACATTATTAGAACCTAAACACCACTATTTATGCTGCAATAAAACTAACCCAACTCAATACTCAGAATTGGCTTCAAATCCACACTTAAAAAAAAACAAACAAAACAAAACCAAAAAACAAAAAGCATATCCTTCAGGTTTGAATTCATATGTGTTCGTTACTATAAATGAAAACTCTTGAATGGTCTGTCTTTAGGATCAGCAGCTATGAAAGTTTAGAGTTATATACCTAGCCTCTAGTTAGACTAAGCAGTTGGTAGAGGAGAGCCAGCTCATCTGCACTCAGAATCACGATTTCATCTCACTGTTCCCACTACACACAGCTCTGTGGGAGTTCAGTGGAAGAGTGTGTGTGTTTAGCATGTATAAAGGCCTGGATTTGATTCTCAGGACCATGAAAGGGAAAAAAAACAGTTCTTAAAGACAATTTCTTCAGTGTTTTCTGATTACTTTGTAATTACCCTGTCACAGGGGCTGAATGTTAACTGGAATTATAAAAAGTTAGAATTATAAAAAAAAAAAAGAACTTCTTGGAATTTTAAAAAGTTAGAACTCTAATACAACAGAACCTCTAACAACATTTAATGAATTTAACTTTTAAGCCCCCATCTCTTGTTTACTGGATTGAAAGCTTTGGTCATTGTTTTGGATTGAAACATCAAATTTGTCCTTAAGAGAGGGGCTGATATGTAGGGACACTCCACATAGGAGGAGTGGGATGGGTGGGAGAGGGAGGGGACGGTGGGAGGGCGGAACCAGGAGGGGTGGAAAGAGGGCAATGTGATGTAGGTGTAACTTGATGTAATAAATAAACATTAAAAAAATTCTCCTTAAAACTGGAGTCACAAAATTAGATCTTTCCATGTAGTTTCTTTTAAGATCATTATGTTTGTTATAATTGTCTCCTCTTTATGAGTGCACTCTTCTGATTTTTCTTCATGATGGCTGGGAAACCTACACTACATTGAAGGTGTTAAGCATGTTATATAAGCAACACAGAGGGTTACATAAACACACTCATTATTCTTTAAAAAATAAAGCTACCTCTCAAATCCTAAAACTGTAACTTGATTTCTAGGTCCAGTGTGTGTGTGTGTGTGTACCTGACCCAAGGCCTTGTGAGGAGAGAACTTAACCCCTAAGCATCACCCTGGCCTCTCCAGGCACTTAGGACATACAGAGGTGGGAGTACTTACCCATCCCCTGTTCTCCCTGCTCACAGGGAGCTGATGCATGAAGAGTTCAGGTTAAGAGTCTTGACCATAGCCTTCCCTGCAGCTCATCAGCTTGGTAAGTCTGCTCTTCTGGCTAGAGTTCACAGGTCTCAAAAGCTCCTGGGCAACAAGAGGAGATCTGCCCACATGACTGTCCTTTGGTTTCCTTCATGTCAATAAACAATGAGACCCTGCACAATAGCTGAACAGGTCAGGACAACTCATCCAGAGAAAAGCATGACTCCAAAAGGTCTGCTGGACAGGGGTTCTTGTTAACTGATATTGGGTTGTCAAATAACAGGGCTTATTTCAAACATACAAAGCAATTGCGGGGAATATTTTAGGCAGTGGCTACAAATTCCTGTCTAGACTCACTTTTCATCCAAGTTTAGGGCACTAGTAAAGGCACCCAGCCCACTACTTTATGAGTGTTTCGTCACTGAACTGCTCACCTGACTCTGTTCTTATTTGATTCTCTTTGGCTGTGAAACCACTACCTAAAAGCAACTTGGAGATGAGAGGATCTATTCGGGTTATACCTCCATGTCACAGTCCGTCCGTGCCTGAGGGACGACAGGACAAAAACTCAGGCAGAAACCTGGAGGCAAAAACTGGGGTAGAGGCCACGGAAGAGCACTGCTCGCTGGCTTGCTCCCCATGGGTCGTCTAGTTTCCTTTCCAATGCACCCCGGGATCAGCTGCCCATGTGGTGTATGCCCCAAAGTGAGCAGAGCCCTCTTCCATCAATTAGCAAGTAATCAAATGCCCCACGGACATGTCCACAGGCCGATCTGATGGAGGCCATTCCTCAGTCGAAGCTTTTTCTTTTTTGCAGGTTACCTAGTTTATATCGAGTTGACAAAAATCACCATACTATCTTACCCATTTTGTGGTGTGGTGTGGTGTGGTGTGTGTGTGTGTGTGTGTGTGTGTGTGTGTGGTGTGTATTGGTACCTTCACATTGTGGTATGTGTGGCTGTGGAGGACAGAAGTCAACTCTAGCATAATTCCTCAGAATGCTAATCCTGTTTTTTTGAGACAAGATCTCTCCCTGCATCTTGTACCACCAAGTAGGCTGGGCTGGTTGGCCAACAAGTCCCAGGGATCTACCTCTCCTCATGCTCAAGGGCTGGGCTTACAAGCACGCACAGCACACATGCCCAGCCATCTACATGCATGCTGGGGCCAGGAATCAGGCCCCCGTGCTGGGATTCTCATCTCCGCAGTCCCTCTAAGATAAATTTATACTTACGAATTATACAAAGTACTTTCAGAGGAAAGTACCCAAACAGGTTAGAAATCTCAAAGCAGTTTTCATGATTCCTCTGGCTGCCAGGCCTGGCTCTCTTTTACGTGTAGTTTCTTTCGGCACAGCACAGTGCTTCACTGATATTAGTAACCTAACTGGGCAGTGCTGCCGCCAACCAGACGTGAATTCCCACAGTGCTTACCACATCGCCATCCCCAACCTCTACATGGGTTATTTCATTACATCTCCTCAAGTATTTGTACACTGATGGACTTAATTTATGACTAATTGAATAGTGAGACAGGGAGCCAGAGCAGTAGAGTCAGTAATCACTGGGGTTGGAATGTCAATTGAGATTTGATTCAGGGGCCCAGGCTTTTAAATATTATCTTCTACTGAAGTTAAAGCTAATACTAGAGGACATAAGTTACAGGAATTTCTAAGACATAACCCCGCCCCCAGACACTTAAGGCACGGCAAGCCTCCCTCCACCCAGCCTTCCACAGATTCTGAGGCAGACATTAATAAAATGAAAAGAAAAAAGTTACAGAACTCTGAAATAGTACACAATTTCAAGGTTAATTTCTCAGACAACCCTGAAATTAACCTTGAGCTTGTTTACTTTCTAATTTTGAGAAATAAGAGTCAGCTGACTTTAGCTTTGGGACTATGACACTGAGCAAAAGATAACATTTTTAGATCAGGATACTACTCTCTATTTACCAAGGGCCAGGCTAAATCACTAACTAACCACTAATCAGGCTTAGCCTCATATCTTCAATCTGTAAGACAGAAATGTCTCTCTTGTAGGACATAGAGTTGGCACTTAGTGTATACAAAGTGCTTCCCAGAGACTGGTCCACAGCCAACACTAAATGGTAGCTACTATAAAACTGTAAACATAGTCAATTAGGAAGCTCACATAGTCCTCCGGGAACAGAAGGATATCTGCAACTGTGCCGTCTTATTGGTTAGCCAACCCAGGAACCCTAGTCATGACCATGACATGACCGGGGTGTCAACTTCACTGTACAACCTGACAATATGAGTGGAGGCAAATGGCACACACATTCACAATGGGAAGCCAACAGCCGCAGTGCATTGTGGGCTCTGAAGCCACCTGGATGTCTGGAGAGGAAGAGGTTCAAGTACTCGCTTGCCACCTTTTTAATCATTTCCTCGAAGGAACACTTTTCTTTGCAATAACACAAGGCATTAGAGCAGTGGTTCTCAACCTTCCTAATGCTTGGGACCCTTTAATACAGTTCTTCAAGCTGTGGTGACCCCCTCTCCAACCATGACATTATTTTCATTGCTACTTTATAACTGTAATTTTGCTGCTGCCGTGAATTGTTATGTAAACATCTGTGTTTTCCAATGGTCTTAGGTGACCCCTGTGAAAGAGTCATTTGACCCCCAAAGGGGTCCCCACCCACAGGTTGAGAACCACTGCATCAGAGTCACCAAAACCTCAAGGCCATGCTGACCCTGTTAACAGCAACTATCTGGCCTCACTGAGAAGGCAGCAGCATGTGGACAGTTAATACCCTTAAGTGCTCTGATAAACTCAAAGTTGAAAGTCTTAGGAACACTGTCCAGAAAAGGTCTCCATGGGACAGTGGGAGAATCCACAGGAAGAAACGCAAAGTTACCCCAGCCTGGGGAAAGGAGAGTGTCTCTACAATTAAAACCTACAGACTCCACTCATTTGGCCTCACTTGTATTTGGAAACTCTTCATCTTTAGAAATACAGCTTGTGGGACTGGAGAGGTGGCTCAGCAACTAAGAGACTTGTTGCTCTTACAGAGGACCCAGGACCTACATGGTGGTTCACAACCATCTTCAATTCCAGGGTATCCTATGCCCTCTTTTTCTGGCCAGTACAGATACCAGACACAAACATAGAACACCTACTTACATGCAGGCAAAACACTCACACATAGAAATAAATAAAGCTTAATGAAAAAGAAAAGCTGTTTGCAAACATAAAAGGGCTACACTGGTATCTGAGAAACAGTTGACCAAAGGGACAAAGGCGTGAAAATACTGAACCAGAACACACTACTCAATTCGTTACTTAACTCTGTATTCTAAACACTTAGCACAGCAACTCGGAAGGCCAGCCTGGGCTACCAGAGACTGTTTCAAAAGAATAGAAAAGTAGAACTAACAGTCCTTTGTGGCTTTAAAAAAGGAACCAGAGTTAATCTATCAGAACTCAAAGAGGTTTTCAGTATGATAATCCCTCATATGATTTTGCTATGTAAGGAAAAAAAAACTATCTTTTAAGGTGTATATATGTATGTCACAGGCAAAATTGGGTTATTTCAGTCATCCTAATGAAATCAGACTGTGTATATCTACATATGTCTATGTGTATCATAAATATTTGCTGAAGAAAGAACAAACATTTATAATACAGATAATGTCTTCAGGCATGATTATATGACTGGGAGATAAAATACAGGAAATAAAGAGGGGAGAGCTGGCCTAGCTCATGCCACGGTGTGTTTAGAAAATTGCCCCTATTTTCTACAGGTGTGTCTTTCATCTTCATTTAACTTTAGGTTTAAACTTAGGGTGCTAAGGCTTATATAACATGATTATTAAAAAGATGACAGTTTAATGATAGTTATAACATTCCCAATACTGTTTCAAAGCCTCTCTTTCTTTCTCTCTTAAAAGAGAAATCCCTTATATACTTGCTGTTAAAAAAAAAAACCCAGAATTGAAAATATCCATTTAAGCAATGAATTCTTTCAACTATTTTGACATATTTTATTTTTTAATGCACATACAATTATTAAAACCAAACTTGGAATTGTACTTTATTTCAGTTTAATAAGCTGCTTTTTCAATTAACTTTCCCCCAGCATTAGATATTCTTCAAAAAATTTTTAAATAGCTGTATGAGATCTCACTGGATGGCTATGAAATGTTCTTTAACTGCTTCTGTATGTCTGAACACCAGACAGTTTCTAATTTTTCACTGATAGAAAATATTTTGATAAACATTTTGTGCAGAAATAGTCACATGTATATTGAATTTAAAAAAGTACATCATCTTTGGTGATTTCATATGTGATTACAGTGTATTTAGATCATTACCCCTCTATGTAGCTTTTGTTATTTCTTTGGAATATATTGTTTAGAAGCTAAATTAATGGCCCTACAATATAACCCTATTAAAGGTTTTCTATAAACATTGCTAGTTCCAAAACCACAAAATCAATGCACAAGCTTGCAGCAGTGTGAAAAGCATGCACGTCCAGAAAATCTCACCAGTGCTAGCTCTGACGGATGCTATGGAATGAGCTTGTAGTTAGGATTCGAGGTAAATTAAGTCTGGTGCTCAGAATGTAAACTAGATGACATGCATGGGGGTAATATTTGTGTCCTGCAGTCAGACAGGTACAGTGGGGTGTGGGTGAAGGAGGTAAGAGCTTTACATTTGTTCCTTAAATGAAATAAAACCATTTTACAGACTTAAGGTCTTTTCATGTGATGTTTGATAGTCCTAACAAAACACCTCAAAGTATATTCTGACTTCCAAACCCCAGTGAATAACAGACTCATGGGAATAACAGACCGCTAGGCCTTTCCAACCATCTATGGTGTGAGGGGCCCTCTGGGATTCCCTAACACCATCCGCTTGATGCTCTGCCTGAAACTCTAATAAGCCATGTTAAGCTTGAATCTGACAGGCGGATTTGCTGCTGTCAAAACGCTATTGGAAACCAGTGAGCTCAGGGTACACGAAAACAGGAGAAGGCAGGCCTAGAGAACCAGCAGGGCCCTGCGGGCACGCTAGGAACAGCAGCAGACGCTTACCCAGTAATGATGATTTCCTAATCATTTGTGGGTAAGGAGCTAGCGGCTGAGGGCCAGGTGTCAAATTTCTTTCCAATGGTCTCTTTCAGCACATGTCATATGAATTGAATGTGCTCTGTAAACAGTAAATGACAGTGGCAGATAGGGCGGGGGGTGGGGTGGGGTGGCTGCTCATTACTACTTCTAATGGGGAAAAAAAACTAACTGAAGTTTGCAGTAAACAAACAAATGATCAAAACTTTGCATTAAGCTAAAGTCAGTATCTGCAATAAAGACACAGACAACTCAGCAAGTAACATGGCCCTCACTAGGACAGCTATGCTCTGCCACACCTATGAACATTGCTTCGGGAGCTATTAAGGTTACAGTTTACTAGGCCAAAGTGGGTATGGACTTCATCACTGATGCTCATGGGAAAACATGAGGAGGCGACACTAACCCAGAAGTGACCAACAAAGGCTGCTTTGCAGAGTTCTCCTCTAGGTACCCGGAAAGCCCTTCCCTTGGATTTCCAGCCTGACTGGCTTTGCAATTAATAGACCGCACAGTGAGGTAGGCAGGATAGGGCCGCCATAAGCAGGCATCCAGAGAGCAAACCCTGTTTTCATCACTCACCAGCCACGGGCAAGATATTTTACGACATTTGGCATATTTTAGTTCCCTGGGAAAGGTCCTCATGGCCAGCCTTTCGCAGTGAGCGCTCATGAAGGGTCGGCGGTGGCGGCTGCTGCCGGTGTTCTATCTGCTCACAAACTCAGCCTAACATTTAGGCTTTCCAGGATATCCAATTCTCAAAAGGCACTGTAAGATGGTTGAATTAGTGGCAAGCCTTTCTCTTGGCATGAAAAAACCCCTTGCACCAACTGCAGACAGACTGCTGTCCAAAAAGGACAAAACTTGGTAGCAGGGAAGTCGACAGCCTAACTCTGCCAAGACAGGGTAGGTAAGTCCTTCATAATCCCTGCTCTACAACAAATGTCTGTCAGAGAAACAGGACCCAAAGGCTGAAGATTGATGCTGGAATGTATGGAGAGAAAATGGGAACTGTCCAGGCAGTCATTGGTATGTTCTTTCTTAGTTTTGGAAGCTGCAGGCCCTGCACTTCCTATATAAGCAAATATATTTATCCCTCTCAGGTCTCTGAGGTGGTTGAAGAATAGACAGCTAGAGTCTCATAGTTAAATTTTGAACTGTTTAGGAATCAAGAGGGTGTTATAGATCTAAGAAGATACTCTTAAAAGTGTGTTGCAAGATAGTATGAATGTTGAGTCACATATAGACCTTTAAACTCATGGAGTTGGTTAGATAGTAGAATGTTAAAGTCAGGGGCCAAATATGTATAAACTGGACATTGGGAAGGTATACTGGGCCAATTTACTCTCATAAATGTGGCATATTTATATCTATTGTTTTGTATAATACTTACTGTTATAAGAGAAGGAACCATCTGTTGGACTGAAAGGGGAAACTTCTGGGGGAAGAGGGTGGAAGGGCGGGATAGGAAGGGGGAATAGGGAGGGGTTTGTGACTGAGATGTAACTTGAAGAAAAAAAAATAAAGTATTAAAAAAAAAAAGGCATTAACTTGGCTACAGTATGAACTGTCACGAAGGAAATAATTTTTTTCCCCAACCAAATGCTAACCAGGCCCGACCCATTTTAACTTCCAAGATCAGATGAGACCGGCATATTCAGAGCGGTGTGGCCACAGGCAGAACTGTTACTTTCTTATTGATAGTGGTCCTAAATCCTGAACCGTGAACTCCACACAATACCCGGGATTCCCAAAAGGCTAAATTTAAATAGGAAGTCAAGACTTTACTAACACCAAATTTATTAAGCTATTAACACTAAAGATTTAGTCCTTGAGGGGATGATGCTATGCATTCTAAATGTTAATTAACCTGTTCCCAGAACCCTGCTTGCTGTACATTAAGTAATGCTGTGTTATCTTGCTCTGATTGGTTGAATAAAGCTGAGGCCTGAGATTGGGCAAAGACAGCGGTAGTCGGGACTAAGGTGCTCGAACTTCTGAAGCAGAGAGGTTGATGGGTAGAAGAAGCTGCCAGAAGAAGAAGGAAAAGAACCTCATTCCCCGTGGCCAGGAACACCAGCAGAGCGTGGAGAATAACAACCCAGGGGACGTATGTATATATGAGGTCATATTTGGGGAATAGAATTAAGAGCTAGCTTAGATGGGTTAAGATTCCACAATCCAGGCCAAGGCTTGTTAAAATCCCTCAGGTCTCTGTGTGCTCATTTATAATGACGAGTTAAGGATAACACTGCTGACCAATTAACAATAATCTAAATACCGGCAAATAATTTAATTAATTTTTTTACAAGTCTTTAAATCTTTACATGATATTAACTCTACAGAGAACAGTGCAGATTTTCAAATCAGGTTTGTGATCTATATACCCTAAAGGGTGGGCTCCAGAGTCAGCCTGCACAGCTGCATGGCCACAGGATGCCACAGAGATGCCAGAAGTTGTGTTATACTGATCCCCATGGATAAGGCTTGAGTGGTTTAAACTGCAGCTGAGGGATCAAAATGGGCATACTTACAGTTTTTCCTCTAAAACAGAACATTTGGGGCTGGAGATGGCTCAGTCGGTAAAACATTTGTTGCACAGGCTGATGACCTGTGACCGGCCCCCAACACCCACATGAAAAGCTGAGAAGCTGAACAGGGTGGTGTGCACTTGCAATCTCTGTGCACAGAGACAGGAAGGTCCTTGGGGCCCACTGGCCAGCCAGCTTAGGCTAATCAGCCAGTCTTGGGTTCCACTGAGAGATGCAGTCTCAAAAACCAAGATGCTTGGCTCCCAGGGGATGCCAAAGGTTGATCTCTGGCCTCCACATGTACACACATGCATGCCCACCCACATAGGCATGTACCTACCTACATACATACATACATACATACATACATACATACATACATACATACACACACACACACACACACCCCTTATACCATGAACTCACCCACACAAACACAAATGCTAATTTTTTAAAAATTAGAACATTTTAAAACTTGAGATAACACCGCATTTTGCACAACTCAAAGACAGAAAGAGGACTGATACTTGTAAAAGAGGTATCCTGTTTCCAAGTAGAAACTTCGCTATCTCTCTGAAGATGCTCCAGGGACTTAGTCAGAAGAGACATATTCCAAGTCAGTCATATATAAGTGGGAAGATGTTCTTACCTCTCTGACTGCTAAAGAAGAAAACTTGTTATGAAAACCTAGTGCACTAGATTTAGATTTTAGGTTCTGGCAGATGTCTTTTGCTCACCCAGACGGCAGATGCTGACTCAGCCATCAGCATGTTGTCCTGCTCACTCATTGCTGTGGACGGCCTCAAACACCACCACTGGGCACTAACTGAAAGGGCTCCTTTTGGTTTTGACATGCACTGCTCCTGATAACACAGGAAAAACTTGGGTGCACATATGTGATGGCCAGTCTTCACAGCCAACCTGACTGGACTTAGATTCACCTAGAGAACATGCCTCTGGCATGCCTGTTGGGGGGTGTCCAAAGGATTAACGGAAACGGGAGGGCCCAATCTGCATGTGGGCAGCTCCATGCCATTGATGGAATCTCTATCTGCATGTGGACAGCTCCATGCCATTGATGGAATCTCTAATAGAGTAAAAAGAGGAAAAGAAGTTAGGTGACATCTTTCATCATTCTCTGCTTCCTGACTGCAGATACAATGTGACCAGTGACCTCACACTCCGACTACCATATCTCCCCACCATGACAGACTGGGTCCCCTAAAACTAAGTCAGAACAAACCCTTTTCCTCTTACCTTGCCTCTTGTCAGGGGTTTTTTTTTTAGCAACAACTAATGCAAGGACTTGGGAGATAGCTCAGTTGATCAAGTGCTTGTGGTACAAGCCTGAGAATCTTGGCTCTCAGTCTGGATCTCCAACAGAAAACGTCCCTGGTATGGCAGCATGTGTCTAGAATCTCAGTACTAGGGGACCAAAGGCAAAAACAGATCCGTGAAACTCACTGGCCAGCTTGTCTAGCCAATCAGTGAGAGACCCTGACTCAAAAAATGAGATAGAGAACCACTGAGGAAGACAGTCAACACTGATCCCTGACCTCCACAAGCAGGCACACACATGTGACCTGTACCTCCATGTCCACATGCACACTCACATGAAAACATATTTATTCAAACACCTATACACATACATCGTGAGAACATGCATGCATGCACGCACACACACACACACACACACACACACACCCATGAGTAATATTCTCATGGAACAGAAATCCATAACTATTAAGGACCCATCATGATATTGAATATAAATGATAAAGACTGGAAAGGAGATCAACTACCAACCTATGAGTCTTTTTTCATTTACCCTCATTTATGATCTCTGAGCTTCACTAACATTGTATTATCACACAGAATTTTGGGCATTTTTCTCTCATTTTTCACTAAACAAAAATGACTGGTTGATTTAAAGACTGACAAGACCTACCCTGGGGGGAGCTGTGACAGTTCACTCGCAGGGACAACATCAGTGGAAACGATGCACTCTGACCCCGTGTTCTTACAGCCATGACATCTGATTTTCTGATATGTCTTGATCATAGTACAAATAGATATAATCATTGGAACTAAATAGGGCACATTCTTGAGTCTATTCCAAGAACTATGTAAGTTGTCTTTACAAGGTACTCTCAGGCATGTTATATTGTTTTTTTTTTAAATCTCTAAAATACATAAGCATAAGTAGTTTCATAAAAGGGAGAAAAGAGAAAAGAAAAAGAAAACAAAACAAAAAAATGCAATCAGTGGGTCATAAACTTAGTAAAATTATTACGTTAAATTCACCATGAGCATGAAGATTGAGTGGGAAACAGTAAGTCTGATTGCAGATAGTTTCCTCTCAGTCCCACTGATGTTCTGAACATCTGGACAAACTAACTCTGGTTTTGTCTGGAACACTTTTTTTTTTTCACAAACCTTCACCACTTGCTCTGCCCACATCCATCCTGGGTAGGGGGCAACAGAAGAGCCCTGTTCCATCTGCTCCCCTCCTCCATGCTTGGCTAGCCTTTTCCCCCCAACCCCTGCTCCTCTCAACTCTTTCAACTATTATTTTCTCCCCTTGTCTATCATCTCAATCTCACAATTATTTCCTAACAGCTACATGAGCCTCTGGAGTCTGCATTACAATCTTCTCTCGTTCCAACTCCTAACTCACGTCTTCATTCAAATATACCCTGAACACAGCATATGCACAAGACTGTATGAGGTACCAGGGAGACACTGCTGAATGGACAGAATCCTTGGGTTCATGGGACTTGTACTCCAGTAGCAGAGAACAGAACGAATGGACACAAATAAAAATAAATAAAAAATATAACAGACATCTAAAACACCAAACGATGATTAATGTTTTGAGAACAAGAAAACCACCTACATGGACAGTGGATGATAAGTCTCTGCAGTGAAGGGCAGCATAGGGACAGTTACAAAATGAGTCAAGTGTGTGAGGAAGCCAGGCATAGCTGGAGAAAAACTTAGACAAGGAAGACTAAAGTACCACAATCTGGAAGAAAGAAAAGATTTGGTATGTCTCAGGAATATGCTGCAGGGGATCCAAAGAAAGGCGAGGTGATGAGAAAAGGGATGAGAGAGAGAGAGTCAGAGAGTCAGGCAGACCCAGAGTATAAGTGGCCTCTGTCAGTGTTCAGCAACTCAATGCCATACGGATTTCCTAAAGGGCTTGGTGGAGGACAGTTCAATCTGCCTTGGGTTTTGAAGGGAACACTCTGGTTGTCCTGGAAAGAATGCCCTGTATGATGGGTGAGGGTAGAAATGAGAAGACCAAGTAGAAAACTGGCAACACTCCAGATGAGGAACCATGATGGCTCAGGTCAGAATGGAAGGGGAGGAGGTGGAAGGCAGCTGCAGATTTAAGGTGAAGGAAAATCTGCAGAGGTCTCTGCTGGTTTGGAAGCAGAATGTGAGACAAAGAGGAGTGAGGACATTTCCAGGAATCTGGAGATATATCCATTGAAATGAGAATTGTCCTTTACTGAGATGAAAATTGGGAGGAGGCAGCTTTGAGAGGGGAATGATGATAGATTTGATTTGGGACATCTTAAGATCCATTAGCTTGGAAGTGGATCTCCCTGGATTAGTTAGTATTAATGCAACAGGCCTACTGACATCCGGGGTCAAAGTTCACAAATTCAGATCTTCCAGGAGCCAGGCAGTTCATATAAATGAATACTGAAATAACTGACAGATAGCCACTGAGGGCAGTCAGGTAGAAAATGACCCCACCTAAACTAGAAACCACCTCTGAGACAATCAGTGTTGTCATCTAGGGTCTGGGCACAGTGTCCCCATGTTTTTCAGTTTATAAATGCAAAAAAGATCTGGATATTTTTTAATAGCCAAATATTAGAAAAAGAGGATTCTAGAAGTGTTTTTATTAACTCGTAGTTTTGTTCCAGAACTAGCAGGAACCTTAATTCATTGATATACAGTCCAGAAAGATTTTGTTTGGCATTTCTCTCAATTTACTTAGTAAGAAAACTTTTATTTGCACACACCTCAAGGGACAAGCTTTACTTGATGCATGCTGCCTTACGGGAAAGTCTTGGCTGCCTAGCCAACTCGTGTGTTGCTCTTTCTAGAAGTTTCACGGCATGTTTATTCAGTGAGCTTGTGAGACATGGCAGTTCACATTACGTTAGGTGTTCCACCGTCCTGCCACAGAGACAAGAACTTCTAGTGGAGCATATACTGAAACCTTCGAGCTAGTTAAGGACCAAGTGGACCCCAAAAGCCTGGGCACTGGGTCACGTCATGCCCCCGTCTTCCATCTTTCCCCTGCTGTGCTACATTGCTTAGTGACAGGGAAGGCAGCCAAGTGCTACTATGCACAGATGTTCTCTGTTTCATTTATCTACGAAGAAAGGGGAGGGCAAATAAATCTGGCATGGAAAAGTTGTAATAAAAAGACAAGACTAACATTAGTGTAACTCTTAAAAAAAAAAAAAACACTGCTTGGAAAAGCTTACAGCACAGTGTGGATATCAACACATAGATCAACAAAGTAAGCAATATAAAAATCCCAAACTATCCAAGATGTCTGTGACAAGGTCAACGACGGAGAAGGGAAAGTGACTTTGACTGGCCAGTGAGAGTGTCACATGAGCCTTGATTGCAAGGAAGCGTTAGAGGGTGGGAGTGGGTTGGGGACAGGCCTCCACCTCAGGGAAAATGAAGCAGAGATACGGAGAGGGCAGATTTAGGAATTGCAGCAGAAGGGCTGGAGAGGTGGCTCAGAGGTTAAGAGCACTGACTGTTCTTCCCAAGGTCCTGAGTTCAATTCCCAGCAACCACATGGTGGCTCACAGCCATCTACATTGAGATCTGCCCGGGCATATATGTAGAGCAAAATACTGTATACATAATAAATAAATAAATAAATGTTTAAAAAAAAAAAGGAATTGCAGCAGGCAATGCACATGTTTTGAAATGGAGTTGGACCAGACTATGGTCTTCACTGGACATCTAACCTATAAGGAAATCTGGCTTTACTTGTGTAGGGAACAGGAAGACTTTGAAAGGTTTCATGACTCTGCCATATTCAGGGAATGGTGATTTCCTGAAGGTGCTGGGGAGGTCAGAGACCTCTGAAGAAGAATACGATGTACCGCGTTAATCTATGGTCTATGGGTGAAACCAAGGAGACAGGCATAGAACAGATCCTGTGCCACTGAGAATGGTCCTATGATAACAAACATATACTGTTTTATGTCACAGTCAGAGAGTGGGACATCTAAGCAGAAGTGTTAAATCAGCTCATGTGCAATTTTCACCCAGGACCTGTGAACACCAGGTAAATAGGTGCATTACAAGACGACTGCATTCTATGCTGCGTGCTCTGTCCGTCATTTATGTGATTAGGAGGAGAACAGAGTTGACCCATGCAACGCAGTACCTCACTGATGTCTGTCAAATCAGGAGGAAGAGAAAACTCAACGAAGACTAATTTATCACACTTTCTCTGTGTCTTTGTACCTATAAAAAGTACTATATATATAAAGTACTACACTGTATTACAGCATACGACAAACTCCCAAATCCTCTACATTTATTCTGAGTTTTAGGTAGTGAATGAAGGGAGGGAAAATGGACCTGTGTTTATTCCTTTTTATTCTTCTCTTCTTTGATACAAAATTGCAGTCAGGGAGCAAGAAGAGGAGAAAGTCTTTGGGAGCAATTCCACTTACTGAGATACACAGGGACAAAAGTAACTTGTCTGCTTAAAAATTAATAGGTGTGTAGAGTTGGCTGACTCAGTATGTAGACCAAGTCGGTCTTAAACTCATAGACATCAGCCTGCCTCAGCTTCCAGAGTGCTGAGATTACAGGGTGGTGCTATATAATGAGACCCTGTCCCATTTGTATGGTGTCTACTGTCTAAAACTCATCATTAATTTATCCACCTTCTACCCATCACTGGACTCTCCACTTACAAGTCAGCCAGGAGTCAGCTATTCTACCTTTAGGTTCCCTGTGGCAGGCCAGGGTCTCCAGTTGTTCCTGTCATTTGCACATGGAGCCTGGAGCTCAGGTGCAGCAGGCAGATCAACAAGGCCGGACAGCTGTTTTTACAGCCCTCATCGGTCTTTTTTTTTTTTTAACCACAGGTCTCCAGGGTGAGCTGGGTCAACCCCTCCCTGCTCCTTAGCCACCAGGAAGGCTATGCGACTTATAATTTCTCAATGTCAGTGCTCCAAGCAAGAGAAAAACATGGAGAACCCTTAACAGAAAAGAACAGAGGCAGGCGAAGGGCATACTTGCCAACTCAGAGGGCACCTCAGTATGCAGTAGTTTTTTTTTTTACAAGTGTTTTCATTCACAGTGAGTGCTCTGAGTCTATGAGAATCTACAAATGCGCTGCATTAAATATCACAAGAGCAGGTAATCACAGATTTAGTTAGTTAATGACAGAAGTACTCCTAAAATACTGTATGTGTATCCTTTTTGACTATAACAAAAGGCACCAGCATTAAGAGCTTCCCAAGACACTATAGTAGAAATATCTGCATTAGGATCTGTGAAAAATAAACACACAAGAAATTACCAGTTTAGCTGGGCGTGGTGCTGCACGCCTTTAATCCCAGTGCTCAGGAGGCAGAGTCAGGTGGATCTCTGTGACTTCAAAGCCAGCCTGGTCCAGGACAAAGGGTGTTCAGGACAGCCAGGCTATTACACAGAGAAACCCTGTCTCAAAAACCAAAACCAAAACCAAAAACAAAACAACAAAAAGAAATGGAGAAAATTAATTTAAAAAAAAAGAGGCCGGGCGTGGTGGTGCATGCCTTTAATCCCAGCACACGGGAGGCAGCGGCAGGTAGATCTTTGCAAGTTCAAGGCCAACCTGGTCTACAAAGTGAGTCCAGGACAGCCAAGACTACAAAGAGAAACCTGTCTCAAAAAAAAATTAAATAAATAAATCACCAGTTTATACAGACTGTCCTGAAATTACTTGCTATAAATGGCAGGGTATGCTGGGAGGGATTGGGTTGGAGGTTCTCTCAAAAAACACCCATAGAAATGCATTCCCACTGCTGTGAATCCATATCTGAGTTGTTCATTTAAAAGTGCACATACAATGAATTATTAATAGCTGATGCACAACCTAGCACCATGGCTAACACCTATAATTGCAGCACTTAGAGGCTGACACAGGAGAATTACTGAAAGTTTGAGACCAGACAGTAAGTTCCAGACTAGCCAGACATGTGAGATATTATATCAAAAGAGTAAAATAAAAATGAAAGGAAAAAAAACCCAAACTGATATATTCCTTTAAATTAGGCAATACGTTCCAAACATCCTAAATGCTCCAGAGTGGAGCAGAGAAGGGAGGAATCATGCAAGACTGTCACACAAAGGAAACTTCCCATAAAAGGTTGGCAACACACTTATAAATTTCCATAAATTACTACTGTAAGACACATTGTAACAGAAATTATTCCTATCTGTGCTGGCTGAAATACCACTGTTCTGTCAATGGCCAGCATTTATATGATCAACCCCCACACAACCCTGGCAGCAGAGTGGTCCAGAAACACGAATGCAGTTGACTGCAAACAAAAATAACTTTACAGAAGTGGACCAAATGAGACAACAGGTGTACTCTACCATAGGTAAGTGCTGGCACTTCACATCCTCTGCTGCCTTTGAAAACTTTTCAGTCCTCATTGTTCACGGTTCCCAGACACTACCATTTCACTTGCTTCCCAACTGTGGAGTCTGACAGTGACTAGATTCCAAGGAGCCTTGCAGAGTTTAGGGCTCCTTTGCACCTCCCTGAAGAAGAATGATCTGAACATCACAATCTTGATGCTGGCTGACAGTCAGGTGCCCATGGTGAGAAGGACACCAGGTTTCCTGGAGAAACCCTGCTACATGCTGTGGTCTGAACTTCAAAAGCCCTCCCCTCAAAAACAAACAAAAAAAACAAAACAACAAACCAGAGAAGCCAGTAACAGCTTCTCACTATCAGGCATGGCTACATGAAACAAGGAGGTGACCTGTGGCACAAAGGAGTTCACAACAAACTTTTGGACTTAGCAAGCCCATGCTGTCCAAACAGGGTTCTATTGGCAGAAATTGATTTTTTTTTTTTTTAGAGAGCACTGAAAATCTTCTCCTACCTGCCTGCTTTCCCTCTGAGAGGACGTTGAAGAGGAGGCACTTCTGTGGGTCGGAGTGGATGTTTTATGAGCAGGGGATACGCCCTTCTCGTCTGAACTCATCGCTGCAATTAGTCCAAGGAGCGTGCACGAGGGATCATTCCAATGCTCTTGCCAATTCCCACACACCCAAAGAACCGGATGCTTTGCAGCTTTAGTCCATCTCAAACGGATCAGGCCGGACCAGAAAGCGCAGGCCACCACTGACGTGTCCAAACCACCTAAAAACAAGACAAACAGAAAGCCTCATGTAATTTAAAACAAAATAAAAATCATTACGTTTAGGGTGAAACTAATTTGCATTCATGGTGAGAAGAACACACTTAGAAGTGCAGGTTTGGGGCTCAGAGACCTCTAGGCTGGAGTTAAGATGATGAAACAAATCTATAGAAGAATTCACATAAGGATTCTGAAATTTCTGTGTGTGTGGAAATTTTATAAAAGCCTCTAGTTCTATTTTTAGAGCATTATTATGCTAATAAATCACGTGAACTTTAATGTGTTCATTACGCTTTTTAGCAATCACCTAGTTACAGATAATAATGGAAACAGCAATCCCTTAGGCTGGGCGGGTAGCTCAGTGGTAGACTGCTTGTCAAGAGTGAGCAAGGCTCTGGGTTCAATCTGAACACCAAAAATTGATTAATTATTGATTTAAGGAGAACAATTCCAGTAATTATGAGAATTTGTACGAACTTGCAAACCTGGATATTCTAACGACTGAAACTTGTAATCCTTTCTTGGAATTGGAAACTTCCTGCCTATAATTATAGTAAAAATAAAAACTGCTTAGCTGAACTAGAGCATTGGCTCAGTACAGTTAAAAGCAGTAGTTGCTCTCCCAGGGAACTCAGGCACAATTCTCAGCACCCATATGGTGGTCTACATCCAATAACTCCAGTTTCAGGGCATCCAGCTCCTTCTGACCTGCAAGAAACCAGGTATGCACATGATACCCAGACATACATGCAGGTAAATCACCCATATACATAAAATACATTTTAAAAATCTTAAAAAAATGAACTGCTTAGCACCCAAACTTTAAGACTAGATCTTAAAGCAAAACTAGCCTTTGCAAACCATAAATTCAAAGCCAAAAGCTCTTGTTGAACAGTAAAGTCTCATCTCTCAGTAGCAAAAGGCAGTTAAATCAGCCAGCACCTGACAGATGATCATCTAATCTGTTGAAGGAAGGCAATCTAATAAGTGTGAATGAAGATTCTGAAGCCAACTCTGGAAGCAGGAAAGTGAGAATGCCATTTAGATCCTTGATTCCAAGTACTTTGTCTTCTGGTCCAAGATGTTTTACAAGTAGACACTGATACTTGAACCAAAAAGCATGGCAGCTTCGTGATGTGTTCAAGTGCCCCCAGGGGATGAGGCTGAAATGCTCAACTCATTAAACCATTATCCACTCAGAAGTAAATCCAATCCAAGTTTCCAGTCCTCTGTTAAGTCTCTATACACACCCTCCCTCCTGCCCTCCCCCTCTCCTGTTCCCTCCTCTTTCTTTCCTTCCTCCTTCTCTTCCTCTTCTCTCTCCATCTACCTGTACTGTCTTCATTAGTACTAATGCAGGTATCTTATTTTAATTTAACATGATGTTTTTAGGGTAACTTGTTCAAGATGAAAGGGCCATGTTCAGCCTGACTGCATTATGAATACATTGAATAACTACCAAAACAAAAAGAGAACAGTGGATGAAGACTTAAATGCACCACAAGATCCAATTTTGAGGTTACTGTTTTTGTTGTCTATAAATTCGCAGTCTTTTGTGTTTTAAAACAAAAGACATTTGACTTTCCTGGTAGATTTGAACAACTCACCTCAGATAAGGAAACAATGACAGATCAAAGTTAAACTAAGTGAACCACTGAGTTTATTGGGTTACCTACAGGAGTGCGGGTGGCTGGAGAATGGACAACCCAAAGCAGCTGCTTCACTGAAAAGTCCATCCTAGCATGGGTGACAGATCAAGAAAGCTAGATCCCTCCAGCACCCTATATGGCTTGCAGGCATTTTGGCTGGTGGGAAAGTCTCCTTTCCCCCACAAATGTTACTGCTGACATAACCTTGAGGAGGGGCCTTGTGAATCTTGGAAGTTGCAGGAACTTCCTGAGACTTGTAAATGTTATTTACTTCCTGAATCTTAGGGAGCCTCTCTTCAGAATGCAATGTTTCACTTGGGCTGAAACAGCTCCACAGCACAAGCCTTTCAAGAATCCAGTATCAATTCAAATGATTTGTTGTTGTTGTTTTCAGACAGGGTTTCTCTGTGTAGCCCTGGCTGTCCTGTACTCGTTTTGTAAACCAGGGTGGCCTTGAACTCGCAGAGATCCGTCTGCCTCTGTCTCCCAAATGCTGGGATTAAAGGCTTGAACCACCACGCCCGGCATTTTTTAAAAAAATTATTTATTTATTGTTTGTTTTCTGTTTTTGTTTGGCGGGGGGGGGTCCTTCCTTCCTTCCTTCTTTGGTTTTTCAAGACAGGGTTTCTCTGTGCATTCTTGGCTGTCCTGGACTCACTCTGTAGACCAGGCTTGGCCTTGAATTCACAGTGATCTATCTGCCTCTGCCTCCCAAGGGCTGGGATTAAAGGCAGGGGCCACCATGCGCAGAAATTAGACAACTGTGAACTGACATGTGGTTGCTGGGATCTGAACCTGGGTCCTTTGGAAGAACAGCCAGTGCTCTTAACCGCTCAGCCATCTCTCCAGCCCCTCAAATGATCCTTTAAATCTCATCCTCACCAGGCTTCAGTCATGTGTTTGATTACCTACTCTGTTTTTAATGCATTACAAAAGGATTTCAAATTCTGTCTTGAGTTTGAACTACTCACTCTTTATTCCTCGAGTGTAGAATTTACTGTAACCTAAGATTTATTTCGTCTCTAGTGAAATACTTGCCTAAACAGTGCTGTAAACTCAATACCATACACTTTAGAGTCATCACCAGCACAATGACTATATTCAACAAGAAAAACACTAGAACTGAAAATAACAGTAATGTGAGAGCAGAAAACCTTTGCATTTATTTACACTGAGTGATATACAATTCAGATTTATACAATTTATGAGTCAAGGATCAAATTAGGGAAAACTTCTAGAACTTGCTGTTTGTAGGCATCATAGATTAAAATGGGACCAGAAAAGCGTTAGAATGGAAAGGACTATTCGCCCTGAGCTAAGCTGTGTGATGCTGTATGAATAAGCTCCAAGCCTAGGGACTTAAAGAAGGCTCACTGCCTCCTGATCCATACATACATCCTTCAGGCTGGGTATGGAGGTATTTAGAATTCTTGCACTCCACACTGACAGAGCGTCAGACCCCAAGAAAGGGAAGCAAACATCCTTGACAGAAACACAGGTGAGTTCTTAGAGTCGCTGTACACTGACGACGGTCATTTCCACTCAAATGTATTGCTCAAGGGAAGTCAACCGGTCCCACTCAGGTGAGTGTTCTATGAAATCAGCTCCATGAGAGGGATGAAGGAAATCGGAGCAGAATGATGTACGTCATTATAAAAATAAAGGAAACCATGAAAAGCTTGGACGATACATTGTTGATTTAAAACAGCCCATTACTAGTATTTCTATTATTCTGTTTGGTTAAAGTAGAACCAAAAATGTTAATTAATGAGGGTTATCTTTAGTTGTTGAAGACGAATCAATTCAAAACCAGCACAGATTCAAACTAAATAAAATTCCAGTAGGGTGAATTTTAAAAGGAGAATTTGAGTGTGAACCAAACATAGTTGGCACTAGTAATCTATTGGCAAAGGTCAGAACTCATGCCAAGAAAAGAAAGTCAAAGCTAGCCTCTCTCATGTGTGCATGGACCTTAAACATCTGTGAAAAAGTATTCCGTCTGCAGAAATAAAATCCATATATATAAAGAAAATAGATATTTAGAACAAGAGTGGGGAGCTCTAGAACACAAGTGTTTTCGCAAAACCTAAGGAAAATGTTGTCTTTGACAGAGCTAAGACAGGTTTGGAGACAATGGGAATGACCTAGTTTAAGGTCGTGAAGCTGTGACCATCAGAATTGGAATTCAGTAATGAAAGTCATACTAACGCAGTGCAGCATAGTTCTTTGGGGGAAAAGTTTTATCTTATTATCATCTCTTAGAAGTCTGCTCAATAGACCCCACCCCCTCTCTCTCAGGGTTTCCTCTGTGTATCCTTGGCTGCCCTGCACTCACTTTGTAGACCTGGCTGGCCTCGAACTCACAGAGATCCACTTGCCTCTGCCTCTCGAGTGCTGGGATTAAAGGTGTGTGCCACATTGCCTGACATCTGTTTCCTAATGAGAGACAGAAAAGGAGTGGACCCGGATGGGAGGGGAGATTGGCAGAAGGTGGGAGTGGAGAGAGGGGAACCATAATCAGTTTATATAGTATCTGAGAGAGAAAAAATTATTTTCAATAAAAGGAAAAGAAATTAGATTAGGTTACCAAAAAAATAAATACACAGTATGAAAAAAAGGTTAGAGAGCTGGGCAGAGAAAAGAAAGACAAAATTGAAGAAATCATTTTGCAAACAGAAAAAAATAAAAAGGTCAAGGAAATGAAGGATGCACAGAAGCTAATACATGAAGCAACTAACTGAATCTACAGATGTAGATCCGGAGCAATGATGAAAATGAATATATCCAAAGTATTTTCAGATAGAAAAATTTGATCACACTTTAGCAGGAAAATAAAGTAGAAAAACAACTCAAAACAAGACCCCAACAAAATTACTGAATTTAGGTTGCATTGTGTGAAGCAATTTAATACACTAAAAATTAATCATGGAGTAAGAGCAACAGAGAGTTTTGAAAGTGCGCTTTTCTAAGCACATCTTAGGTCGAAGAAAAGTTAAATGGTATTAAAGGATATGTGGGAACAGATAAAGGTCAAAACCCACAGTCCTCCGCCTCCAGACACCTCTATCTCTGTCTGTATGATGGTGTGCCGTCTCCATGTATGCCTCCATCATTCACATCGCTAAACATGAAAGACTAAAAGCAAACACCCTGCATTTATAAGCTGCCACTGACATCAAGACACTGATGCTGATTTTTGCCTGATTAACACTGTCCTTAAAGTGCTAGCCAGGGAGTGATGTAACTGTCCAGCTGAAACAGGGCTGGGGAGCTCGCTTGGTGAGCCGAACACCTGCTGCGTAGGTAGGTACCAGCCTCTGTCCACATAAGAGGGAGGTGTGCCTTGGGACCCCAGTGCTGTGTGGGGGTGGGGGGAAGAGAGGAGTTTCCCAGGTGCTTAGTGGCCCACTCTAGATTGTGACTGTGAACCTCCAGTTCAATGACAGAACCTGTTTCAAAATAAAATATGACAAAGAAGTGACAGAGGAAGACATCTAACAGCCTCTGACCTCCATGAGCACACACACAGTACACACACACCCACCCACTGATGTTCTCCATGGACACACACAGTACGCACCCACCCATGCACCCACCCACCCACCCACCAACACACACAGAGAGAATCCCAAAGCAAGCAATGCTGGAAATCAAGGAATATTTTCTGGGCAAAAGAGTTAAATTCAGGGGCTGAGACTCTAGCTCGGTGGTAAAGTGCTTGTCTGGTATGCACTGGGGCCCTACGTTCAATCCCCAGTGTTGCCACAGGGAGAAAACTTTGAAAAGACATAATTCAAAGCAGGGCATGGTGGCTCACAGCTGTACTCCAAATACTGAAGAGGCAGGAGGATTGCTGTGAGTTTGAGGCCAGCTCCAGCTATACAATGAGTTCCAGGGCATCCTAGGCTGGAAGTAGTCCCAGTCTCAAAAGAAAAGCAAAAGCTCCCCAAAACAAGACAATTCAGAAGGACATAAAGGACCATACATTTATGTAGTAGAACCTGAGTACATATATAGATTTGCAGAAGCAGCTATTATCGCTGCGCATTTTCCCACCGGCACAGCACTGTTCTGAGAGCTGTACAAATATTCAGTCAACTGCCTCAGCATCAGCACCAGGTAATGTTTTCATATTCTTTCTTTGTAGGAACAATTAGAGAGAGGCCAGAAGGGACCTGGTGCAGGGAAGACACCTGACGGGCTGCAGTCTGTGAACGCTGCCATCGCACAGGTGTCAAGAGATGTGCTCATGGCCACAGTGACACGGGGCACAACGCAAGCATGTTCTCATTAGGAAGGTGAGGAATGTGTTACACAACCCCTTGCCCACGTGCTGTGCTCAGTCTTCATGTTTGTGCAGGTGCTGGGAATGGAATCAGGGCTTTGCACACACCCTCTGTTCTGAGTTACATTCTCAGCTCTCAGCTTTCAAACCTGGTGGGTGGGGAAAGAATGAAGTAGGAAAAGAAGAGGAGCAGACAAAGAATCTGGATTTTATATTTGGATTCACTCTTAAATCGAGCTAAACATTGTAAGACATTTGTTGACCACATGTTGATACATTTTAATACAATTCCTCCAAAGTCATAATATGACTTTTAAGAACTTGGAAATACTCTAAAGTGCATGTGTAAAAACACACATGTAAGACCAGTAAAGAAAATTATTCTAAAAATAAGAGCAAAACCCTACTCTGCCTTATACCCAAGCTATTTAGAAGCTTAGAGAATGCAGACAGACCAGTGTGACAAAGTACAGAGTCTATTAACAACAACAAAAAACCACTGAGAATACTATTTTCAACAAGCTACCAAAAAAGAAAACAAGACAACAACAACAAAAAATGCTGAATACCTTACTTTGAGCCAAATATATATACTGCAAAAGTCTTAAACTTTTAAAGGTAAAACAAACCCCATAAAAACATTGAAAAAAGTTCTAGACAAACATAAATCATGCTGGAGTAGAGAATAACTTATTAATAATGGTACTTGAACCCCCACACAAAAACTTGCAAAATATTCATTTGACAAAGGTGTTTTTAATATCTAAAAGTTCCCAAGGGTGGTCGTGGCACACATCTCTAATCCCAGCATTTGGGAGGCAGAGGCAAGCAGATCTCTTGTGTTCAAGGCCAGCCTGGTCTACAAAGTGAGTTCCAGGACATCCAGGGCTACACAGAGAAACCCTGTCTCAAAAAAAACCAAACAACAAACAAAATACAAACAATCAAAAAACAAAACAAACAAAAAATCCATTACTATGGGGCTGGAAAGTTGGCTCAGCAGGTAAAAGCACTGACTGTTCTTCCAGAGGTCGTGGGTTCAATTCCCAGCACCCACAGGGCAGCTCACAATTGTCTGTAACTCCAACATCTGATACCCTCACAAAGATATGCATACAGGCAAAACACCAATGCACATAAAATAAAAATAGATATACTAAAATAAATAAATAAATAAATAAATAAATAAAAGTTCCCAAAAATCAGTAAGATAAAAATGACAATAATATAGACAGAATGTCTGGGACAATTCCCAAAGGAAGTGACGTTGTTAGTGGTAAAGTCTTTGCCCTTTCCAGAAAAGTTTAATTTGGACAACTGTAATTCAAATTATTTTGCTAAGGAAACCATGAAGCATGTAAAAGACAAAGAAATACAGTGAGACAGACAGACAGACAGACAGAGGTAAGCCCCTCCACCCAAATTTTAAAATATTTATTCTCTTTTAACAATGGGTACAGATTAGTTTAGGAATAATTGAAAAAGACATTTCTTCAGAATACAGTTCAAGGTTTTAGAGTTGCCCTATGGGTGGTTTTTGCAAATGTGTGTATTTGACAAATATCAGGACTAAATGCCCTAAAGACAATGACTGTATGTAACAAGAAAATTTAAAATTTCTAAATAATTTAAAATACAGATATATGTTGTATGGATCAATATAAATCAATCGTGTTAAAATGCATTAGAGTTCTATTTCGTTCCTGCTAAGCAGCGTACCACAAAGAGGGTGATAATAGTGGACAAGAAGGTAGGCCCACATCCCCTGACTCACTTTGTTTCTAACTGGATGTGGTAATGCAGAATCAGAGCAAGAGAAACTTGAAACACACGGACATTGTGAATAAAAGCATACATGCATAAACCACTGATTAGTGATTGCTGTGGGAGGGTCTTCCCCATTGTGGACAGTTGCCACCCGTGGACCAGCGGTCCTGGGTTTAATAAGAAAGCAAACCACGGAAAGCAAGCCCGAAAGGAACATCCCTTATGGTCTGTTTCAGCTTCAGTCTCCAGGTTGCCTCTTGAGCTCCTGACCTGACTTGCCTCAACCACAGACTCTAACTTCTAAGATGAAGCAAACCATTCCTTCCTAAGCTGCTCTAGATCTGTGTTTACCACAGCAACAGAAACCAAGCTAGAACAATATGTAAATAGCCACGGTTATGCTTGGGACAGCATAAAAAACTGTGAAGTTATATCCAAGCCTTGTGGCCTTAAAAATCATAAAAGGAGACATGATTATGTATATTCATAACTTCAACCACAAGTAGGAAAATCATTGCACAAGTTACATAAATTTTGGTTAAAAAAAAACAGGTCTGACCTAATAAGGAAAAAAAAATCCTCTCTATGCTCTTGGCTTCCCTGTAGTAAAAGGCTTCCTCTTTCCTTATTCCACATTACCTCTTGCTTTCGTTGTTATGGTTTGTTGGCTTTGGGTTTTGAGATAGGGTCTCATTTTGTAGCCCAGGCTAGGCTGGAACTCCAGGTCCTCCTGTCTGTATGCTGGGATTTACAGTGTGCCAGCATACTGACATTTGCTTCTAATTCTTCTACCCACTGTAAATCTCCCTCAATGACTTACAAGTTCATTGTTCTAATTATTTATTTGTAATTGTTCATGTGGACATTTGAGAACATTATCCTAAATCTATCATTTTCTAATAACAAATCTCTGTGAAATTACAATGCGTTGTATTTATCTGGAAACTGTAATTTGAACTAATGCATTACTAATTGGGACATATGGCCCTAAATTTAATAATTACATTTTCTTTTCAACCTAACTTAATTTTCCTACTTGAGATGAAATTTATGACAATTCAAAGAATTGTCAGAAAGACACCAAGGGAGCTATGACCATACCATCCTGAACGTACCCAGCCTCTTCTGTTTTTTTTTTTTTTTTGGTTTTTCGAGACAGGGTTTCTCTGTATTAACAGCTCTGGCTGTTCTGGACTCACTCTGTAGACCAGGCTGGCCTCGAACTCACAGAGATCCGCCTGCCTCTGCCTCCCAAGTGCTGGGATTAAAGGTGTGCGCCACCAAGCCCGGCTACCCAGCCTCTTCTAATCTCAGAAGCTAAGCAGAGTTAGGCCTGGTTACTACTAGGATGTGAGAAAGAGATTACAGAAAGACTTTCTATCTTGAACCACCTCTGTGACTCTTCCCCTAGGCCATCCTTTTCCGGATAGCAGTTAGTTTTATAATTAACAAACCATATGTAACTTTTTAAACATTTCTCAACGAGTTAAAAAAATAACACAAGAAAATTTTAGCAGAGGCCGAGCACAGCAGCAATCTAAGCACTCAGGAGGTTGCAGGCTTGAGACCAGCATGGGCTACAAGGCTCATCTCAAGACAAAACAAGAAATAGGCAGGTGCAGTGTCGCTTGCCTTTAAAGCAGCACTTGGGAGGAAAAAGCACAGATGTCTGTGAGTTCAAGGCCAGCCTAGTTTACATAGTGAGTTCCTGGCCAGCCAGAATTACTTGGTTTAGATTTTTGTCTCAAAACAGCAAAAGAAGCTGGGTGTGGTGGTACACACCTTTAATCCCAGCACTTGGGAGGCAGAAGCAGAAGGATTTTGGTGAGTTCAAGGCCAGCCTGGTCTACAAATTGAGTTTCAGGACAGTCAGGGCTACACAGAGAAACTGTGTCTCAAAAAACTAAAAAACAAACAAGACAAAACCAACAACAAAACAAACAAGCAAAAACCCAACAACAATGAAAGGACAAAACCCAAGAAAACACACTCTGATCCTATGATTGAAGCAACTAAATAATAAAAAAAAAATTTGAGGTCAGAATCATCAAAAGAGAAGACCACCTCCTTCCACTAGTTTTCTCTGTTATGTCCGGAGAAAGGCAGTGACAGAAAATGCATGGAGCGTGTGTGAGTTGATCCTGCTCAATAGCTTCTTCAACCCACAGGAACACCACACTTTTACTCCATAAATGAGGAAAATAGGGCCTAGGAAGTTTATGAATGCAATCCGCACTTTGGTTTCCATCTGTTTACTATTAGAACCTCCACAGAAAGTCACCTTTTTGAAAGGACTGTTATCTGTTCAGGCTGAGAAAATCTTGGGAACAGAGGCGGTGTTGAATTCAAAATAATGGGATCACAGGACAATGACTGTGATGGGTACACGGGCCACTGGCTCTCCTTTCGTGGGCCACTTTGTTACCGGTCATTTTGCTAGTACACATTTTTAAAGGCTTGTCTGTCACTTTTCATTTATCATTCATTGGGTTTGGACCTTTGCTGGCATGTTCAAAAGGAAGACTGAGTAATGCCACAGTGTGCATTACAACACGAAAAGTAACCCTGAGAAACAGTTCCTGCTGATGCTAACAGGCAAGAAAAACAGGAAACAAAAGCTTTCACCTCTACTCTATGACCTTAAAATTCATAAATTCGTGTCCAGTTTGTAAAAATTCTTATTCAGGCAGCAGGTGACCTTGAAGGTGTCCTATTTTCTAGAGGAATTTTCCACCAAAATAACTGTTCCCCACATGGGCCTGAGGGGTGCCGACGGGTTGACTAAAGTTTAAAAAGGTTCCTCAAGTAACCCTTCCACACTGCTGGCGGAAATAAAAAATAGCACAACTGCTGTAGAAGTCAAACGGATCAGCTCTTCCTTAAAAGTTTTTCAACAGTTTCCATGTGATCAAGTCCACCTCTAGGTAAGTGACGCAAAGAACTGAAGGCTGTAGATATACTGTACACTCACGCCCACAACATCACAATCCCAAATGCAGACACGACCTCAGTATCAACCAACACAGGCACAGATGAAGAAAGTATGGGGTATTCATAGAACAGAATATTACTTAGCCTTAAAGAGAAAGGAAATTCTAATACGAATGCCAACATAAATGTTATTAGTCAGGGTTCTCTAGAGTCAAAGAACTTATGGAATGAGTCTCTCTCTCTCTCATATATATATATATATATATATATATATGGAATTTATTCAAATGACTTACAGGCTAGAGTCCAACTAATGGCTGGCTGTGAATGGAAAGTTCAAGAATCCAGTAGCTCTGTCCTCAAGGCTGGAGGTCTCAGCTGGTCTGTATACACTAGAATCCCAAAGAAGAAGGCTCCAATGCCAGTGAAGCAACAGAGGTGCTAGCAAGGCAAGGGCAAGAGCCGAGCAAAAGCTTCCTTCTTCTATGTCCTTATATAGACCTCCAGCAGAAGGTGTGGCCTATATTAAAGGTGTGTCTTCCCTCCTCAAGATCCGAATTAAAGGCTTGTGTCTACCCTGCCACAAGATCGAGATCAAAGGTGTGTGTCTTCCTACCTCAAAGGTCTGGACTAGAAGTGGATTCACCCTCTTCACACCAAGCAGAAAATCTCTCACAGGTTTGTCCTCCGTATCTAGACTGTAGCTCCTTCCAGCTATATTAGAATTGACTACCAAGAATATCCACCACAATGGAGAGCCCTGAAGACACCATGATAGATGAAGCAAGCCAGATACAAAAGGGCAAACGCTGCACAATTCCATCCCTACTAGAGACCCAGAGTCATCAGAGTTATATAGAAAACCAGCGTGGTGGTTATAAGGAATCTCAGGGGATGGTAAACACAATTGTTGCTTACTGGGCTGGGTCTACAAGCCCATTTGGAAAATGAAAAGTTTGGGATGGATGGTGAATGTGAATTCACTCCGTGTCACGTACTTTTACACTTACAATTATAAATTATATGTGGTGTAGTGTGTTTGTGTGTGTGTGTGTGTGTGTGTGTGTGTGTGTGTGTGTGTGTGTGATCATCACAAGCATTTCCCCCATGATCAGCTATGAGGGACTTGTGAAACATACAGGCACTATTTCACACTATTTTGCAGGCAGATTTCATTTTCACGCAACCTTTCCTATTAGAACTGCCACTCAAGCCTGCATCACGTCCCCCACTTGCACATGTTCACAAACGTGTTCTGCTCTCTGTTTATTTGTCATGTTTCTGCAGCACCCGAGGGAAGGGTCAGTCTGACTTTTGTCATTGTGGTTATACGTCATGAGCCACAAACACCACTCAGGATGTGCACCAAGTTTATCACGTCAGTTAGATTTCAGCTCTCCCATTGAGCCCATTAAGCGCAGTTGACTGTACACACAAGCTGCCACCAGATAACCACTCTCATGTCGACTCTTTGATATTATTGAAATCTGCTGGAAGATAACCCAAAATAATTCAAATGAATTACACACTCTGGTTTCTTATCTGTCCAGAAGTCATTGGAGAAAAAGACTATACAAAGTTCAACCTTCCCAAGAGAAAACCTCCTAAAAAGAGACCTGCCAGGCTACTAATGGAACCCAAGGGGCCTTAGGGCATTATTAGGTTTTATCCTTCCTAGTGCTGAGTTACCCATGAGGGACAGGAAAGATGTGAAGCATCAGCTCTTTCAAAACACAGCTGACAGATTAGCCTGGCTGCACAGAATGGTGGCACCTGCCACTTACTAATTTACTGGCCATCATCAAGCTTAATTACAGACGATTCATGGTCAGAAGTTTGAGACCCTGCCACCCTTCTAGAATGACAAGGTTTATGCTGACTGTTATGCACCATGTCATGGTGTCTATGGTGCTAAGTTGGGGAACCAGCATGAGTGTCCGTCACTGTCAGGTCAGGGGAAGAAGAGCTGGCACAGGAGGTCTACTGCAAGGCCCCACATAGTTCAGCCTCATGACTCATTTAACTGGGCTGTGCTAACCTTTGTGGATACTCAGTGCTGAGCTCAGGAACCTACTGTGTGCTCTCCTCTTCAGATCAGACTTTACAGATACCCCTGAAACTGGCCATGGGTGGGGAACTGGGGGTATGCATGTCACTATACTGTTTACAAGTAAATGTGTCTTGCACGGATGTTTTATTTTTACATTAAAAAACTTATAGATTATGAAAGCAATACAAACTCATATTAGACATATCCAAACATCAACACAAAATAAGAGTATGTTCAAATATCACACTAATTATGATTATTTTAAGCCAAGTTTGATGGTACATACCTGTCTGTAATCACTTGGGAGGTTGACGCAGGAGTATTGTTGCTAGTTTGAAACTAGCCTAGGTTATAAAAGCAAATGGACAAGCCTGAGATTGTCTACTGAGACTGTCTCAGAAACACAGAAACATAAAAACCAAACCAAACGTTCGCCCCCTCAAAACAAATAAAAACCATAAGGATTAGCTTAATATCAAAAATACTTGAGTTATCACCAAAAAGGAAAGGAATGAGAGTCTTGATAGTTTGACTATGTATGTATAAGGTTTTCACAGAGTGCCTGTCTTGTAGTAAGCAGTAATTCACAAACAAACAAACTCAGAAGGGCTTAATATCCTGCCTTTGTCTTCCAGGGATGCATCTGATCTTGTGTCTCAAAGAAGAAGCTGAAGGGGCAAGAGACCTGGATGCCTGGCTTAACTCAGATTTTGTAGGAATGAGAACGAATGAGGCAGTTTAAAAGGCATATTCATACACAGATACCAGAGTAAAGCTGGCAGGCTAAATACAGCATTGACTTCATTCCAAAACTAAACTACAAATAATAGTTTAGGCTTTTAAGATCTTAAATTCTTTTTATTGGTGTACAATCATCACAGTGCTGGGCGGCCTCCAGACAGTTTCATTCAAGCATGCTATCTATGTGCTCTGAGGCTATTCATACCCTTCCCACCACATGCTTCCAAGTCCCCCCTCTCCTTCCTCCTCCTCCAAGCCTCTCTTCTGCATTTGCATTGTGAGGTCTCCATGTATGTGCTCCCAAGTGGTACCTATGAAGAACTGCAGGAAACTACACATGAGAGAAAACATGCAATGTTTGTCTTTTTTGTTTGTTTGTTTGTTTGTTGTTGTTATTTAAAATGGGGTTTTGCTATACATCCCTGGCTGGCATGGGCTGTTGACCATTCTCCTGCCTCTGTACCTGCTAGACTTATACTCTTACAAGCACTATGGCTGGCTGGATAGATCTGATTTGCTTCACTGAAGGTAATGATCTCCAGTCAAAGCCAGTTCCAAGCAGCAAGTCTTCTTTGTGGCTGAATGAAACTGCACCGTGTACACATTCCGCATCTTTATGTGTTCATCCGCTGACAGACACCTAAGCCGCCTGACTCCAGGACTCTGCTGTTGTGAGGTGCTACAATAAACACGGGTTTGTACGTACCTGTGTGGTATGTGGCCTTAGATTCATTTGGGCGTATGTCTACAAGTGGTAAACAGGTTATATGCTAGTTCTACTTGTACTTTGTGGAGGGACCTTCACACTGACTTCACTGACTTCTACAGTGGCTGCACCAACATACAATCCCACCAGGAGTTTATAAGCGCTCCCTACATCCTTGTAAGTATTTGTTCTTGTATGTCTTGTGACTGGTAGCCATTCTGACTGGGTTGAAATGGAATTTCAATGTTGTTCTAATTGGTATTTCTCTAATGGCTAAGGTTGTTGAACATTTTATCATGTGTTTATTGGCCGTTTACACTTAACCTGTTAAGCACTGTAGTTTTGTTAGCCCATTTGTTGGTTGGGTTGTTTGGCTTTTTAAATTCTTTTAGTCTAGACATTAATCCTCTGTCTAATGTATAGACAAATTTTGCTCCCATCCTCAAACTGTGTCTTCTGCTGATCAGTCATTTCCTTTGCTATGTAGACGTGTTTTAATTCCATGGCTTCATTTCCTGAGCGACTGAAGTCCTTTCTAGAAAGCCCTTGCCTGGGCCTTCATCTTCAAGCGTTTCCCCCTCACAGAACTGTCAGCTCTGGTCCATTCTGAATTGAGATTTACATATTCAGTTATATATTTCAGTGAGAGATACAGGCCCAGCTCATTTTTCCTCGTGTGGCTATCCAGCTTCTCCAGCACCATTTGCTGAAGAATGTCTCAGCTACGTTTTTTTATTGCTGTGATAGGCATCACAACCAAGATAAAGAAGAAAGAGTGTACCTGGGGCCTAGGTGGAGGGGGAGTCCATGACTGCTGTGGTATGGAGTATGGCAACATGGATGCAGGATGCAGGTTTTTTGAAATCTCAAATGCACACTCCCAGTGACACACCTCCTCCAACAAGACAATAACTCCCAATCCCTCCCAAACAGTTCCACCAACTGGGAGACCAAGTATTCAAATATAGGAGCCTATGGGGGCCATTATCTTTCAAACTACCACAAAGAGGCTATCTGTCTGGGGCAGCTTTGTCAAAATAAAAATAGGTGGCTATAGCTGTGTGGGTTTAACTCTGAGTCTTTTAGTCTATTCCAAAATCTAAAGTGTCTTGCTTTGTGCCAGGACTATGCTGGGCTTTATGTCTCTGTACTATGACTTAAAATCCGGCTGTTGTGATACTTCCAGCATCGTTATTTTAGCTAGGGATTACTTTTTCAATCCACAGTCTTTTGTGCTTCTGTATAAATCTTAGGATTTTCTTTTTCTATCTCTGTGATGACTGTCATTTGGGGCTTTAAAGAAATTACATTGAATCTATAGATTGCCTTTGACAATGTAGAAGGGGATAGATTTTTTTTTTAAGTTAAAATCCTGTAAGGGCAAGAACACAAGACAACAGCAACAGAATTTGGGTGGGGGTAATCAATTAAAAAAATTGGAAAGAATATTTTGAAGTGGTAAGATGATGACTTGGCCATGAGGGTATCCTATCACAATGACAGTGAGTCAAGGAGCAATGTGGAATGACACTTGATGCTGAATCAGGATGAAAAGGGTTACTTTCCCTTAAACCCCAAAGCTTGGGAAGCACCATGGATTGATGGGGTGGTGTTAAGCATTCTAAATGTTGATTGGTCCTGTTTGCTGTCTGTTACTTACTTTTTCTCTGATTCATTAAATAAATGCTGAGGCCTGGAGATTGGGCAAAGACAGAGGTAGGCAGGACTAAGGTTCACAGGCTTTTAAGAGACAAAACAATTTGAGAAGAAGAGGCTGGAGAAGAAGCTAGGAGCAAACAAGAAGGACAGGCCATGGGGTAGATTAAAGAAGATCCTTCCACGTGGCCTGGAACATTGGCTTAGCATGGAGAATAATAGTACAAAGGGATGTATGTATATATGGGGTCATATTTGGGTAATAGAATTATGAGCTAGCTTAGATGGGCTAGGATTGTACAACTCAGGCCTACACTTGTTAAAATCTACATGGTGTCTATGTGTATTCATTTATAATGGCGGGTTAAGTACTACTGCTACCTGTAAAAAAAAAATATGACTAATTAAATTGTTTAACCAGTATTTATGTTATATTTAATTGATTCGGCAGCTGTTAATTCTTTAACCAGACATAAATGAGTACACAGAGACCACATGGATTTTACCAAGCCTTGGCCTGAATTGTGCAATCCTAGTCCATCTAAGCTAGCTCTTAATTCTATTACCCAATTATGACCCCATATATAAATACGTCCCCTTGGACTGCCATTCTCCACGATATGCTGATGTTCCTGGCCATGTGGAATGAGGTTCCTTTTTCTAACCCATGGTGTGTGCCTCCTTCCTGCTGCTGCTGACTGGAAGGCCGCCTTCTTCCTGCTCCTGGCTGGAATGCTTTAATTCTCTGTCTAAAGCGCAGGCTTCCTGCTCTAATCCCAGGAAGTCCCACCTTTCTCTGTCTTTGCCCAATCTCAGGCCTCAGCATTTTATTTAACCAATCGGAGTCAATGTAAGTAACAGAAAGCAAGCAGGACCAATTAATTAACATTTAGAATGCTTAACACTACCCCAACAGCCGCCGAACAATTAAATATAATATAAATACTGGTTAAATCATTTAATTAGCTATTTTTTTCTACATATGGTGCCCAACCAGCCCCACAACCCTGAGATTAAGAGTCTCAGCTCTACCAACTGAGCTAGCTGGGCTTAGGTTTAGTGTTAGCATATACTAGCATAGGGATGGCAAAAGTCTGGACTTTAAGATAAAAGACTTATTCCTTAAGTTAAGAAAACATCTTTGAATGCCATATTCTGCAGATCTCTTGAGGTTTTTGAAGATGCCCTATCTATCTCTTATATTTAGATAAGCAAATATTGCTTGTCTCTTAGCAACTTGATTTCTGAGTAGCTTAGAAAATAACTGTGATAGACTGTCATAGTAACTAACAAAATGACACGTTTTCATGACTATTAGTTTCCATTTCTTAATTATCCTAAACAGTTTATGTTGGTTGGTAGCAAGAGGTCAAAACTTGACATTTCATTTTTAAGTATTACTACGAACAATACCTTTAAGAAGCGTTACCCTTAATTTTGTATCAATATACAAAGATCAATACCAATGTGGCCAAATATAATCTTAATTTTGTATCAATATACAAAGATCAATATCGATGCAGCCCAATACAATCTTAATTTTACATCAATATACAAGGGTCAATACCACTGTGGCCAAATATAATCTTAATTTTGTATCAATATACAAAGATCAATACCGATGTAGCCCTATACAAGATTTTTTGATATCGAGACATGTCAGCTCCTGACAGCACCCCCTATTCTACTCCAAGTAGAGGATGAGCATCGAAGAATCTCCAGTGGGAGATGATTGAATTGGTGGTAAGCCTTTCTCTTGGCAAGAAAAACCCCTTGCTTCAACTGTAGACAGACTTCTGTCCAAAAAACACAAAACTTGGAAGCAGATAAGTCGACAGCCTAGCTCTGCCAAGACAGGGTAGGTAAGTCCTTCATAATTCCTGCTCTACAATCAATGTCTGTCAGAGAAATGGGGCCAAACGGCTGAAGATTGATGCTGTAATGTATGGAGAGAAAATGGGAACTGTCCAGGCAGCCACTGGTATGTCATTTCTTAGTTTTGGAAGCTGCAGGCCCTGCACTTCCTATATAATCAGATATATTTATCCCTCTCAGGTCTCTGAGGTGGTTGAAGAATAGATAGCTAGAGTCTCATAGTTAAATTTTGAGTTGTTTAGGAATCAAGAGGGTGTTCTGGATCTAAGAAGATATTTTTAAAATTGTGAGGCAAGTTAGTATGAAAGCTGAGTTAGATATAGAACTTTAAACTCATGGAGATGGTTAGATAGTAGAACGTTAAAGTCAGGTGCCAAATACATATGGACTGGACATTGGGAATGTATGCTAAGCCATATAACTCTTATAACTGTGGCCTATTTATTTCTGTTGTTTTGTATTGTATTTATAGTTATAAGAAAAAGAACCATTTTTTGGACTGAAAGGGAGAGCTGTTGGGGGGGGGGGAACAAATACCTTAAACTAAAAAAAAAAAAAGAAGGGAAGAGGATGAGGGGTTGAGGGGGAGGAGGGTGGAAGGGTGGGACTGGAGGGGGGAGTAGGGAGGGGATTGTGATTGAGATGTAACTTGAAGAAATAAAAAATAAATTATTAAAAAAATACATGCAACCAAATTAGATCAGGATATCTATGAAAAGCTATATTAAATATAATACATAACATGGAAACATTGAGTTGATGATTATATATCTTGTTAATAAATCAATAAACAAATTTAAAAAAAAAGACTTATTTCTGAAGTGACATGTCCTTGGGAACTCACCAAGGACCAGGACCTCTTTGATCTTAGGGCTAGGGGCAGGGCATTGCCCCTGAGGTGCCCACCCTCCAGAGGTCTCCTGTCATTTCACAGTCCTCTGGGAAAAACATCTTAATGAAATCCCCTGAGGCACCTGCCCGCATCTGCAGACCGCCTGTGAATTCACGCCCCTCTGCAAAAAGCTTTTGGAAAAAGACTGAGCCCAAGGGCATAAACTTGAAAAGTGCACCAAAGTTTCTGCCTATAGGTAAAGATATTTAAGGCAGGATTCACGTGGACAGAGGGCTAACTCTCTCTCCTGTTCCTGACTCACTCAACATTTTCCTCAACCAGCAGAAAAACATGCATCACAATCTCATCAAAAAGTTTCACCCTCTGATGTTGATCCCTTTAGGGTCTGGAGAGGAGACGATTCTCCCTGAGATTCAGAGTGCTTAGATGCAGAGCTCCAGGACTTTGGGCCTTTGCAGGCCATAAGCATCTGAACTTTCATATGTTAATTGGTCTTAAGACCAAGAAGGCCATGAGCGAAATTCAGAGTCTTTAAGAGACTTTAAAACTGTAAAATTGCATGAAGACTAGCCATCCATCAGGACCCATGCTCAGAGAAAAATAACCTTTTGAGAAACCTTAGGTTAATGTTAAATGCTTATATTATAGGTACTAAGAAGTTTTAGGTGCTAGGTTTCAGAGTTAGGGTTTGGGCTTAGGATTTAGGAATTTTATAGACAATTGTTAGGCAATTGTTAAGTATTAATAAATATATGCGTGATAAATACAAATTTACTGTTACAACAGATGCTGACCACAAAGTGTCTGTAAATGACCCCCACAGGATGGATGTGACACAGAGCACATCCCTGCAAGGCAAATTCCTAAGCTGATCCAGTCTTATAAATAAAAGACCGAGGGTGGGGCCCCACAATGAGACAGTGAGCAATTCAACTACGGAGGAGATTATGATTTTAATTGTTCTTGTTAATTTCAGATTTCTCTATCTCCTCCAACATAGTATTAAAAAAAAAAAAAAGGAACTGAGCACCAGAGCTGGTTCAGAGAGTAAGGGACCCTATGACCAGGCCTGAAGACCTGAGCTTGAGCCCTCTGGCTTACATGGGGAAAGGAGAGAACAGACTCCTACAAATTTGTCTTGTGACCTCACAGGCATGCTGTAGTAGGCATGTGTATGCACACACACACAAATAAGAAAAGAAAAAACTATTTTTTAAAATCATCATTGGGCTGGTTTTGAAACATCTATCATGTGTTACTTGAAATGCAAGAAGAACACTGTCCCACTTTCTTTCCTTCTGCCTCTGAAATAAAATCTGAAAACATATCTGTTCAAAGATGTTTGTTTCAAGAACGTATTTGCCTCTTGATTAGGTAAAAAAAATTGGTGGAATCTATGATTACAAGGGAAGAATAATCATGGAATAAGCCAATGCATTTATTCTAAGTATTCATACCTAGTGAGGCAGTAGGAAAAAAAAATCAAGCAAAATACAAACTAAATCAGAAAATCTAGGGCATGATATCAAGGTGAATGTTCATCATTTTTTCCCCTGAAGACTTCATTATTATTTGCTGTTTGAATAAAGTACTCAAAAGTATAAAAGGATTTTAAAAAAGGAAAAAGTCTAAGACCCCATTGTGCTGCCTTAGATACTAAAGACTTTATTCTATTTTTCCTGTTTAGTTTTATAATTTTACATTTAAATCTGTAATCTATCTTTAGTTTATTCTGTATAAGGTTTAGAGTACTGCTCCATATTTTGTCTATGGAGCTCAGAGGCTGTTTGTTGAAAAAGCTATTCTCTCTAATCACTGCATTGCAAAAACAATAAAAACAGAAAAATATTAATTGAGCATTAAAAGAAAAATGATAAATTGTATTTGTAAGGTTTAAATTTGTTTTTATTTTTTTGGTTTTTCGAGACAGGATTTCTCTATGTAGTCCTGGCTGTCCTGGACTTACTTTGTAGACCAGACACCTGCCTCTGCCTCCAGAGTGCTGGGATTAAAGGCGAGTGTCACCATGCCTGGCAATTATAGACAGCTATGAACTGCCATGTGCTGGGACTTGAGCCCCGGTCCTTTGAAAGAGCAGTTAGTGCTCTTAACCACTGAGCCATCTCTCCAGCCGCAGCCTCCTTTTCTTATGCACACCATTTTAACACTTAATTCTTGCCAGTCCAAAAACCTTACAAGCTGGGCAGGTCTCTGTGAGTTCAAGGCCAGCTTGGTCTACAAAGTGAATCCAGAACAGCCAGGGATACACAGAAAAATACTGTCTCAGATAAAAAAGAGAGAGAGAAAGAGAGAGAGAGAGAGAGAGAGAGAGAGAGTGAGAGAGAGGAAAAGAAGGAAGAGGAGGAGGAGGAGGAGGAGGAGGAGGAAGAGGAGGAGGAAGAGGAGGAAGAGGAGGAGGAGGAGGGGGAGGAGGAGGAGGAGGAGGAGGAAGAGACTGTCTAGTCTAAACATAAACTATGGGACCAAAATCTAGAAATCAGTTAGAATGGGTTCCCAACACCCACCACCATTCTCTCCCCAGCATCCCTGCACACATTTGGTTTCTTACTTTATGTATACCTGAGGTACACTGTACTTGATTTGATGTAAATTTCTGACATTTCTTCACTAGAATTTTTCTTCTGCAGTGTTTTATTTAGGAGCAACTTGGGATTTACAGAGAAGTTTCAGGGACATTCCAGAATACTCCACGTACCCATACCCCAGGACACTGTCCAGTTTTCCAAGGCTCTTCAGAAACTGACAAAACAAGGGGTGAGAGTTGACTGCTCACAGTTTAGAAGGAGGATTTGTAAATAAACTCTGCCATACTTCCCAATGTTTAAAATATGACTATTTAGTCAGCAAACTGGCATTTAGTTCCCAGTTCTAACACTTCCTCTGACTAGACACAGCACCTGCTGTGTTCTAGCACAGTATACTTTTCACTTCCTCCACAGCACCTGCCCCAGTAGTTACATCACTTGGGTACCAGCTCACTATCTTCCCTCAGCACTTAAAGTCTTGTCCCCTGTGTTCCTCTGTCACAACCCCAGGATTCAAAATAATGCTCGGGTGACACTGAATGAGAACTCAGCAATCTTAGGTAAAAATGAAAAAAAAAAAAGAACAAATAAAAGTAGGTGAGTAAACCCTGTGTGTGTGTGTGTGTGTGTACACCAGGGGAGATGGAAGATGCACAATAAAAGGTACATCCATTCAGATGACTCTTAGTTCTGAAGTTTTAACCTTCTCTTACCAGTCATCCATAGCGGAATTCCAGGAAGCCTGTGTGTTAGTCATCCGCTTTATCACTCAGTATAGGAACACGACGTAGAACTGTTGCTTTGAAAGCCAGCTCTTTCAAAGTCAATCTGCGCTGTTGTGTTGATTCACTCAAACGGTATTTCCTGGTCTTATTCATTTGATACACCAAGCCGATGAGATAGAATTTAAATAATGCTCAAAGCTGGAATAATAATGTGAATCATTCTCTTTGTAAGAACATATCTGAAAAACTTCACAAATGCTGGACACTGTTGCGATCCAGGACAAGGCAATGAGAAGGCAGACTAAAAGGTGTTGAGGGAAGGTCTAATATTGTTTCTGATACATTGAATTCAAGGCTGAGATCTGGTTACCGCCTCTTCTGAGGCATTCTCTTGATTGGTTAATAAAAGTCGCTTATGGCCAATTAGCTGGGCAGAAAGAGTATAGGAAGGAGGGACTTCCTGAGATCAGAACAGGAAATCTGGGCACACACAAAGACTCTCTCTCTTTCCGCAGGGAGACACAGAAGGAGACAGACATCTGGAGAATGCTGGAAGGTACTGGCAGGTACATGGTGGTTTGGAATTAGGTGATCCGGGTTAACTTAGAGTAGCTAATTGAGAGTCTGCCCAGTCAGCTAAGGGCTAAGCGTTAAAACATTAAAAGGTCTTGGTGTGTTTAATTATTGGGGAAAAGACTGCGGTGGCTTATAGGCCCTCAGTCCAAGCAGTCCTGGGCCGTTGGACTTCCAGACTGCCAGACTCCCCTCAAGCCCAGGCGAATCTCACACCAAGCCGCCGGTAATTCTACCGGCCTAATATAACAACTTATATTAATTAACAGAGTTTAGATTACAGGTGGTGTAGGCCACCCTTGGTCCAGGGGCTCTTTATCCAGGATAAGTTAGGCAACCTGTTAAGGCACTCAGACCAGGCGGCCTGCTCCTCTGCCAAGCCTCCAGCTACTCCGCCGGCCTAATCTTACACTTTATACTTACTAATAACTACATTAATTAATTAATTTGCAGTTTTCAAAAAGGTTACAAGGCTATGAGTGAGTGAGACATTATCTCCCTCCCACTCCCATGGCCGACCTCCAAGATTTAAGTTCAAGGAATTGACTGCCAGGCTGGAGGAAAGACAAAGAGAGGAATGAAAGAGGGACTACTTTTCCTATATTTCCTACAAATCCTTATATTTTCCAATGGACAAATGGTATAAAATGTGTCCAGAAATCAAAGCCCTTGATCACCTGACTGATCCAAAGAAGAGATAATCATTCCAGAAAAAAACAACACAAACTATCCATTTATCAAATAAAAAGAAACAGGGGGATGAACATGGGGCAACTTCAGAATTCTTTGCCACATTTGCTGAATGGCTCTTTCTTCAATCTGGAGCTGACTCATGAGGAAAAGCAGACACTAACAAAACCATTTAATACGGCTCAAACTGATCCCCAGAGTCCAAGGAGCTCACTGTCCCTCCTGAAACATCTCCAGATTAGGATGGAACGAGTTTAACTCATATTCTCTAGCAAACTAAATATTTAATAGAATAACTCTCAATGCCAACAAATATGTTCAATATTAACACCAAAAAGAGGTTGAAGGAAGTCATCTCCTGACTTTTATTAATTTTGAAAGCGACCATAATGCTGATAAATTTTTTAAAAAACTAACTTTATAGTTAACTTCTTTGTCTACAAAAAGTAGAGCAATGATTAGTCACTTAAGGCTAAGATTATTAATTTGAAACTATTTTATATAACCAAAAGATATAAGCTGAGTAGTTTCATAGTATTATTTTGCACCACAAGATTTTTCAATGGAAAAAATATATAATTAAATCTTATTAAAACTCTATTATGTTCACTTAAGAAAATCCAGAATTCTTAATTTTCATGTATGCTTCTGCTACTGGGTTCTACAAAAAGGTCTCGAAACATTGGTGACTCTCAATGTTCAGTTATTGTTTCTAAAATCCATGTTGTACAGACAGAACCAGGATCCTAAGAATAGTGAATACACATACTCAACAGGTGTTGAGGCAGCCTGTGATTGCAACAAAAAAACACAGCCAAAGAAACTACCATATCAAATGTGTTTCTGGGATACTCTGAACTTGTACCAGGCTGAGAATGGCTGTAAGAGAGCACAGCACATGTCAGACTTCACAGGCTCTCTTTTGCATATGTACACATACATAGGTGCCACCCTGAAGGGCTCCAAAGAACAAAGCAAGTTTTATTTGAGCATCGTCAAGAACAACAGAAGCTCCAAAAGTTAAAAAGGTATATAAAAATATTGATAATCCAAAAATTTACAGTTATTCTCTTGAAAAAAAAAGAGAGAACTCTCCCTAAAATAATGCAAAAAAAGAAAATTAAAAACAGAATCATTCATTTCTTACCTTGAAAGAAACGGATGCACCGATTCTGATACTGTCAGTTGTAAGGGAAACATATCAAGTCCCTACCTGTTGTCCCATATGAATTACTTCAGGGTCAGCAAATATTAACTGAGAAGGAAAGGGCTTTGTTAATGAATCCCAATAGTAGGTATAGAAGAAATGCTAGGTGGGAAGGAAGACTCGCCATTTTTATCATTGCTAATGGACTGATACATTCAGGCAATGAATCTTGCTAAGTAAAAATTGTAGGCTAAAAAACCCCGATCACAACAGGGGAATAGGATATTCTCCCCAAAGCTTTGGCGTCACTCAAAGTAGGACAGCCCAACCCTATGCCGCCCAGGAGGCATGGCATGAGACACTGACCACGGTAAAAGCAGAGCTCTTGCCTCTGAATCCAACCAAGATTTGACTTCTGAGCTGTAATAAATTTAGATTAAAGAATAAAAAGTAACAACAACAGTCAAACTCGGCACCTGGAACATTCTATTGCCCAGCTAGTTTCATTTCTTCAACAAGGGAAGGGCTTGGGGAGAAAAAGGAGGCAGGGGGTGGAAGACACTCTAGATAAGAGTCAAGAGACTCATTAACCAAAAAATTTTTTTTCAATCTGATAAAAATAAACCTTTTGAGACAGGGTCTGTCATTGAACCAAAGCTCACTGTTGGCAAAGCTGGGATTACAGACGTGAACAGCCAGCTTTCACATGGGGGCTGGGCATCTGAACACACAATCACGTAAGCAGGTCCCTCTGCTTATGCAACAAGCATTTTGCCAACTGAACCATCTCCCCAGGCCTGAGGCTCATCTTCCAAAGGGTCTGTTCCTCGGATAGTTCAGTCACTGTTCAGCCAACGTGTGGGAACAAATCCCCAAGTACTTGATTTCCATGAATTTAAATCTGATAGTCAAAGGATTCATATGCATTTTAACTGTGTGCATGGTTGAGATTTTACAAGACTTATTGTCTTAAATTCCATGAGATAAAACTCTAACCCTAAGGTATATAAAAAAAAACATAGATTTCTTCCTTATTTGTGTCAGTGTTTGAAAATAGGCAGCCTAGGTTTAAAATCTGCTTAAGAGACAGAATCATAATAAGTCATGGGGAAACTTCTATAAATTGTCTTTCTTTTATGGGAAAATACTTTCTTTTTATTTCTTTTTTTCTTCATTTTTTAAAAAAAAGAAACACTGCTTCCACATCTGAGTTTAGCTAATGTGACTCATGTCATGAAATGTTTCTATGGCAAAGACCCACAGTTGGGCCCAATATCAAAGTAACAGCAGTATTACTGAATAAATTTCAATTTACAATAAGATATTGATCTGGGCTGGAGAAATGGCTCAGCGGTTAAGAGCATTGGCTACTCTTCCAAAGGACCCGGGTTCAAATCCCAGCATCCACATGGCAGTTCGAACCTTTCTGTAGTGGCCAGGCATGGTGGTGCGCACCTTTAATCCCAGTACTCAGGAGGCAGAGGCAGGCGGATCTCTGTGAGTTCGAGGCCAGCCTGTTCTACAAAGTAAGTCCAGGACAGCCAGGGCTACACAGAGAAACTCTGTCTTCAAATACCAAAAAAAAAAAAAAAGATATTGATCAAGTTGGGGGAAAAATCTTGACTAGATACAACACACTGTGTACATCGAATTCTGATGGTAACAGTTCTCAGTGTCAAATTTTTGCATATGTAAAGGGCCGTCGCAGATCGAGCCCTGACTCAACTGAGTCACCCATGGGCCTAGATTCGCCAGCTAGAAAATGGACTCTAAATCCCTACAGATGCCATTCAAAGGAAAGTCAGTTCAGTGAGTTGCTTCCATATCCTTGGTAGCATGACAATTAAATCAAATAATGGAACTCTTTTTTTTTTTTTGGTTTTTCAAAACAAGGTTTCTCTGTGTATCCCTGGCTATCCTTGACTTGATCTGTAGATCAGGCTGTCCTGGAACTTAGAGATTCACCTGCCTCTGCCTCCAGAGTACTGGGATTAGAGGAGTGTTTAAGCCATGCCTGGCTTAAATAATGGAACTCTTATGTCATGAAATACCCATCTTTTAGATGACAACACTAAGCCAGTGGTGGTGTGCACACCTTTAATCCCAGAACTTGGGAGACAGAGACAGGCAGATCTCTGAGTTCAAGGCCAGCTTGGTCTACAGAATTAGTTTCAGGACAGCCAGGGTTATACAGAGAAACCGTCTTGAAAATAAAACCAAAATACAACAAGAACCCCCCCCCCAAAAAAAAAAACAAAACCAACCAAACAAACAGATGCCAACATCAGCTTCTAAAAACAATTCAACAATCAGCATCCCTATGCTAATCAGCTCTCTCAAGATCAATGGGCCATCTTCCCTTGGAAAAGACTTTCTTCTTTCTAGGCAAGCTTAGTTAAGTCCCTAAGGTGAGTCTTCTCAAAGCTCACGGTTGATATGAAATAATAAATGCTAAACTAATGTCAGAGAATAAAGACAACTGGTCGTGTTAAAGTACACAGAAGTGAGCTCACATAAGGAGCGGGGTGGAAATTGCAGACCTCTTAAATGCCACAGTTTTCAAGTAGGTGCCTGGCAGGTACTAATCGATCTGTAGGTCTAGTTGATTAAATATTGATGGAACACCAAAGACTATCAGATAATAATCATCAGGACAGTAACAAGATCATAGTGCACATTTTCTAATAGAGGTTTTCTGACTTTTTTGGTGAAGTGTTTATAAGTACTCAACTGATTTAAAAATTTTTTTATATATGAAAAAATAGTTGAAAAATTGACCTGTGTCCCTATTAGTTTGCAAACCACTGTCGGAACTAATGTATTTATAAGCAGAAAACTTCTCACATTATATGATTACACTAAATCATTAGTGAGCCTTGATTCCTAAGCTCACAAGAGAGACCTAACTATGTAAAAACTGGGAGAATGGTATTAGAATGCATGAAGAACGTTGCCCAGGTTACATATGTCTAAGCTGTCACCACCACTCTTCCCACCCCTGTCTGCATCCAGAAGAAGCAAGTTTGAGTAGAGGCTGGGCAGCTTGCAGAACCTCCCCAAGGGTCCTAGCAACCACAGCCTTCCACGTGGGAAGGCAGAGTGCTGTGGGTAATGAGGAGGGCTGTATCCAAAAGTTGAAGGCCAAACTCACATAGCCTAATATGTCAAATGGGATGTATAAACCACCACTAAAATCGTAGTAAGAGCAAATGCCCACGATGACAAGCAGACCATGTAGCACTGCCGGCTTTACATTGATGTCTGCAAGCCAACACTCAAGAAGTGGAAGGCAGTGTCTTGCTTCCATATACTAGACTGTACACAAAAATATAAAAGTTAACGAATATTTTTAAACGTTGATGCCCTTCCCTTCAAAAACAAAAAGTCAAAGGGAACTTTTTACTGAGATGACTAAAGATAGTGAGGATGGTGGTGCATTATTTTGAGATCAGCTGTACAAGAGGTTATAAGGAAGCAGCTCCTTGTGACTTGGTGATGCGGCATCATCGCGAAGTTACTCAGCACTGCCTGATCTACCCTGCATTTGCTGGAAGCGTGTGTTCTTCACACTCACCTTTGCCTTGGGTCAAAGTCTTCTAACTTGACCCCGCCATTAGAACTGCTTCTTAGTGCACTGGCCTCAGAGGCCTTCAGCTACTCTTGGGACTCAGTCCTTCAGTCTGCTAGCACTGGCGGAGCCTTAACTGTCTTCTGCTGTTTTCCCAGTAAGGAGCAGAACCTAGAAAAGAGGGATAACAATCACTCAGGGCATTCCTACAGAACGCCCATGACTCTCTCAGGAAGATACCTCCCAACTGCTCTCTGCATGCTTGTGCCAGGCACCTCAGCTTTTATCAGCTCCATCTTACATAACTGCAAAGAGATGACCACCGACCTCCTCAGCGCTCCTGGCACATTGCTGATTCACAATTGCACTCTGCCCAGAGTCTTGAGTGAGAACCCTTCGTGTGACACAGCAAACATTCTCACCGAGGACAAAGTTCATTGTCTAGAACCAAGCTCAGCTTTCCGGTGAAAGGTGAGCACTCATCGGTGCTTCAGAGATAACAAACCTGAAGGGGAATCGTCACATGGGCACATAAACCTTGGATCAGAGTGCGCTGATAAGACCCAGGTGTTGTCTCTAGTTTGCCTTTCAAGAGCTGCTGCTGACTGTACTATCACAGAATCCAGTTTTCAACTTGGCGTTATCTCTCAGGAAGCAAAAAGCCCAGAATGAGCAAAACAAATGTTTACTTGAAGGATAAAGGAAAAGCCAGCCGCAAAGCAGAAGCTTCACCAACCGCTCTCTGGACCTGAACCACAACAACAGCCTTTTCCTTCAGGCCACAGAGCTCTCTCTGGCAAGCTCATTTCTCCACAAGACAACATTAAAAGTATTCATCAGGCTAGTTGTTGCGATCCACATCCATATTCCCAGTTCCTGGGAGGCTGAGACAAGAGGATATCGATTTTGAGATGCATCTGGGTTCTATAGTGAAATCTTGTCTTGGAAAAAAAAAAGTAAATAAATATAAATTAAAAAAAAAACTGCTTCCTGGGTTTAATTATTTGAAAGTGTGTCCCTTCCCAACCTCTCTCTAACAGACCATGACATACTGAAACTGCAAAAGTGGCCTGTCCACCCTGAACGCTGTGGATGGACTGCTTGATCCTTTTTTAAGAGGGAGTTAAGATCTTACTCTGTTGTCTACACTTGCTTGGAACTTCTGGAAATCCTCCTGCCTCAGTTTGCTAACTGTGGGCATTATAGGAAGCCACCGTGTCCAACTTTGTCAAGTTATATCTTTCTTCCAAAAGATATTTTCATCCAAACTCCTCTCCATCTCTTAAATCAAAAGTAAACCTATTTATTTTTACTAAATATGTGTTATATTTTGCAGACCTAAACAAGTGATGATGGCATCGATGGACTGTGGCAAATATCCATCAAGACTGTGTTTTTGGGCTCAGTATGACATCTTTTTATTTTTGGCACACTGGGCTCCACTCTTGCCCTTTAATCTCACATAATTACTTGTAGGCAGATGGTGAAATCTAAATGTTCAGAATAGAAACTCAACTAGGCACCTTTTCCTTGCTTTTTGCCAGTGATGGATTCTGTCAAGCTTTAGGCACAAACTAAACGAGAGAGTATAGTTAGAGTCCTGGGCTATGTGGAAGTCCTTTTCACTCATCCCTACCCTGATCTTCTTCCCTAGCCATTCTCTACAACTTCTTACCAACTGAAAAGTAGAATGGGAAAGAAGGACAGAGGATCATGGGATACAATCAAGGTTTCCAACCCTTCCCTCCATCCCTCCACTAAAATTCAGCAGAGAAGACAGTGAAGCAGAGTGAGTCTTGGGACCCCGACCTAAGAAGGAACATTTTTTTCTTCCCTGCATCTTATATGTATCCTCAAACCCTGGGCAAAACAGACCTGGCCCCAAGGAACATATGCCCACTTCTCTATCTTTTCCTATCATCTCAGCCAATACATCCTTCAGAATGCCACTCTAAAGCACAACCCTATCTACTTATCTATTTTCTCAACTCCCCTTCCCTGGGGCTTTCCATCTATTCTGCTCCTGTCACGTTGCCCTGGTGGCAGAGTTCCCTCTATTTGTATCTAGTCTCCACCACCTGCAAGTACACTCTCAGAAGCAGGGAGCAGATCTCAGAGAGCCCATCCACACCTCCTGACACACACAGCATAGGCCGGAGTTCAAAATGGAAAGTTACCAGCTTTTAATTTGGGTGTTCCTTATACGGAATGAAATCTATTACTGTACATTGTGATAAGAGCAGGCTTTTAAACTGTTATGCAATGCCAAGATCAAGGAGTTTTGGCTTGTTTTGAAACTGTTATTAGTGCTCCTGCAGACATCTGCTGTGACCTCCAGGGGACTGAACACTCTGGGTTAAAAATTACTACACATTTCAGACATACACAATCATCTCTGAGAGCCACAAACTATTACTATTATGGCTGTATATTTAATTGAGGACAGACAGAGCTATACAGTAACACATTCTAAATTCCTAGGTGAATATTATCTAGTTTTGTTTTGTTAAAGAAAAAAAGAAAAGGTGGTTCACTAAGTGGCAACAAAATTTTATTTTAATTAAGAACCTGCCTTGACTCTTATTTACTTTGCATAGAAACTGCGTACAGGGCACAAGTCCAAAGGTGAGAAGCCTATAAAGTTTGAGTCTGGTTGCTTCTTGTGTAAGTGGCAACAAAATTTTATTTTAATTAAGAACCTGCTTTGACTCTTATTTACTTTGCATAGAAACTGTGTACAGGGCACAAGTCCAAAGGTGAGAAGCCTATAAAGTTTGAGTCTGGTTGCTTCTTGTGACAACACGTTAACAATTAATTCTTAAAGGTAAGAAATACGCTCAAGGCAGGGATGGGAATGGTTACTTTTACAAGCAGAACCAAATTGATGCTTTAACAAAAATGGCCTACTTGCTTTTTATCTACCAACACTGACAGAAAGAATCATTTTCTAATTTAACAACAACTTCTGGAGCACAAAAGGGCTCCCGACATCTCCCTCCTGAGACATTCATTAGCTGCAAGTTTAAAAGGTTGAATAGCTGATTGGAACAAAACCTCCCACACCAACCAATACTCAAGTAGGAGTCTCTGGAAGATCTCATTGAGGAGTCTGGTGAATTGGCAATGATTCCTCTGAGTGGCTCACTCCGGAAGCCAAGGATCAGCATCGTCCCTCTAAGCCCATGACTAACCCTCCCACAACACTCTGCCCACCAGATATCATGACCTTGTCTAATACATTCTCCACTCGCTCTTATCTTTCATTCAAGCCCATCTGAGACAGGGACGGACTCTATAAAGACTAGACTGCACCATGAAGGTGCTAGGCAAATGTATGTACTGCAAGAAGACTAGAGAAGGCAGACTCCAGTGCTGTGGGAAATAACAGAGGGAAGCCTCATAAAACGGCTAAAACCATAAAGACCAGCACAGGAGACAAGAAAGTGCCTTACATAGCAGTCTATGGTACAAGTTCATCTCACAACAAAATGAAGACACTTGAGACTGTGACTGCTTTCTCTAAATGTGGGGCCATGGTTTTTGCTCAATGTTCACTTCACTTTCCGCAAGGACGTCCTGGTCTCTAAGCATCTTGCCTTGCATCCCCCTAGACCCTCTGCAAGACCTTACTTGGCTCTGTTGCCTTGTCCGTTGCCACTACCGACTGAAAACTGGTAATAAGGTCACTGTGTTGCTTTTCCACCACAGCAGTGTTTTGATGAGAAACTTAAATCCTCACCCTTCCCAATGGAGTTAACACAGCTGTATATCACAAAAATTAAAATTCACCAGCCGAAATGGCATGTCAGAATGTTCTTATCTGCCTTTAAATACCACTAACTGACTCACTCGGTAGTAAGCCAAATGTGTAGTCATTTACATACAAAACCACAGATTGAAGAGGAGTTGGAAACAAAAAAGGAAGGTTCTTTCAGTTAGTTACGTTGTTGAGAACTGAACTTCGGATAACAGGACAAGGCACGCATATGATGTTTTTAGGTTACAAAGCAGAAAGTGTATTGTGATATTCATGGCATGGAAATATGATTCTAGCTTGGAATTTGTTTGTAATTCTGTGGGCTGAGAGAGAGGATCAGAGGAAGTTGCAAAAAAAAGAGACATTTGAAGATTGGTACAGTTCAGCAGGAACAGACAGGCAGGGATGGATGAATGACACTTCAAACAGTGTGAATAGCACATGAAAATGAAGAGATGGTAAGTGGTGCTGGTACATCCAGGACTTGCTGCTTCTCAGAAGTGTAAGGCAGTGGAGTGGGAAGGAACCCCACAGAAGATTTGGAATCACACAGGTTTCAAATATCTGTAAAAGATCCATTTCACTGTGCAAGCTGAAAGTACAGGAATGAAACTCAGAACTGAGGGGCCCGTGACCACGCTTTTGAAAGGCAGACCCAACAGCTAAATAAACTGCATGAAGAGGCAAGAGATGGTCTCAGAAAGCCATGGAAATAAACCAGAAAAGAAATTGGAAGCTATGGGTTGTGTGACAGAAGAACCAGAGAACTTAATATCTGACAGGGGAGACCCAGTCTGTACCCTTACTTATTTCTCCTTCTTTACCTCCCACCTTCCCTCCTTCTCAACATCCTTCCGTCCCCACCACTTAATTTCTGTGGTGCTGGGATTCAGCCTGGCTCATGGAAACTGAAGATACAGAACCCAAAGATATGATAATTCACTACATATGCCATGCTTAGCACACTTAATATACTCAATACAAAAGCAGCTTTCCCCAATCTTTTCTATTTCTGCAAACTAGTCAATTTCTCCAACTTTTTTGTTTGCATCTCACTTCATTTAAAATATTATGTTTCTCTATTAAAGGAAAACAGGACTTCATTTTTTCTAGGTCCTAAAGATCAAGAAGAGAAATGATCTTGCCCTATTAAACATCAGATGATTTTCTTTTTCTCCTGTTTTGTTAATCTTGTCACAGATTTAGATCAGAACTCTGGCTATATAATACTTAAAGGAGTCTAACATGTTACAGTTTCCCTGATAACTTCTACCTTACATCCAAAAGTAAACATTACAGAAACTACTCAGCAGTTCAGTTGAATTAAATGTTATAAAGCCACTATAACCTTATTAGCTATAAAGCACGTGGATGTGCTAGAGACATACTCTGGTCTTGTGAATGGTGTATCCTCTAACCTTAGCAGATTTTCTCTGAAAACATTCGGATGGGTGACTATTCTAGGTTGTGCAAGCCATACAGTCTACTATTTGATGCAGCCATTCAACCCCATTACCTTTGAGGAGGCAGACAGAGGCAGTATGCAAATGTGTGAACATGGCTAGGTTCCAGTAACAAGTGGGTGAAGAAGCCGGGTGTGGGGGCAGATACCTGTAACCTCAGCTCTCTGAATGCTAAGGCAGGAAGATCATGAGTTCAGGGCTAGCCTGAGCTACATAGTAAGCCCATGTCTCAAAACAAACAAGCAAATGAGCAGATGCCCTGGTAGATGAACTGTGTCTAACAGACAGTTATGACAACTTGGAGGGGTTTTCATTCCTTCGTTTGTTTTTTATCTTTATTCTGTAATGTGCATAATTCTAAACCGAGAAAACAATTCTTCCAAAGACAATGTTCATTGCTAATGATGTGATAAGAGGGGAAACAAGAGGCTCAAAAGATGACTCAGTGGTTAAGAGGACTTGCTGCTCCTCTAGAGGACCCGGATTCATTTCCCAGCACCCACATGGTGACTCATAACCATCTTTAACACCAGCTGAAGGGGATCTGATGTTCTCTTCCAGACTCCTTGGGACCTGGTGTAATGCCCAGTTCATGAAAACATAAGACAAATCAGGAAGATTCCAACTTGATGTAAAAGCAAAAGGATCTTTAAGTGGAGGTTCGAGCCAAGGCAAGGTCCATCACATGTTCTCCATGCAGGGAGTCTGTTAATGACCTCGAATCTGGAAAGCCTGAGGCTCTTAAGGGCTAGGCAAGGGAGGGAGACAAGCAAGCAGGTCAGGTGGGGTGGGCTTTCAAGCCTTGGCAGTATACGATTGGCTAAGCATAGCTGACCTTTAGATAGATTGGTCTGGTCCAAGTGGCCTAACCATAAGCGGACCAGAGGCACAGCTGATACTGTAAAATCCTGATAAGCTCGTTCCTAGGAGTGGAGGAGTACTCCCAGTCATTCCCAGTCTCCTTGAGCTCAAGGTCTCTAGAGAGAGGAGCTGTGTGGTTTTTGTTCTCAGGCTAACATTGTTGCCTTACTTTTTATAAGCTCTGTAATAGCTGAGGGGGTGGGTAAGAGCCAGGACAGACTAGGGTCTTTGTTCTTTCACTGGGATGTATGTGGGGAACAGATACAGACAAACACACACTATACATACAATTAAAAAAAATTAAAATAAGAGACAAACATAATTTGACAGATTCAATGAGACAGGGAAGTCTAGAGTAACTTTAAAAGAGAATATATGAACAACAAAGAAGATGCTAGATAGATTTCTGTTGACAGTCTGAAATTTCTTGAATTCAAAGCTACCCAGTACAGAGTACAGTCACAACTATTTAGGCACATGTACTTTAATGAAGCCTAGAAGCATCCTTACTACTGTGTAGATTTAAATGAGACAGGATGAAAAATCATATAGCCAAACTGTCTTAAATTCAAATCCTAGTTCTGCCAATTACCAGCAATATGACCCTTAGTAACTTACAGGGCTTCTCGGGGTACCTCAGTTTCATGGTCTATAACGACAAAGGGAGCCATGGTACCTGCTACCTGTCAGGATTGTCTGAAGACTTAATCGACTCATAGATGTAACACTTAAAAACAAGCAAGTGCCTGCTGTTCTTTTTTTTGTTTGTTTTTGTCTTCGAGACAGGGTTTCTCTATGTATCTCAGCTGTTCTGGACTCTGTTCTTATAACGTATTCAAAGCAGAAACTACGGGTTGCAAAGGATCATCGCAGATCAAAGCAAACTGACTTTGCCCACATGCGTCTTAAGCTTTGGTCAGCTGAATCATTTAGGTAGAGAGTCCTAACAACAATGACCCTCTCCATTTTACCAACTGGAAGTATTTCCACCTTATCTGATTAGATTTCTTTAGCAACCCTCCACAGCTAAAAATATCAACTCGAGAATTATCCCAGTGCACACCATGGGTTTAGTAACACAATTCCTTTAAATGGGGAAAGGCCTTCTCTTTCTCAGACAGAAAAATCAATAGCTTCCTCTTTGCTTATAACCAGAGCAATCCGAAGGGAGGAGGGCAAAAGGAAATTGGGAAGAAAGATAAAGGACCTTAATGACTCAGCTTTCAAATAAATCCACATGTTTGCCATAGAAGGGGAGAATTAGGCATTGGTCCACCCACACACCTGACCGAAGAGGGGAGTGGGGCGGCTGTCAATTCTAAAATCATCCAAGCAAGGAGAAATCAAGATAAGTTAAATAATGTGGAATGGCTGAGTCTGTCTAAACTATTCAAATGGGGCAGCCTCTATCAAAAATGTTTAAAGACCACTGTGACCCATACCTTAATTACTTTGGTTATATGAACAAAAACTTTTTGTTCTGTGAGGAACTGCCAGAAAGAATACTTTGTTTTCACTAATAGTATTATGCTTGGACCATACATTAAAACGTCAAGAGTTAAAACTGAAACTAGGAAAGGAGAAAGGGCTCTGGTTTTTTAGCTGTATACTAAAGGGTCCTCAGTAACATGCCCCCAAACCAAGCTATGTTCCAGCTTTATCTGATATACATCATGAAAGCTTCAGCCACATCGAGCTTCTTACAATTACCCTGATGATACCTGTTGTCTGGCCGCTCTGTGTGTTTCCTCTGTCTAGAAGTCTTTCCCTCACATCTCCAAAGTATGCGTCACATCTCAACCTTTATTTCACACCATAGGGTGTGAAATCATTCCCCATGGCCCAGCAGAAATCGTTTTTCCAGATTCTTGACTTTTATAATCCTTGCTCCATCCCCTTGGACTTGTAGTCCATCTTGATCAAAGTTGGCATTCCCCGCTTCTTCATTAGAGTAGTGTCCACATCTGCTCCATCTCGGTAAGTCCATCTGCACCATGGGTATTCATCCTTGTCATTGAATATGCAAGAAGGGTGTCAAACTGTGCTTGAGTTCATTGTGACTGGTCATTTACAACAAATGCAACAGCACATGCCCTCAGAGCTTTGCTAAAGAAAAGCTTCACTCAGCAGAATTTGCAAGGTGGCTGGATGGCTCAGTGGTTAAGAGCACTGCTTCTTCTTCTAGACAACCCAGGTCTGACTCCCAGTATCCACATGGTGGCATACAATCATCTGTAACTCCACTTCCAGGGGAACTGATGCCCTCTTCTGACCTCCAGGCACTGCATTCGCACGTGCAGAGACATAACACCTATACACATACCCCAAAATAAAACTAAAATAACCCATACATTCAAAAATTGCCTTATCATAAGACCGAAGAAGTTTTATGCTATTTAGAGAGCCACTACTTTTATTCATCAGTGATTCGCCAACAACTAAGTGGTCTATTAAAAGCTTCCTTCTCATTAATGTAACAGATACATTCCCAAGTCAGATAAATCACAGGAAACAGTTTTATCTTTTCACGAATGTAGACTCAAAATCCTGCTTGCCTCTAGACTTCAGATAAGGAGATCTCAAGACCTGTGTATAGGGTGCTCATTTTAATCATCATCCTTAATGTGCTCTATTATTCCAAATGTGAAAAATCAGAGAATCGGACACCTTACAGAGCCCAAGAGTGCCTAGACAAAGATTAACAAGAGAACTGTTGCACCTCTGGCCATCTGATACTACATGGCCAGAACCCCACAGGTCCTAACACGTCACTTGGCCCTTACTGATGTGAGTGCTGGGTTATCACATGGAGACCACCTTCACTCTTACATGAAGCTCTGGGCTCTGCTGATCAGTGTGTTCTTGCCGGGTCATTGGCCAACTTCCCACTGTCCTCCATCCACAGAAGACATCTCAGTGCCTTCTCACTTTATAAACTATGACACAAATGAGTTTTAATAGACACTGTCAGTTATGGAGAATTTCCTAAGGCCAAATCATGCCACGGCAGACAACCCAAGACCTGACCTCAGATGGAGGGATGGGATGTTCCAGCATTTCCTGACTAACAGTTGTACTAACCGGGAACCTTCTGTTGGATGACCCATCTGGCACAGCTTTCGTATTAACATTTGGAACATGCGGCCTCCGATATCACATTCCTAGTGTCACTTGGATTCCTGCAATGACAACAGAATCCTCAGACAAGCAGAGGGAGACTTGTAAGCATTTTAAGTGAATGAGTCATTAAAGCAACTCTTGACTCAAATTACATGCATGTCTGTCCCATGCAAACTGAGGTCAAAATAATGTGAAATTTTATATGTTCAGTAAACACCATCTAGTGGCAAGTCTGTAAGTTATGCTATGTTTTGAAATTACATTATCTATACTAAAGAAGTATAGGGTAGCCTAATCTGTGATACTTTTCATATGTCTCAACAGAGTAATCCTGGCTAAGTGTCTCTGTGTTCATCTCTTTACTCTTTAGTTACCTCGATCTGGTTTTTTCAATTAGTTCCACTTCCTTGGGTAGCTGCCCCTGTCTTTGTCTAGGTTCCTATCTGGTTCCCACAGTTACTAATTTTCTCATTGGAGTACATCAAAATTTAACAATTAAATCAGGCATGCTGGCGTTCTTATGACTAAGCGCCCTGTATGAAGAGACACTGCAGCAGCAATTAAACTGAATCAATGTGACACAGTGAGTCAAGTGGACAACGTTGTCCATTACAATGCAAAGCTGCTCAGGGTATTTAATCTGATGTCATAAATTGATAAGGAACCAATATATGGGGGAAACAAGGTAGCCTGCATTGCACATGACAACAGTCTCCTAGAAATGAGAGCCAGTTTGGGGTGTAAGCAGAAGCCCATAGTACTATGAGATGAGCACGTGGGAGTTAGACAAAAGGGGTATAAATCCCAGTGTGGGGTGCTTTCCGCTATGAAACCCAGGGGAGATCCTCCTCAGTTGGTTCTCGGTTTCCTTATCAGAAGAATGGGGATTTAGTTGTTCTAGAGATTACAGACGTGACCCTGTCATGTAAGGATAATGTGGTCAGTGTTGAGATTACACAGCATCTGAGCAATGGGAAGGTCAGGGTACAAAGTGTCACTCATGTGTTTACGGATGCTGATCTAAGCAAACCCACTGGGCTGACACTCCAACAAAAGGGCAGCTTATGATAACACAGCCTATGTATATGACATCAGTGAGCCGATCACCAGCCCACGCACTCACTATACTCTATATTGGTAAAATGTTTAGGTCTACTTCTACTTACAAAGTTTACCTTAGAGCAGGCTGTTGAGGGGGGCAGCGGCCTCAAACCTCTCCTGTTTACTACATGTCTTGTCTCATTTTATTTTATGCTTGATTTGATATCTTCTGTTTTGTTCATAATGGGCACGGGAATAATAGGCTGTATACACACACACACACACACACACACACACACACACACACACACACAGACACACACACACAACTACAGATGGTGTGCACAGCACCTGTACCATCTAGATAAACACACCCTACACTGTTTGCACACTTTACAGTGATAAAATTGCCCACTGACCCATCTCTCACAGCACATGTTCAACAGGAGTACCAGCAAGCCCATAATATATGGTCCAAAGCTAGCAATGCAGACTTTCTGATACAGATCAAACTTAATTTTCAAAGTAAGACCTAACACTTCTGTAGCAAGAGGGCTGGTTTTTTGTTTGTTTGTTTTATTACTCTAATTATTTTACCATACTTAATACCTTTAACTCCCTTCCAACCCTAGTTCTATCTAACACCCCAGCACTAGTGGGAAGCACTAGGTGGGAGAGAAAGAAGGTTAAAGGGGAAAGGGACAGACGAAAGTCTCTTTGAGCTTCTTCCTGCTAATCAGATTCTCTGGGGGCAACACCAATCTCCCTAAGTGCAGCAAGCCAATAATAAACCAGGAACAGCAGCAGGAAGAACCAGCTGTAGTGGGGGGGGGGGAGCAGCAACCTCTTTCTTCTTTCTGGCACCTTGTTTCTTCTTTGTAGTGTCCCCCTTCTCAGGGCTCTGGCATTTTATCCCTCTTTCAAGTCCTCTGAGTCAAACTTGGTCAACTGGCGAGGCCACGCCCCTGCTGGCTCACAGGCTGCACAGTTAATAGTTTACACCTGTGGTCTTAACTGAAGCAGCTGCACACCTAGCATTAAACAAAAACATTCTCATAACCTTTTTTTAAATAAACAAAACTCTTACCACACACTTCTATATAAACCAAACTACCTTAGATTATTCATTTGCCAACTCAGAAAAATTACATGTAAAAACCATTGAAATGTTCCACGGCAAACAGACAACTTTTATGAGAATCAGAAATAAAGGGTCACCTAATTTCACTTCCCTGTTCTAATCACTCCCTAGCTGTGTGGGCTTGGAGAAGGTTGTATACTAGTTAGTTTTTAATTACTAAAACATACATCGGGCACACCTCCATCACAGCTACATCTTGCATCACATTCTTCTGGCGATTCCTCGCTTATACCCTTTATGATACCCAGGAACATGGCATTAAAGAAAAGTTAAATGATCACAAAGCTGTAACGTGGTCCCCTGGTACAGACGCACACAAGCGATATGGATTAGTTTAAAAAGGTCAATGTCTCCTGATGCACCAGCTAAAAACTGAGGTTCCATGAGGATACGCTCATTCGGAAGCACTGGAGGACATCTTAGGACAACACCGACAAGCCCCACAGTGGAAGGCATGCTGAGGATTACAGAGAAGAGAAAGAGACAGAGATCCCCCCCAGACCATCTCTAGGCCACCAAACTAATCGAGGCATGAACCTGTTTCAATTGTTCTGGTTATGAGACTGAATATATATCCACATTTAAAAAAAAATAAATGAGCAGAATGTAGTGGCAACTTCATACATGAATCTCAAAATAAAAAGACCACGGTGGGGCTGGTGAGATGGCTCAGTGGTTAAGAACACTGGCTGTTCCTCTAGAAGACCCAGGCTCTATTCCCAACACCCACATGATGATGACTCACAATCACTATAACTCCAGTCCCAGGGGGATCTGATGACCCCTTCTAACCTCTGTGGGTACCAGGCACACAGGTGGAACACAGACATTCATACAGGCAAAACACCCATACACACAAAAATGAGTAAATAAAGTTTTGTTTTGTTTTTTTTTAAAAAGACTATTGGGTGTTTCCATTTATATGAAACTCCAGGCTAAAAGAATGTGCTGTTACAGTGGTCAGAATGGCAGTTACTGGGGGGGAGAGGGGAGAAGGGGCATTGAGAGGATGCTCCACTGTACTAGAAATGCTCTAGATCTGTAGTTCTCAACCTCTGGTTTGCAATCCCCTTGGGGGTCAAATGACCCTTTGAGAAGGGTTGCATATTAGATACCCAAGCATATCATGTATTTACACTACAATTCATAACAGCAGCAAAATTACAATTATGAAGTACCAACGAAAATACTTTTATGGTTGGGGGTCACCACAGCATGAGGAACTGTATCACAGGGTCTCAGCATCAGGAAGGTTGAGGACCACTGCTCTAGATCTTCATCCAGAGGTGGCTTTATTTATTGATACACATTTAAAGAATGCTGTATGTATTATTGTACATAAGTTTTACCTTTTGGTAAAATGGAGAGCCAAACAAACAAACAAAAACCACTGTATTTAATATCTCTTGTGTTCTCCAACCTTTTCCCTTCCTCCCTTCCTCCCTCCCTTCTAATACCTGCTCAATGCCAACCACTGTGCTGAACACCGTGCACAAGAACACCATGCCTGGTCCTCATCCCTAAGGAGCCTGGATGTTAATGCAGGCAAGCCTTTCACTGCTGAAAGTGTAAATCACAAAGCATCTTCAGGCACTGCATTGTATATGTTGATTACGTTAATAATTGCTCTTGAAATGCAAGCTCTTTGGCTATTTCAAGTCCCCTGGTGTTATTCGATGCCCTATCAGGTCCCTTACTCAGCACCTAGTCACAATTGCTGTGTCTTCCTTGGCCGTCAGGTAGTCTTTGCACTTTTCTATCCCATATGACATGTGCAAGCCTGCGGGTCACTTATAAAGATGCACATGGCTTAGACATTGCTAAGAGCATGGTGACCAGCAGAACATAAGAGTTGCGGCTTGTTATTCAAAGCTTCCTCCCATTAACTATTTCATCCTACGGTGGCACTCAGGAATATGGAAGAGTTTTGTAAAGCAGGAAAGTGAAGAGATGAGAGGTAGGCTGAGGTCTTCTCTTGTGTCTTGCGGGGAAGGTTAAAGCCTGCAATGCAGGGCAAACCCAAAAACAGTCATGCCTGTCTGGACACCCCATCCTCCAGTACAAGCCCGTGGGTCCCATGTGTACCAACATGCCCAGAAAATATTCTTAAGAACGACAAAAACAATATCATACTTATTCATCCCTCAATATAAAAAAACATTTAAAAATATTTTTTAAAAAATTATCTTAAGGTTGCTAATGAAGAAAACATGTAAAAGGTTTTTTTTTAAAAAAAGTTTGGACCTCACTATGAAATGTACTTAATAACATCTTCAATCGCTCTCCCTCTTGAAGAGGGGGCACAGTTGAACAACCAGGAAATCCTTCAGCCTTAATTTTCTCTTCTTGTTCTAATTACAGGAAGTCCTGAGATTCATTCTTGGAGCCACTTAAAGTCACAAAGTCAAGGTCATACAGTCCTCCCTGACCTTGAGTCTTGCCAATGGATTAAGGTTTCCCGTTTATGCTCATGCACTTGCAACATATAAGTGACTGGCACTCCCCGATTCCTCAGACCATGCTCACCCTCACCAACCTAGCACGTCCCTCAACCACTGTGGAGCATGCTGGCCACACACTCGGTTTCTGTTTGGCTGTCCCACTGGTGTTCAAAGAGAAGATCCAAAGTGCTGTATATTGTCCTTCTTGTCCTCATCAAAGTGATATTCCATGTTGGTCAGTGAGCTGGTGGTCTGCATGAGAAAGTCCTTCATAGTCTCAGACATTTGAACACTTGGTCCTCAGTTGGTGGCACTGTTTGGGAAGGCTTAAGAGGTGTGTGGCCTTGCTGGAGGAAGTATGTCACTGGGGGAGGGCTTTAGCGCAGAAAGACCCCTGCCACTCTGTGCTTGAGATTCAGGATGTGAGTCCTCACTTTGCAGCTCCAGCTTTCATGCCTGCCTCTTGTTGTCATGCCCCTTCCATTCTACCATCATAGACTCTCATCCCTCTGGAACCATAAGCCCAAATAAACTCTTTCTTCCCTAAATTGCCCTGATTGTGGTGTTCTGTCACAGCAGCAGAAAAGTAGCTAATACAGCAGTAAAGGCCTGTGTGGGCTGTATTCTCCAAAATCAGAAACACATACATAGGACCATGACAGTTCACTAGTCTCAATGTGGCCCTCACGGTTGACCGTAAGTGGCCCCAGTAGAACCTACAAACTCCGGAATGATCTGCCTTTGCTTCTCCCTTTGCCTGATCCCATGCCATATTATCTAATTTAAATTTCTAAGCATTTTCTATTTTATCTGACTGAAAAATTCTTTCATTTATCATGTGGTTAGTTTCTATTTATTATTATTATTGTTGTTGTTGTTTGAGACAGGTTTTCTCTGCGTAGCCCTGTGGTCCTGGAACTTACTCTGTTTAAGGGGGAACGTTGTTTGCTTGGTTGTTTTGTTTTTTGTTTTCCCCAACCTGGTCACTTTTAACTCATTCCAACTGGCAGTTCTCAAGGGAAATGATATCTGGTTCTGCAGGTGAGGCCAGATCCTTCTGTTAGCAAAACATCTTCACTTTTACTATAGCACTCAGCAGTTTGCAATTAGAGATCTGTGAGCTTCCTTTAGCATATGGTTTATCCAGTAGTCTTCAGCCTCTCAAGGCTACATACTCTCAGAGTATGCTGGCAAGGATATTCCAAAGTCGTAGCAGAACAAAGCAAGGGAGGGGGAGAAAAGAAAGGAGAAAGTAGGGATCAAGCAAGAATGAGAATGACGTGGGAGATTTAAGAATGGAGTTCATGTCTCCATCTTCTCAGATATGAGCCAGTAGTAGATGACACTTCTCACACCAAACTCCTTTCAATACCAAAAGGGCTACCATCCACCCAAGGGCTGGCTTGTGTTTTCCAATGCAAAGCCACCATTAGAGAGTCAGCGACCTCTAACATAGCTGAAGGACAATTATCCAAGGCCAGAAATGGAACTTGAAAGTAAAAGTAAAACAAATGTTCTGGACACACTTTAACTTCGTGTTTAGTCATTTTACAAAAGCACATGCACATTTTAATGAAAGCAATGGTTAGTATAAAACTCTAAAAAAAAAATGATAAAAAAAAAATCCCTGTGCCCTAATGGTCTCCTTTGATTTGTCTCTGAAATCTACACTAGTGATTCCTAATATAAACGCCAAGGACCTGTAGAAGCTGCACACTTATTACAAGGGGCCTGAGAATGCACACACAGTGCAAGCATTTCCCACACAGTGAATCTATTAAAACTCCGTGACTACCATGTTGAGGATGATGAACTTTTCATGTAGAAAGGGATCCCCATACTCCAAATAGCTTAAAGTCAAACCACCTAGAAACTGGCTATACTTTGGTCCTGTTTCCTATTGTGCTGATGGAAGAGGCCAACTTGGTAAATGTAACCTTATTACTCTGTCTGTTGTTCCCAGCATGCAAAGGGCTATGCTGCCTGATCTTGTACTTTGAGGAATGTGGTTGGGATTCACAAGTGAACACTAGGAGATGCTAAAGGAGACAGTGCCACATAAACTATAATAATGATCTATTTCAACATTTACATGAGAAAATGATACTTCAAATTAAGCAATTCCAAGGGCTTTACTTGTGCATATAGGCATTACTTCTCCTTGGTTAGATGATTTGCAGAACTAAAAGATCTTACTGAGCAAAGAAGCAGGAACTCACCAAGAAAGTCAGGCCAGGATCCCAGTTTGCAGTTCAAACTGGGTGATAAAGATGGGATCTATTCCAGACAGCTCTCTGAGCATCGCATACGCTAGGTCTGTCCAACATTCTGACACCGCAAATGTTCAAGAACCATGCAATCAAGGTATGAAAAATTAAAAAAAAAAACCTAATGTTTTAAGTAAGTTTACAATTTTGTGTTAGGTCACACTAATAGCCACCCTTGACTCTGCCACTTCAAACTATGTCATGATGTTTGCTCTCTATCTGTAAACCAAGGAGGCCAGGCTGCTAGAGAGCCATAGAGACATACCTGTGACAGTCTATCCTGCATGCTCTTCTGTCTCAGATAATGTTAATACATTGCCTCAAGAGGACTCCACTGCTATACTACTTCTCAGCTCAGAACAAGTAAAGTCCAAAAATCTAATTTTCCCAGCCATTTTTATTATAAACTCGGAACTGTGACATACTAGAGGTACTGACAAGGATTAAGGAAATTCAGGGCATGGGTGCTGGGTATTATATGGAACTGGACACATCTTCAGCTGTGAACTTTAAATCCTTACCTCACTCCTTGATTGCCTCCCAGATTTTCAAAACCAAGTAAGACTTCAGGTAAAGTGAAGGAAAGCCACACACAGCGATGTCCTCTAACACTGACATTAAACAAAGATGTTGGAGACAGAGAACGCAGCTGCCTCTGCCCTGACACTACCTATCAAACGCAGGCTTAGAAACTCAAGTGCTCTCCTGTCTTCCTCTCACGGATCTCCACAGGATCCCAGCATCCTAAAGAGGGAGGCCATTAAGTTGCTTCCCTGTTGGAATATTTAAAGGAAGTCAGCTCTTGCCACAAAGCATTTCAATGATGTCTATTTCAAAGCATTAGCAATCCTTGTCTTTAAAAATGAGACTTAGGTTAAATAAACAGAGTAGCTCCTCAGGCATTGCCTCTTTTGATTCACAAAACAACTTCCCTTGGAGACAGATCCTGAATAATAATGATGAAATGAAGCTTACTAACATTTTTTTTTTTTTTTTTGGTTTTTCGAGACAGGGTTTCTCTGAATATCTCTGGCTGTCCTGGACTCACTTTGTAGACCAGGCTGGCCTCGAACTCACAAAGATCCGCCTGCCTCTGCCTCCCAAGTGCTGGGATTAAAGGCGTGCGCCACCACCGCCCGGCATTTACTAACATTTTTATACAGTCCTCAAGTGCTAGTAATTTTCCACCCCTAATAAAAAAATAATTTTCTTTTGAAATATGTTATGATGGGAATTTTAATATTCAAAACAGTTGAGCATATTTAACATACTCTTTTTTTTTTTTCAGAAAGCCAACATCCCTCAAGACTGGCATTTTAAAAGTAGAATGAAAAGCAATCCCCCAAATTAATTCACCTCTGTATTTAATTTTGAATTTCACTAGCAAGTCAGCGAGATAACTCTGTCCTCCATCTCAGACTATCACATCACATCCACGTAATGTTCACTTCAGTTATCAGTTATGTATACAGTGTATGTGTTCCTACCTGGCTTGATTAAAAAAAAGTAGTGAAAATGTCTTACACACTCCCTTTCCTTAAAAAATAATGATTAAATCCGGAAAAAAAAAAAAAAACCTGACCAAGTTGACAGCATGGAGCTCACAGAACTACAGAGGAGAGCCACCATGAGCAGGAGGGACCTGTCGCACTTTAGTGTTGTCATATTCCCTGTCTGATGATCCCATTTCTAGAGATAAAATACTTTCTCCAAAAAATGGCTCAAAGGGAGAAAGCAACTGGAGACCGTCAAACAAAGATGAAATTTGCTCAATACAGAATTTCCCCCTCTGAACCTCTGCAATCTGTTTTCTGATCTCTTCAGTTCACACAAAATACTTCTCATCGAGGCCTGCAGTCATCTCTGCTCTCTAGAAGGTGGTGACTAATACTAGAATTTCACCTTCTTCAACTTCTCTCAATTCATACTTGTAACAGGGCAGAGGTATAGGCAGATAAATAGAACATACAATATTCCAAGATCCCTTGGCAGCTATATCATCTATCATTTTGTAATTATAATTATGTTCTTATCCCATGGTCCTTGATTGGTCACCATATTCACTTCACACTAATTGCTCTTCGGTTGTTCTCATGACCCTCTTGGTCAATTCTTCTACTAAACTAAAACATTTCTGAAGAATAACGTCATAAGTCATTCTTAGGCATTTGTGGTGATGTCTTACAAACACATATGACTATGTGACTATAACCTAGATCAATTTTTTAAAAATAGCCTTCCTATCAAGAATTACTCAAAAACCCAACATTCTGATTTATTTGTTTTGCCTCATTTTGAGGCAGGATCTCATGTCATAGGGCAGCCTGGCCTCAAACTGCAATTTTCTTGCTTCAGTCTCCCTAGTGCTGGTATTATGAGCATGCATCTCCATAGCTGGCTTGCCATTCTGCTTTCTATCATCAAGATTTGTTCTGTCCATTTTGAAACTTCATCTAGATAAGTTAAGCATCAGTCTTTTATGTGAATTCTGCTCATACCTATATATATCTTTCATTAAGAATCAGCATTTAGGACATGAAATGAAAAATGAGATAAAGGTGGTTGGAATTCAATAAAACATATTAATTTAAATTTAAAAAACCCCAAAACCTTATATTCTTCTGTTTGAATAAGGGGCATCAGTATGAACTGGTAAACAGTTTGCTTCAAGGTAACTTTTTCTAACTGTATCCTCTGAAGAGAGTTAGAAGAAAGTTCTGATCACTACATCTCATGCCTAGCATTTCAAACTCCTGTTTGAAATACTAGTTCCATTAAAAGAATCAGAACATCTTGAGTAAATGGCCAATTCCAGGTCTTGGGACAAAAGATATAGTGAGAGTAGAACAACTGTCTATCAAAGATACTATGTCATGAAATAAATAAAAACACACGATATGGAAAGACAAATAGATGCATACATGTCACAAACATGCACAGATGTACACATACATATACACACATACAACATATACTTATATATACTGGCTAGAATCTGGTTAGCCAATGCATCTCTAAAAACGCAACAATGTAATCATCAAAAGGAATGATTGAGATGGATTAAAACCCTTCAAGCATATGTAAATTCATAAGTTTAGGGTCTAAAACCATGACTGGTCAACTGTGGAGGAGGCCAGCCAAACAACTCATTGAAAAGTACTTATATTGCTTTTTTGACTGCACACCATATCCCTCAGGTGACTGAGGCCATGATACAAAATGGTTATTGCTTATAGAAACATTTTAGCAAAAAAACATGAGAAGAATGTTCCAATTAAAAGTTTACCATTTTGCAACCCCTAATCAACAAAGGGGATCAGGGCATAGACCATCACTTGTGGAGGAAGCAATTGATGTGGTAGCAGCATACTCATATGGTAAAACAAGTTGGTCAGTATTGACTCAAACAATATACAAGGAGAAAAGGGTATAGAGTAAGAGTTAATTTTCCCCGCTGGGTTTTCCTGTATACATAGTTAGAGTAACTATTAATGCATTAGTGTATGAGCTTCTTTTAGGAAAGAAAACTGGTTTCCTCCAAAGGAGCCAGTGGCATCTATAAACACGCTCATCCCTGGGTTTGCTGCTCTGCCTATGAGTATTTGTAGTATATGCTCTTGGATATTTCTGCCCTAAAAGCTAAATGTAAGAGAAATTCCACTATTTCCAACTAAACTAGAGATAATTGACTTAAAGAATTCTAACAAAATTCCCTACAAAGAAAAACACATCGGATCTAATTCTACCGTTGAGCACTCACTGGTTTCTTTTTTAATTTAAAAAACAACATAAAAGTAAACTCAAGCTCAGGATACAGTAATTCAGCTGCTATTTTGATCATTTCTCTTCTGCCTAATTAGCAAACTAAGCCGTTAAGTACTACCATTAAGAAGGAGGAGACAGGTAAATGGCTTTTTGGATCTTATAATTTTCAGTGCTTGACCTTAAAATATCTGTACCCTCACCAAAGGAGTTTGAGCAACACATAGGCAGGAACCTTAGGGGCAATCAAAAAGGACAAGGATGGTGATCCTCTCTAAGAGGACACGACACACCTACCTATTTTATGGTATGGCATCTCTTCCATGAACCTTTCTGATAGTCACTGTACAGGTTGACACAGTGTCCACAAAGAAAATGGCCAGTCTCTCTAACTGGGCCCAGGGAATGATGGGCTAAGCCTCTCCATCCAGGAAATCATCTTTCTGAATCTGTAAGGTGACGACAGATGCAGCCCCACACTCAACGAACAGCACCGAACTTAGATCCAAAGTCGGAAACTTCAGAGATGTGGCGCTGAACGAAAGAAGCTGGAGACAAAACATTCATGTGAAGATCATGAACAAGCAGTTTGTCTCAGACGGAAAAAAAAATCAAGACAGCACTTACAGAGGAAGAAATGAGTTAGAAAGACCATGAGGGACTTTTTGGGGACAATGGAACTCACTTGACACAGAGAAATTTGCATGGAGATGCCCATGTGCAAAACTTACACAGCCAAGATTAATGTGTTTCATAATAAAACTACTTCTAAAATCCCATTTTAAAATGGTCACTATCAAGCGGAGTGAAGAGATGGTAAATATGAAGATAACACATAATGTAGCACAGGGTTCATAAATGCTGCAGTTAAGTGACAGGCAGCCCACTTGACTATCTCATTCTGCTTTTATATTTGACATTGTCTATCAGCAAAGGGCTTCTTTTTTTTTTAATTTTTAAATACTTTATTTTTTTTTCTTCAAGTTACATCTCAGTCACAAACCCCTCCCTATTCCCCCTTCCTATCCCGTCCTTCCACCCTCTTCCCCCCAGAAGTTTCCCCTTTCAGTCCAACAGATGGCTCCTTCTCTTATAACAGTAAGTATTATACAAAACAATAGATATAAATATGCCACATTTATGAGAGTTAAATGGCCCAGTATAACTTCCCAATGTCCAGTTTATACATATTTGGCCCCTGACTTTAGCATTCATCTATAACACCCTCTTGATTCCTAAACAACTCAAAATTTAACTATGAGACTCTAGCCGTCTATTCCTCAACCACCTCAGAGACCTGAGAGGGATAAATATATCTGCTTATATAGGAAGTGCAGGGCCTGCAGCTTCCAAAACTAAGAAAGGACATACCAATGACTGCCTGGACAGTTCCCATTTTCTCTCCATACATTCCTGCATCACTCTTCAGCCTTTGGGTCCTGTTTCTCTGACAGACATTTGTTGTAGAGCAGGGATTATGAAGGACTTACCTACCCTGTCTTGGCAGAGTTAGGCTGTCGACTTCCCTGCTACCAAGTTTTGTCCTTTTTGGACAGCAGTCTGTCTGAAGTTGGTGCAAGGGGTTTTTTCATGCCAAGAGATAGGCTTGCCACTAATTCAACCATCTTACAGTGGAGATTCTTCGATGCTTATCTTCTACTTGGAGTACAATAGGGGGTGCTGTCAGGAGCTGATACGTCTCGATATCAAAAAAAAGAAAATCTTAATTTAAGATAACATCTTTGAATGCCATATTCTGCAGATCTCTTGGGGTTTTTGAAGATGCCCTATCCATCTCTTGTATTTAGATAAGCAAATGTTGCTTGTCTCTTAGCAACTTGATTACTGGGTAGTTTAGAGAATATCTGTGATAGTCTGTCATAGTAGCTAACAAAGTGACATGTTTGCATGACTAGGAGTTTGTTCTACTTAACTATCCTAGACCGTTTTAGACGGTTGGTATCAAGAGGTCAGAGCTTCACATTTTAATTTTAAGTATCTCTAGGTATGATACCATTAGGAAGCGTTACTTTTAATTTTGTATCAATATACAAAGATCTATTCAATTGTGGTTAAATATACTCTTAATTATGTATCAATATACAAAGATCAATGCCTATGTAGCCCAATACAATCTTAATATTACGTCCATATACAAGGGTCAATACCATTGTGGCCAACTATAATCTTAATTTTGTATCAATATACAAAGATCAATATCGATGTAATCCAATACAATCTTATTTTTGCACAATAAACAATGGTCAATACCACTTTAGCCAAATAAACTACTAATTTTGTATCAATATACAAAGGTATAAGGGCATATTCAATAATCTGCCCCTTCTTCTTGGACCTTCCCATGCTATGTCTATATCTCATTTTTCTCAAGCCCATGCACTCCTACATAGGAGAGGAAGAAGGATACAGAAAAGGAAAAGTAGGAAGTCCCTGGGGCTAACCTCCAAAACCCATTAAACAGGACCATTTATCAGCTTGTAATCTCTTCCCCTAAATATCAGAGTTTTCAGTTATCCTTCAAATAACCAAAAAGAAGGGCGGAGAAACACCTTCCCCACCCTCTGGGCATGGGATGTCGCTCTCTTAAAGTGACTTCCTGCTGATTTGGGTCGTAGTAGACCTGTTTGAGGCCCGAACCCAAATATAAAAATGGTTAAAAATTTTAGTACAATCCTTTTATGTTCAGTCCTTCTGTTCTCAGCTGTTTAGATGACCTAAGGAGTTTGTAGGCAGAGGCTGATCTTGCAGGCTTCACTGAGGTTCCGGCCGGGGCATTGTGTAGAGCTGGACGGTCCCAGCGACATTGGATTGCCGTGGTTGCAGGCCCCCGATGGAGACAGCTATTGAGGAAGTCTGCCAGGCAGAATCAACTGGGTCACTTGTCCTCCTTGGTGCCTGATTCTGCTCTCTGCTGAGGTTTCCGCTGTCCAGCCGTCCCCGGGCTCCCCTAATGGACGCTTCGATTCTCCTGGAAAGATAAGAACAGAGCCCTGCCCCAATCCCAACCCTGGGACAATTACCCTCTTTTTTTTTGGGGGGGGGTGGCTAGGTAGTACTTCTCCTGAAGCAAATTTGGCCTTCCGACAACATACAAAGCATTATCTTTCAATCCGGGTTAAAGAAGAAATCATTCTGTCACCTTGGAGCTAAACCAGCTCCAGTGTATATATTTTGAGATCCCAAAGGACAATCTGCCTGCATCGAGAAGGCCTTTTGTAAGTAGCCTCCAAACCTAGGTCCCTCCAAATCCCATGTGTGTGTCTCTGAACTCTAATTATTGGGATCAGAGACCTGTGGTTCCCATCTGTAAGGATCAAAGATGTGTTCCACCACTCCTGGATCGAAGTCTTTCTCTATTTAGAGTTTGCCCTGCATCAGGCTGACCCTGAGCTCAAGGACCTGCCCATTTCTGTCTCCAGTGTGCTGGGAGCTGGGACCAAGGGTGTACTCTTCTTGAATGGTGGGACCAAGAGTATGCACCCTCACCACCCCGCTCCGTATGACTCCAGAATACATAAGACCACCAACTCTACGGCGCTCCCCCCCCATCTCCGCTGAAGTCAAAGGCATGGGCCAATACCACAATTCTCTTGTATTTTACCGTAGCTTCACGTCTTCTCGACACCTGGAGGTCTGCAAAACCAGGTCGAACGGCTGGATCCTCTATTCCATTCACAGTGTTTCAGCCCTGCCACCTGCCCTTTTTTTTTTTTTTTTTTTAGTTAGTAAATTTATTTGTTTGTTGCTTCAGGTTACATCCTTATCATATTGTCCTCTTTTCCCGCTTCCCAGCCCCAACCTCCCATGCTCTACCCCCTGTCCCTTCCGTCTTGTTCCTCTGGGGTGGAGTGTCCCTGCCTAACAGTCTCTCACCACAGATCAGGAGTCATATGAGGGCCAAGAGTCTCTTCATTCACCAGGGGCCTACGACGCAGTACTGCCAGTGAAAGGTATCTCCTTGCTACTGGAGGAATACTAAAAAAAAGACAAACAAACACACAAACCCACAAAAACAAAGAATATCAACAAAAAAAGAGAGGAAAAAGAGAAGAGAAAAGGAAAAAGAAAAACATAAAAAAAAAAGTTTATGTCCATGTTCCTTTTGGTGTGTTGGTTGTAGTACAGATACCCTGTACGATATGGCTAAAATCCTACTATAAGTGAATAGATGCCATGTGCATCCTTCTGAGTCTGGGTTAGCTCACTCAGGATGAACTTCTCTAGATCCATCCATTTGGTTGCGAATTGCATGATTTCATTGTTTCTGATAGCTGAGTAATATTCCATTGTATAGATGTACCACAATTTTTTAATCCATTCTTCAGTTGAGGGACATTTGGGTTGTTTCCAATTTCTAGCTATTACAAATAAGGCTGCTATGAACATAGATGAGGAGACTTCCCTATGTCTCTGTGAGAGGTCCTTTGGGTGTATACCCAGAAGTGGTATGGCTGGGTCCTGAGGCAAGGTTATTCCTAGATTTCTAAGATATCGCCAGACAGACCTCCATAGTGGTTGCACAAGCCTGCACTCCCACCAGCAATGGAGTAGGGTCCCCCTTTCTCCACACCCTCGCCAGCATGCGCTATCATTTGAGCTCTTTATCTTAGCCATTCTAACAGGTGTTAGGTGGAATCTCAGGGTCGTCTTGAGTTGCATTTCTCTGATGATTAAGGATGTTGAACATTTCTTCAGGTGTCTCTCAGCCCTTAGGGATTCCTCCTTTGTGAATTCTCTATTCAGCTCCATCTCCCATTTTTTTATTGGATTATTGGGTTTCTTGGCATTTAGTTTCTTGAGTTCTTTGTAGATTTTAGATAATAGCCCTCTATCAGATGTGGGGTTGGTGAAGATTTTCTCCCAGTCTGTTGGTTGCCGTTTTGTTCGAATGACAGTGTCCTTTGCCTTACAGAAGCTTTTCAGTTTCATGAGGTCCCATTTATTGATTGTTGATCTCAGGTCCTGACCTGTTGGTGTTCTTTTCAGGAAGTTGTCACCTGTGCCAATGAGTTCGAGGGTTTCTCCTACTTTTTCTACTAGTATATTTAGTGTGGCCGGCTTTATGTTAAGGTCTTTGATCCACTTGGATTTAAGTTTGGTACAAGGTGATAGGTATGGGTCTAATTTCATTCTTTTGCAAGTGGACATCCAGTTGGACCAGCACCATTTGTTGAAGATGCTGTCCTTCTTCCATTGTGTGGTTTTGGCTTCTTTGTCAAAGATTAGTTGGCCATAGGTGTGTGGATCCATGTTTGGGTCTTCAATTCGATTCCATTGATCCACTGGTCTGTTTCTATACCAGTACCATGCTGTTTTTATTACTGTTGCTCTGTAGTACAGCTTGAAATCTGGGATGGTGATACCTCCAGATGTTTTTTCATTGTACAGGATTGATTTAGCTATTTTGGCCTCTTTGTTGTTCCATATGAAGTTGAGAATAGCTTTTTCCAGGTCTATAAAGAATTGTGTTGGTATTTTGATAGGAATTGCATTAAATCTATATATTGCTTTTGGTAGGATAGCAATTTTTATTATGTTGATCTTACCTATCCATGAGCATGGGAGATCTTTCCATCTTCTAAAGGCCTCTTCCATTTCTTTCTTCAGGGGCTTGAAGTTCTTGTTGTATAGGTCCTTTACATGCTTGGTTAGAGTAACCCCCAGGTATTTTATGTTGTTTGTGGCTATTGTGAAGGGGGTTGTTTCCCTTATTTCTTTCTTGGTATATTTGTTTGTTGTATAAAGAAGGGCTTCTGATTTTTTTGAGTTAATTTTGTATCCAGCCACCTTGCTGAAGTTGTTTATCAGCTGTAAGAGTTCTTTGGTGGAGTTTTTGGGGTCGCTTATGTATACTAACATATCATCTGCAAATAGGGATAATTTGACTTCTTCATTTCCAATTTTTATCCCTTTGATCTCCTTTAGTTGTCTTATTGCTCTAGCAAGGACTTCAAGAACTATATTGAAAAGATATGGTGAAAGTGGACATCCTCGTCTTGTCCCTGAGTTTAAAGGAAATGCTTCAAGCTTCTCTCCATTTAATTTGATGTTGGCTACTGGCTTGCTGTATATTGCCTTTATTATTTCTAGATATGGTCCTTGTATGCCCGTTCTCTCCAGAACTTTTAGCATGAAGGGGTGTTGGATTTTGTCAAATGCTTTTTCTGTATCTAGCGAGATTATCATGTGGTTTTTTTCTTTCATCTTGTTTATGTGGTGAATTACATTGATAGACTTTCGTATATTGAACCATCCCTGCATTCCAGGGATGAAGCCTACTTGATCATGGTGTATGATACTTTTGATGTGTTCTTGAATTCGGTTTGCTAGTATTTTATTAAGTATTTTTGCATCTATGTTCATGAGGGAGATTGGTCTGAAGTTCTCTTTCTTTGTTGGGTTTTTGTGTGGTTTAGGAATCAGAATGACAGTGGCCTCATAGAATGAGTTTGGCAGTGTTCTTTCTGTTTCTATGTGGTGGAAGAGTTTGAAAAGTAATGGTGTTAGTTCCTCTTTGAAGGTCCGGTAGAATTCCGTGCTAAAGCCATTTGGCCCTGGGCTTTTTTTGGTTGGGAGATTATTAATGACTGTTTCTATTTCATTGCGTGTTATTGGGCTGTTTAAGCTGTTAATCTGATTTTGATTTAGTTTTGTTAGGTGGAATTTATCGAGGAAATTGTCCATTTCGCTTAGGTTTTCAAATTTAGTGGAATATAGATTTTTAAAGTAATGCCCGAATATTTTCTGGATCTCCTCAATGTCTGTTGTTATTTCTCCCTTTTCATTTCTGATTTTGTTGATTTGGGTTCTTTCCCTTTGCCTTTTAGTTAATTTGGCTAGGGGTCTGTCTATTTTGTTGATTTTCTCAAAGAACCAACTCTTGGTTTCATTGATTCTTTGTATAGTTCTTTTTGATTCTAAGTTGTTGATTTCAGCCCTAAGTTTGATGATTTCCTGACTTCTGCTCTTCTTGGGAGTGTTTGTTTCTTTTTTTTCCAATTCACCCAGCTTAGCTGTTAGTTCACTAATATGAGCTGTCACAATTTTCTTTTTGAAAGCACTTAATGCTATGAACTTTCCTCGTAACACAGCTTTCAATGTATCCCATAGGTTTGGGTATGTTGTGTCTTCATTGTCGTTGGATTTTAAGAAGTCTTTGATTTCCTTCTTTATTTCTTCCCTGACCCAGTGGTCATCCAGTAAGGAGCTGTTCAATTTCCATGTGTGTGTAGGCTTTCTGTTGATTCTTTTGCTGTTGAAGACCAGCTTTATTCCGTGGTGGTCTGATAAGATACAAGGTGTTATTTCAATTTTCTTGTATCTATTGAGACTATCCTTGTGACCAACTATGTGGTCGATTTTGGAGAAGGTTCCGTGGGGTGCTGAGGAAAAGGTGTATTCCTTTGTGTTTGGGTGAAACGTTCTGTAGATATCTGTTAGGTCCATTTGTTTCATGATCTCTGTTAGACTCAATATTTCTCTTTTTGTCTTCTGTCTTGATGATCTGTCCATTGTTGTGAGTGGGGTGTTGAAGTCTCCCACTACTAATGTGTTGTGATCGACGTGCGCTTTAAGTTTTAGAAGTGTTTCTTTTACGAAAGTAGGTGCCTTTGTATTTGGGGCATAGATGTTCAGTATTGAGATTTCCTCTTGATGAATATTCCCTTTAATGAGTACACAGTGCCCTTCTTTGTCTTTCTTCATTAACTTCAGTTGGAAGTCTGTTTTGTTTGATATTAGGATGGCTACTCCAGCTTGCTTCCTGGGTCCATTTGCTTGGAAAACCTTTTCCCAGCCCTTTACTCTGAGGCAGTGTCTATCTTTCGTAGTTAGATGTGTCTCTTGTATACAGCATAAGGAAGGGTCTTGCTTGCGGATCCACTCTGTAAACCTGTGTCTTTTTATTGGGGAGTTGAGTCCATTGATGTTGATGGATATTAGTGACTTGGGGTTGTTATTTCCCATTAGTTTGGTATAGGTGGTGGTCCTGTGCCTCTTTTGGTTTAGTTGCTGAGGGGTTTTCTATTCCCTTTGTTTTCTTGGGTGGAGTTTTCTTCTCTGGGTTGGGATTTTCCTTCTAGGATTTTCTGTAGGGCTGGGTTTGTGGGTAGATATTGTTTAAATTTGATTTTGTCATGGAATATCTTGTTTTCTCCATCTATGTTGATAGAGAGTTTTGCTGGGTAAAGTAGTCTGGCTGGGCACCTATGATCTCTCAGGACTTGTAGTATATCTGACCAGGCCCTTCTAGATTTTAAAGTTTCTGAGGAGAAGTAAGGTGTAATTCTGATGGGTCTGCCATTGTATGTGACTTGACCTTTTTCTCTTACAGCTTTTAATATTCTTTCTTTGTTCTGTACATTTGGTGTTTCAATTATTATGTGGCGAGAGGAGTTTCTTTTCTGATCTAATCTGTTTGGTGTTCTGTAAGCCTCTTGGATTTTTATTGGCATCTCTTTTTTCAGGTTTGGGAAGTTTTCCTCTATGATTTTGTTGAAGATATATCCTGGACCTTGGAGTTGGGAGTCCTCTCTTTTCTCTATACCTATAATTCTTAGGTTCTGTCTTTTCATTGAGTCCTTGATTTCTTGGATGTTGTGGGTGAGAGATTTTTTAGCCTTCTCATTTTCTTTGGATGTTGTACTGATTTCTTCCATCGAATCTTCCATGCCTGAGATCCTGTCTTCCATCTCTTGCATCCTATTATTGATACTCACATCCATAGTTCCTGTTCTCATCCCTTGATTCACCACTTCCTCTTTTAACTCTGACTGTGTTTTCTTTATTGTTTCTATTTCTATTTTCATGTCTTGTATGGTTTTGTTCGTTTTGTACATTTCCTTCTCCAGCTTGCTTGTTTTTGTATGAAAATCTTTCATGGCTTTTTCCTTTTCCTGTTCAAGCTCTGTCACCTTGGCTTGGAGCTCTTTAATGGTGTTGTTCCTTGTTTTGACTTGTAAAATTGTGGCTTCTTTGAATTCCTTCATAGATTTAAGTTCTTCTTGCAGGGACTCTATCATTTTCCATAATGCAGAATTGTCATCGTTTTCATGTGTTTCTGTTGGTGTGAGGTCATCCGAATTGGATGTGCTAGGATAATTCTGCTTTGTTGGAGACATATTTCCTTGATTTCTATTTTTTTTTTTTTGGACCTTTGGCCATTGGATGCGTTTAGTTGTCTGTTCTTGTCGTTTTCTGTGCTTGGATCCACAGTGGATGCTTTGGTGCAGGGGACGAGTTACTTGGCTATCTGTCGTTGCTTACAGGGGGATTTCAGGGTCACTGTGGTTTTAATCACCTGAGGCACTTTGAGCTGGTGCAGCCTATTCCCAGGTTGTGAGCAGTGGACTGGGATTGTTTCACTGCTCCCAATTCAGACTTCTCTATGTTGCACTCTGAGTTATCAGCCTGTAATGGTTCTGATGGTATGGACCTTTTTTCCCAGGCACAGATTCTGTGGGCTTTGTTTGTCGTTATGGAGGCTGACAGGGTTTGGCTCCACACCTAATATGTCTGGATTTTCCAGAATACAGCTATGGTCCCCTGATTTCTGGTTTCTCACTAGGCTTCTCGCCACAGGCCTGACCTCTGTGCCTGATTCCCTCCCTGTCAGCGCAGCCGCGGGTCTCCCTCCCTGGCTGCTCGGCCGTGGGTGCACTGAGCCCCGGATCCTCCGGCCGCCTGAGTGGGCCTCTCGCCCCAGCAGCTCAGCCGTGGGTGTGAGGATCCCTGGCCCTGCCCACACCGGGCTCCCTCCCCAGTTGTCTTGCCGTGGGTTAACGGGGATTTGGCCCTGCCAGCGCCGGGCTCCCTCCCCAGCTGCGCTGCCGTGAGTGAGCGGGGATTCGCCCCTTCCCATCCACCAGCAGCTTCCTGCTCTCTCTGAACCTCGGCCCTCCGTGTCTCGAGTGGCTGCGGACCCCCCGCTGAGCTCCCTGTTTGTTCCTTGCTAAGACTTCCACTATCTCGCAAAATTTCTTAAGTGGGTATAAGTTCTTCCTGAGGTGTGGCGAGCTCAGTAGGCTAGTGATCGCTCGCCAAGTGGCCTCTGATTCTGCCTGCTGTGAGTTGGGGTAGATCTTACCAGGCGCCTCTCCAAATGGGAGTTCCCGAATCCTGGGTTTAGTGGCTTCCGTGTCTGCGAGAGATGGGGGGAGAGCCTTACCCTGGGACTTTTAACAGTCCCTTGGGAGCTGTGAGTGTTCCCGGGGGGGTCTAGCCCCTCCGGTTTTTGCACAGTGCCCAATAACTCTGTGTTTTTTATGGCTCCTCCTCCCCCCCCCC
>CAJQZJ010004748.1:2394697-2417149 GCA_907164525.1 Lophiomys imhausi | reverse complement strand
CCCCCCCCCCCCCCCCCCCCCCCCGCGTTCAAAATGCGTCAGTGTAGGTCACCGCCATCTTGGCCTCCCTCGCAAAGGGCTTCTTAAAACTTTAAAGGGTTAGGGATGTAGCTCAGGCTGAGTACTTGCCTAGCATGTGTGAGATCCTAACTTTGAGCTCCAGAAGGGTCTCAAAACCTAGGTTCCCTAGGCAAAAATGTAACCATTCTGAACTCCTTTCGTTTACTAGCATGTGTGAGATCCTAACTTTGAGCTCCAGAAGGGTCTCAAAACCTAGGTTCCCTAGGCAAAAATGTAACCATTCTGAACTCCTTTCGTTTACTTACAAACCAGAGATAATGAATCCTGGCATATCTCACTCTAAATAACCCCAGGTTCTTACTAGGTATCAAGTGAGTCAATGGATATAAAAATAAGTTCTAAACCATAAAGCAATATATAAATACAGCAAATTCATAGCAGTGAAGATTTGTATTGGACCACATTCCATGTTAAAAAATCACTGATATTTTTTCAGACATACAGAGTGTCCATCTATTGGCTTTTCAGTTATTTCTGTTTGAAAACACAGTGAAGTGATAGAACCCAAATATCAGAAGTATGGATGACATCAATAGTATTTATATTCTTTTATGAACTATACTGTGTGACTCATCTTCAAGTCTTGGGGAACATGTTCTTTGTACCATAACTTCCTAATAATGCAAAAAAATGTATGCTTTCAGCAGGGTTCATAATCTTTGCACATACAACAAATTGTCAGGCAGAAGACGGTATCTAAAAGCACATTCCAGAGGAAAGCTGGCTTAGGAATTTAAGTCACTTGGATGAACTACAGCTCATATCTAAGAATCAGCTTTCATAAAACCCACAAAAGCTTGACTAGTCAAAGTAATGTTCATGATCTCTACTTAAAAATCACATTACAGATAAGAGACATTAAACACTTAACAGGACACGATTAGGAACGGAAATGAGAGAGCTAGGCATTTGGCCCAAATGTCCAGGCACACACAAATTCAGCTCGAGGAAATCCAGCTAAAAGGAAACAAGTAGCTCATCTTCCATTTTACTTTTTAAAAACTTGTTTGTTAGGCTGAGCTTAATCAGGTGCAAATACCACAAAAATTCCATGGGGTACTGGCAGGGCTGGCTGGTAAGTTATTGTTGGCCTTAGTTTTAAAGTGAATAGGCATTCAAAGTCAATGTCTCAGACATGGACCATCTAGCTCAAAATTATGTTCACACACACACACACACACACACACACACACACACACACACACACTCGCATCAATTCTTCGGCATTGTCAAACAACAGCTGTACCAAGTGCCCACTTGCAGTGTTCAGCTCTCGGAGTCCAGTCTAGGGTAGAATGGTCTTTGTACCATAACTCTGTCCTGGCCTGTTATGAACTGTTCCTTCTCATTCTGTCCCAGATAACTTTTCCACATTAACTAACCTAAGATGCCCAGGATCAACCTACCTACTGCCACAGTTCAGGATTTGCCCAAGATCATCTGTTATTTGTGAAGTTACCAAACAAAAAAAGATGTTTGAAATGGCCCACTTCTTACTGCTTTGCTGAGATTAAACAGCACCACAGTAAAAGCCTGAGGGTGGGGGGGAGGGGGGGAGATATACCGAGGCTGCCAGTCAAAGCCCTGACTCCTGCTACCACCCTGTTAACTGTCTTGGCCCTCCAATCCTCTAGTTCCACCAAACCATAAAGTTGCAGTCAGAGTCCTGTTTCTCCTACAGGCTCACATGCCCCAGCCATGGAAGGGTTCTTTCCGCCAAGAGGCCATGTGTGCTGCTTTCTCGAAACATCAACTCTTTGTTCTGTTCTGATTCATCACAGGGCTGTGCAACCTCCATGCCCTCAAAGAGGAACATGTGTCTGTTAGCACATGGAACATACTACTGTCTGTATTCTCTCCCAAGTCAGGAGATGGTTGGCAGGAGCAAAGCTTCATGACTGTTTATCCCAGGCTCTCATCTGTCCCCTCTCATAGCACAAACATCACAACTACCACAAACTTTAAACATGAGCGCTAAGACTTATATGGATTCTAATGCCATTTCGAACAGTAAAGCACATCAATTCAGAAGCAATGAAAGCAAGCACTGGGACAGAGTTGGATGGAAATACTGTACGATTTTGGAATAGCCATTTTTCTATTAACTACCCTTCCCAAATTGCTTCTCTCCACAAAGTTTATTCCTGACTTTTCCTTTACACCTAGAACCTAATGACACACTGTTAAGAAGGAAATCAAGGTGAGGGGCTGCGGTAAGAATTGAAGATAACCTCTGAAGTAGGCAACTGCACCAAATCTCAAGAAAATCCCTCGGGTGGTGGGGGACAATGGGGTTGGTGACAGAAGACCTTGAGAAATTTTGTTTCATAAAACTGAACAATGATTATTAGTATTTATCTTTGTATACTGATATAAAATTAAAGTTAACCCTTTTTAAGGTATTGTACTTAGGTAATGCTTAAAAATGCAATGTGAAGTTTTGGCCCATTGATAGCAATTGTACTAACTGTTTAGGATAATTAAGGGATGCAAACTAATAGTCATTCAAACATGTCATTTTGTTAGGTACAAGTACAGTTTATCATAGATGTTTTCTAAGTTAACTGGAAATCAAGCTGCTACGAGACAAGCAACATTTGCTTATCCAAATATACAGAGAGAGAGAGAGAGAGAGAGAGAGAGAGACAGAGAGAGAGAGAGAGGTGGTCTTCAAAACCTCAAGAGTTCTGTATAATTTGGCATTCAAAGAAGGTTTCTTACTTAAGATTTTTTTTTTTTGATATTGAGACATGTCAGCTCCTGACAGCACCCCTATTCTACTCCAAGTAGATGATGACCATCGAAGAATCTCCATTTAGAGATTGTGGTATTAATGGCCAAGCCTGTCACTGGGCAAGAGAAAGCCCTTGCTTCAACTGTAGACAGAATGCTGTCCGAAAAGGACAAAACTTGGAAAGCAGGTAAGTCGACAGCCTAGCTCTGCCAAGACAGAGTGGGCAAGTCCTTTATAATTTCTGCTTTACAATTAATGTCTGTCAGAGATACTGGGCCAAGAGGCTAAAGATAGATGCTCTAATGTATGGAGAGAAGTTGGAGACTGTCCAGGCAGCTAGTAATCTGTCATTTCTTAGTTTTGGAAGCTGCTGGCTCTGCACTTCCTGTATAATCAGATATATGTATCCTTCTCAGGTCTCTGATGTGGTTGAAGACTAGATAGTTATAGTCTCACAGTTAAATTTTAAGTTGTTTAGGAATTAAAAGGATGTTCTAGGTCTAAGAAGATGTTTTTGAGTTGGTAATACAAGTTAGGATGGAAAATGAGTTAGGTATAGAACTTTAAACTCATGGAGAGAGATGGATAATAGAATATTAATATCAGTTGCCAAATATGTATGGACTGGACATTGGGAATGCATGTTATACCTTATAATTTTCATAATTGTGGCCTAATTACTAAAAAAAAACAATTATGAGTTTTGGAAGAAGGGGGAGAGTGGGCAAGGGAGGGGTGGAGGGGGGGACTGTGGAAATGTAACTTGAAATAATAAATAAGCATTAAAAACACAAACAAACAAACCTAAATCTTCGCATAGTCACTTGGGAGCGCAGTGTGAAAACACTAGTACTGCCCTGGTGTTTATTAACAAGCTTCATCAGGGGGTGCTAAGATTTGGAAACTAGTGTGTTCTAAGTACTAGTAGCTAGTTCTCAATTTTTATCTTGTATGCCTCTAATAAAATTAAGAAGTAAAGTTGTGCATGGTGGCACATGCCTGTACTCCCAGAATCCAGGAAGCTCAGTCAAGTAGATCTTGAATTCAAGGCCAACTCAGGCTACATGGGATGACCCTGTTCCTCCACAAACAGAAGGTATTATAAAGCAAAAAGCAAAACCCAATTAAGTGATGTTCCCAAGAGAAAGGCTTTAAAGATAAAGATACTCTGTGGTAGACAATTTTAAAAAGCTGATACCAGTCAAGATGGACTTCAAAACCGAAAATACTAACAGATAATTTCATAAAGCTGAACATATAGCAATCACATGTGTTTATGCAACCAATGACAGAGCTTCAAAATACACACAGCAGTTTGGTGTGGGAGATGGTAGCTCTGGGAATCAAACCCATGACTTCATAAATGCTAGGCCAGCACTCTATCCCAGAGCTGCGTCCTCCGTCTGGGGTGTTACTGACAGACCAAGAAGAGAGATGAATGCACAGTCTGATTTATGCATAGTTATCACCTGATAAAACAAGTAGACAAGGAAAGGCATTTAACATTTTCATATCAAGAATATAATTGGACCTTCAGTCAACATTGTGGAACCACAAAGTTTGCATTCTTTCAAACAGTGACTGGCTCTTGATAGCCAAAAATGCATAAGTAAGCACTCAAGAGACAGAGGCAGGAGGATGTCCTTGAGTTCAAGGCCAGTCTGGTCTACATATCAAGTTTCAGGGCTTCACACATAATGAAACCCTTGACTTTAAAAAATTAACAAATAAAATATGAGCTATCTAGCTATTTTGAGTGTCTAGTATTCATTTATTTGTTAGTTAGTATACCTCAAATGTTTCATCTAATTCTAAGTAGGTATACTAAAAATGAATCTTTAAGTGTCTGAAATTCAAATTTAATTTGATACCTTGTATTCTCAAGCTCTAGCTCTACTAAGTGACAGATAAGAACATAATAGTCATGTAAAGAACACACTGTTTTTTCCACTTGTGACTCTGAGTGTATCTCTTCAGAATCTATACCATGTGAAAACACTACTATCACCCTTGGACTTATTAATAAGTTATCTCAGGTGAGAAATGTGTTAGGACAAACGTGATGGCGTCACTGGAGTCACTTCCATTTACCCTGCTGCACAATGGAAAGGTCTGTACCCCAGCTATGTTACCAAACAACTGATTAAAAAGCATTTACTCATATCAGACTTCACCATTCAACTCTGAAATCCTCCTACTGATCCTTGCCAAGTAAAATGATCACCAACTGAATCTCTTTCCAAAGCAATTCCTGAAACCAACTGGTCACAGCTCATCAAGGGTGACAGCTTCTACTTGAATAGGGTAGTTTGATATCTGTCCTTTTGTATAGATTCTGTCTAGTTCAGTCCATGAAAACTGTTTGGGAACTGCAAAGAAGCCAGTGCCCCCGCGCCTAACTACATCACAGCTAGCATCCCAAAAGGAGGCTTGTGCAACCACTATGGAGGTCAGTCTGGCGATATCTTAGAAAATTTGGAATAGCTTTGCGTCTGGACCCAGCCATACCACTACTGGGTATACATCCAAATGACTCCTCACCAAATCACAAGGAAGTTTCCTCATCTATGTTCATAGCAGCCTTATCTGTAATAGCTAGAAACTGGAAACAACCCAGATAGATGTCCCTTAAGCGAAGAATGGATTAAAAAACTGTGGTACATCTTCTCAGCTATCAGAAACAATGGAATCATGCAATTTGCAGCCAAATGGATGGAACTAGAGAAGCTCATCCTGAGTGAGCTAACCCAGACTCAGAAGGATGTGCATGGCATCTATTCACTTATAGTAGGATTTTAGCTATATAGTACAGGATATCTATACTACAACCAATGCACCAAAGGGAACAGGAACAGAGACTTTGTTTCCTGTCAATGAGACACTTTGCCCTAGTGGTGCTGCCTTGTAGGCCCCCAGTGTATGAGGAGGCTCTTGGCCCTCATATGACTGATGAACTGGGGTGGGGGACTGTTATGTAGGGACACTCCACTCCAGAGGAGTAGGATGGAAGGGATGGGGGTAGAGGGTGGGAGGGCGGGACTGGGAGGGGCGGAAAGAGGACACTGTGATGGAGATGTAACCTGAAGCAATAAATATTTTTTTAAAAGGTTTCATCATATAATTGAAGATGCATAGCCTCTAAGATTGGGTTGTGCCAGGAGGAAAGGAACAACAGCTAACCAAATGCAGCAGTGAGGATGCGCATTACAGATAAAGAATGAGATTTCTCTAAATTTGGTTCTATTCAAGTGGCCTCACGTAATCTCATCTTGTGATCTGTCTCACAGACAGGATCTCTTGCACTTACACTTGTTTACACAGGCTACCTAGATCCTCTTGGAAACCTGTCTGTGGGGCTGAGCACATGAAAAGAAAAGATCTCTGGTGATTTCCACTCCAGTCACCGTCCCTACTTTCTGTGCTGTGGTTGGAGCTGCTGTGCCGATTCTGTGAGCACATCACAGTCCACGGGCCAAACACAGCCTTACTCTTATTTCATAGTTAAAGCTTTACAGAACTACAGAGTGCTTGTGTCTGTAGCATATATTATCTGCGGCTGCTTTCGCACCGTAATGGTGGAGCCGAGTAAGAGACAGCAGAAAGCATGGCCCATGAGCCCACAGGTCTTCACAACCTAGCCCTTTGAGGAAAAAGTTTATCAATCCCTGTTGCAATGCACTAGCAATAGCATATTTTCAAAAAAGGAGAAATAAAGTGACAATGTTCAAGGCTTTGCATCTTTTTGGCAGCAATTTAAGAAAGTGGGAGGTGGCTTTCAACCAAGAATTAGCAGCTCGCTACTCAGTTCAGGTGACCTCCATGTGCCCAGAGGCCATTTCCATGTGGGTGGACATGCAAATGGAGCTGGAAAGGAACACTCAGTCCCCTTCACTCTTAGATATTCTTAGACTCCAAAGTGCAAATGAACGTGCATGGAGGTACATAAACGGTATCACTTTCTGCTGAGAGTCCAGCATTTGGCAAAATTCCCCAGTGACAAACACCCAGCACACACAGGATGGTTTCTGCTACTATTACTTGCCGTCTGACAAAGACCACACAGCACAGCGACAGTAAGGAAATACTCTCTATTTGGTGTCAGTACCGGAACTGTCACCATTGTAAGAATTTAAAATTCTAATCAGTGTAAGTTCTTCAGTGGCCCCCCTCTGTAGACAGAAACAGTGTGTGATAAGAAATGACAGCACACCTGAAAACATCCCCAGCCACAGGGGCTGTGGAGGAGAGATCAGTTGGCCAGGATGCCATACTGTGCTTTTGGAGGGGCTCTTGGTGAATATGTCTGGCCTACAGGAAGCAAGCACAAAGGGCCCCCGGAAGGTTCCTTTCTGTGTCTGGGGAAAGTCCTTATAAACAGATATGGCATACTTACACTTAATGACATTTTACACCACAGAAAATTAAATAGATAATCCTCCCATCGAGAAAAAGCAGGAAAGAGGGAAAAAAAATGCTATAGCAACTGTTTCCAAGTTTGACTTTACAATACTGAGAGTGGAGGGCTTACTGAATGGAAACTTCAGGACCTCTGATTCCATCCTTCTGCTAAGTTAGGATCACAATGGCGCTCCAGCTGGGTCAGAGCAGAGGTCTTGCCTTTCTCGCTCTCCTTGGATTCTTACTCCTCTAGCCTGCACCGCCAGCTCCCTGACCCCACCCCTCCTCCACTGCGCTAAAGGTATTCCCCACACCTTAAGTCTTTGACACACCTCAGCTAGGATCAACCAGCTCATAATATGCGCAATATGTGATTTCTTTTCAAGTGTTTGATAAGTGGCTACTGTGAGCTCAGAGTTAAAGGCCAATGAAATGGTGAGCATGACAGACATGGCTCCAAGAGCACAGACAGGCTGCAGGGCCAGGGGAGGGAGCAGTCATCAGAGGACAAACTCAGGATGACTGTTAGACTGCTAGCTAGCTTTGCCTAGTGCTGTGAAGGTGAAGATCAGTAGTCTGTGAGAATATAAAACGAATGTGGACTCATATTCGAACATCTGAGAAAGCTAGCAAGCTGGAGTATTCTCTTAACAACTGTTCTGTAGCTTCCTGCATCCTGCAACACCTCCCTTATTTCCTGCCTTGTTCTGTGGAAATGGCATTTCAAATGAAAGCAGCAGGAGGAGCAAGCTTTCCTCAGGTAAAGGCAGGAACTGGGAGGCATTTCAGATGGGGGGAGGTGGAGAAGGGCTGTGGAAGGGGAAGTACAGCCTAGTTAATCAAGCATGGAGAGGACTGGGAGACAGCAGCAGCCTCCCAAGGCAAGGTAGGGATTTCTGTCCTGCTCTCAGGACAGTAGAAGTCACTAGAAGGTTGCTAACAGGGGCCGGAAACTGAGATCTAGATCATTAAAGGTGTGTGACCTGACACCATGAGGGTACAGCTGGACCCTTAGCAGAACTGGACCCTTGGTTCAGAACTGTGGCATCATCTATAAGCAAAATTTTGGAGGTAGAGTTATCAAAAGATATGAGCAGCTGATCAGGGAAAGAAGCATACTAAAGGTGATGAGCCCCAGTTCTTTGCAGCTCCAAAGAGATGTTGTGAGGATCAAATCCCAGTGTAGAGATTTAACCTGAAGACCGACTAACCCTACACATAAATTAGGAGATTAGTATCTCATTACTACAGGCAGAGAGAACTCACTTCCTACAAAAGGCAGCATCAGTCCAATCTGTGAACAAATGCATAGCACACGGGGCTAGAGCAGTGCTTTGCACCGTGATCTAAATGCACACTGACTTATAAGAAGTACCATCTCCTCTCCATGCAGTTTTTTTTTTTTTTTTTTTTATGACTTACCCCATGACACAACAGAAACAGCACACACCACTGAGAATAGGCTCCCAGCCTGGAAACAGCCCTCACAAACAGCACAGTTCAAATGTACACACAATGTGACAGCATTTTCAAATTAGAATGGAATTATAAGCAAGTGTCATGTGCATTTTGTTAACTTTCCAAATCTGTGACAAATACTTGAAAGATCAACATATACATATGAAAACTTCATTTCGGCTCACAATTTTGAAGGTTTGGGGCCGACTGGTCATTTAATGCTATTGCGTTGGGATTGTGCTAGCTCGATGGATCACAAAGGGTGTGTGCATAGTACAAAAGATGTATTCCCCTCATGGCAGCTAGGATGCAGGGAGAGAGACAGGAAGAAGCTGAGATTCCAGCCCCCTTCAAAGGCATATATACGCCCGTAACCCAATGGGTGTCCATGAGGATTCATCTATTGGAGGCTCCACTACCTCACTCACATGTCAAGTTGAGGACAAGTCATTAACACAATGCCCTTGCAGGCACAGCTAGATCCAAACTTCAGCAATGAATTTTACTGGCTTTTTTTTTTTCTTTTAACTAGGAAGAAAAAATAGATAAGAAATCATCTTCCAAGAACCGTCATACACTAGGTCCAGAAAAGGCATCTAGAGAGAACCAAGCAGTATACCCATACAGAAGAGGAGGCCAATGCTTTGCTCCCCAAATGCTCTGGGGCCTTGGAAATGCACTGGGAAATCACATAAGGGTCACAGCAGTCAAGCCCACTGTGTCCCTTCACATCAGCATTCCTGTTACCACGGGAACACAGGAAACCATAGAAACCCAACACATCTTAATGTGGCAGTTACAGCACCGCTCCCCCTTCAGTCAAAATCGTTCTGTTACAGTGATGATAGTGTCTATAAGTTAGCACATTGTTGGGGGTAGGTAATGCATATGGAGAATATCTTATTACCAAAGCAGCAAAAGACTCAAAAATTTTAAACAACCTACATAAGTCCTTTTTTCCATCAGAGGCAAGCCTCAATAGTGATTTAAAATTAAACTGTTAACCAAGTGTCAGGCATCATGAAATAAGAGTAAGTGGGAGGCACCTTCTGAATGGCAAACATGGGGCTATTTAGAATCACTCAAAACTGGAAAAGCCTCTGGTGCAGAACCTTCTATTCCAGTTTTCTTGTCAAGAAAGCCACCTACTGCTACCATTAAGAGTCAAGGGGGAACGTCAGAGTATTTTTAGTCTCTTTATGAAGAGACACTCACTCATTTATTCAAGAAAATACATTAGGTGTCCTAACCTGTGCCATTAATAATCCTAGGAACTGGGGATATGGTGTTTAATAAAACAGACTTCACCTTGAACATGTGGAATTATGGTCTGATGAGAAAGACAGACCTAAAACCTAAACATCTCTGCATATGACTAAATGCCAGAGGAAGAACGAAAAGGACTTGACTCCACTGAGTGGAAGTGTAAGACTTCCCAGAAGCAGCATTTCAGTAAGGCGGAAAGATGGGTGGGAGACAGCCTCTACAGGTGGGCACAAAAGTGATCATCTGGGGACCTGAAGTTATTCTTTGTCTAAGTGCAGCTGTAGGCAGTGAGTGATTTCAGTCAAGGCAGAGATGAGATGAGGTTTGTGTCTGCAAAGTGTGAACAGAGAACAAGGGGAAACCGTGGCAGTGCAAGCCTGGAGGTGGGGGTGGGGTGAGTCTGGGACATATTCTGAGTCAAACAGACAGAGCTGTTTCATGTGGGGAGTGTAGTGAGGGAGTGAGCATCAAAGAGGGCCCTGTCTTCCTCTGGAGCCACGGATTGAATGGAGGTGCTGGGTACAAAGGCAGGGACAGCAGGACACACTGATGCAGTGCACAAGTACAGGATCAGAAGATTGGCTTTGGCAGAGAGTTAAAAAGTTAAAGATGCTTTTGAGACCTCCAGACAGGAACACCCAGTTAGTGGTGGGATTAAGCACGAGAGATGTGATTCATATGCTATTCTGCTCTGCAGATCCTAGAGGAACTCAAGGCTGGCCTGCCTTCTTTGAAGGTGAAGGAGTCTTTCCTATTCTCTCTACTCCCAAGCTGGGCAGTGGTAAAATGAGAAGAGAACACAGGCACCTTCTAAGAGCTTTAAAGAATGCTCAGCCTCAACTAGGGAAATCTACACTCTGAGGGAGCAGAGAAGTCGGCTATTACCCAAATACAGACACCGTACATCTCATACATCTTTAAATGATAGAGCTATATAAATACATTAAGTCTAGAGGTCAGCCATTCATTCACATCACTCCTCTCCACCCTCTGACTCTCACATTCTTTCTTCCCCCTTCTATAATGCTCCCTCCATGGTGGGGAGGGGGGATACAGATATCCCATTTAGGGATGAGCAGTCATTTGGTCTCAGCACTTCAACCACTTATGATGTCTCTGTATGAACATCTGCACACTGCAGAAAGTAGCCTCTCTATGACTGGGAACAGCACCATCTGTGGGTCTAACTCAAAGGTTTTATTTGCACATATTGCATCTACTGTTTCATGGATGCCTTGTAAACCAAATCTTAACTGTAGATTTTATATGATGTGTGTATATACATACACAAATACATACATACATATAGACATATATAGGTATGTATATATATACACCTATGTAATATATACATATACATACATGCATATATATACACACAGAATAGGCCCTAGATGGTTAAGTGAGCTCACCTACTTTATCACTGACAGAAACTTAAAGCATCAGTATTCTACCTACACTGTGTTCAAATAGGACTTTGAAACTCACTACATGATGGTACAAAGTCATTGCCTTACTTGATTTGGTAGTGGATTGTAAAGGACTCCAAATTGTCGTGTGTGTGTGTGTGTGTGTGTGTGTGTGTGTGTGTGTGTGACAGAGAGAGAGAGAGAGAGAGAGAGAGAGAGAGAGAGAGAGAGAGAGAGAGAGGTGGGTGTGTGTATACCATAGAAAGCATGTGGTGATCAGAGGACATCCTAGAGTGTTGGTCATCGCCTTCCATCTTGTTTGAGGTGTGGTCCCTCACTGTCTTTTGCTGTGTGTACCAGACATGCAGGCCTGTAAGTTTCAAGCACTTGTCTGGTCTCCGTCTCCCATCTTGCTATATAGCACTGGGAATAGGGATTGCAGACTCACTGAACTAAACCTGCCTTCCATGGATGCCGGACATTTAGTCTGTTTAGTTCAGTCACGTTTGTGTGGTGAACACTTTACCCACCGAGCCATCTCCCCGGCCCTGTTTTTGTTTTGATTAAACCAAAATGCCGTGATTCAAAAATCCTTTACTCACTGAAAATTTTCACAACTTAATAAGCAAAAACTGCAGAAGCAAGATCTCCACACTCGACTTCTGGCAGGGTGACACATAGCACCATCAAGACTGCCAAGTACAAAGATGAAGTCATGCAGATCTGCTGACTCACAGGGAAAGGGGACATAGAAGGAGGCCACCTGGAGCCAAGTAAGATGTGGGAACTGTGATCATATCTTTCTGGAATGAAGGCTGCTGAGCTAGAGAACTGCACAGTAACTGTCACTGGGAGCCAGTGAAGTTTTTTTAAAAAGGCAGAAGTTTAGAGATGGGGGTCACTGAGAACAAATAGCCCCTTTTCTGTTTCTGGATGCATGTTTTCCACATTGAACTAGCTTGAAAACCAGCACCCACATGGCAGTTCAAACCTGTCTGTAGTGGCCAGTTGTGTTGGCACACGCCTTTAATCCCAGCACTCAGGAGGCAGAGGCAGGAGGATCTCTGAGAGTTCAAGGCCAGCCTGGTCTACAAAGTGAGTCCAGGACAGTCAAGGATACGCAGAGAAACCCTGTCTGGAAAAACATAAAAAAGAGAGAGAGAAAGAGAGAGGGAGGGAGAGAGAGATAGGAAAAATATACAAATAAAAATGAAAAACAATAAGCTGAAATTTTTAAAAAGGAAAAGCCCTGATACTGTGAGACAAGGAACCTTCAAAGATGCCACTGAGTTTATTTTCTGTTGGCCATTTATGCTGGGCATGCAGTCTAACCTTAAGAGGAGTTTGTGTTCCCAGTGAGAATCCCTTGGAGGAAACTAAATGTTCATTTCCAAGAAGTTATCAATTGGAGACAGCTTCTGGGTTAGGGATGGGATCATGTGTCCACTTCTCCTTTCAGATCTAGGACCCCACCTGGTGCAGACCCATGCAGGCCCTGTGCATGCCGCTTCAGTCTTTGTGGGTTCATAAGCGCATCAGTCCTGTTGATTTATAGGGCCTTGTTTCATTGCTGTCCTCCATTCCACTCTTTCTGCCTCCTCTTCTGCAGGGATTCTTGAGCCCTGAGGGGAGGGATTTGATGGAGACACCCCATTTAGAGCTGAGTGTTCCAAGGTATCTTACTCTCTGCATAATGTCTGGCTCTAGACCACTCTGTATTTCTTCCCATCTGCTGCAGGAGGAAGCTTTTCTGATGATGGCTGAGCTAGGCACTGACAGCAGAATGCCATCAGGAGTCATTTTATTGCTTTAATATTTATTATTATTACTAAGAACAGCAGAATGTGTTTTTTTCCCTAGGTCCCTGGACTATCCAGATCATCTGTGGATCTCGGTCATCCAAGCAGCATCAAGTATAGGTTCTATCTCGTGGGCTGTGCCTTAAGTTAAATCAGATATTGGTTACTTACTCCCACACACTTTGTGCCACTACTGTCCTAGCATATATTACAGGCATGAAGCCATTGTAGATCAAAGGGTTTGCGGCTGGCTTGGTTTATGCTTCTCCTTTGTTAGTGTGTCAAGTACCTTTTTGTACCATAGTTGCTAGAACATAGGGATTGTCTTAGTCAGGGTTACTATCGCTGTAATGAAACACCATGACCAAAAGCAACTTGGGGGGGAAAGGGTTTATTTCACTCACCGTTCCATATAACAGCTCATCATCAGAAGCAGTGAGGCAGAAACTCACACAGGACAGACACAGGGAGGCAGGAGCTGATGCAGAGGCCATGAAGGGGTGCTGCTTACTGGCTTACTCTCCATGGCTTGCTCAGCCTGATTTCTTTTTGTTTGTTAAGACAGTATTTCTCTGTATCCTTGGGTGTTCTGGACTCACTTTGTAGACCAAGCTGGCCTTGAACTCATAAAGATCTGCCTGTTTCTGCCTCCCTAGTGCTGGGATTAAAGGTATGTGCCACCATGCCCGGCAATTAGGCAGCTGTGAACTGCCATGTGGTTGCTGGGATTTGAACCCGGGTCCTTTGGAAGTGTAGCCAGTGCCCTTAACCACTGAGCCATCCCTCCAACCCCTATTGACCACTTTTTAAGTGTTTCTCAGCCATATGACTTTCATCTTTTGAGAAGTCTCTGTTTAGAACTGTACCCAGTTTTTAAGTGGGTTATTTGTTTTCTTGACATCTAGGTTTTTTTTTTCTTTTAGTTCTTTATATATTTTGGCCCTTCATATGGACTTGGGTGTGGACTTGGGATCTTTTCCCATTCTGAAGGCTGCCCCTTTGCCCAAATGATGGGAAGGTTCCTTTGCTGTGCAGAACCTTTCCATTTTCTCGAGATCTCATTTACCAATTGTTGATCTTCATGCCTGTGCTAATGATGTCCTATTCAGAAAGCCCTCTCCTGTGGCCGTGGGTTCAAGCCTGGTCCCAATTTTTCTCTTTTCACAATTTCAGGCCTTATTTTGAGGTCCTTGATCTACTTGGAGATATGTTTTCTTCAGAGTGATAAAGTTAGGATCCATTTGCATTCTTCTACATACAGCCATCCAGTATGACCAGACTCATTTGTTTTTCCACTTTCTCCACTGTGTATTTCTGGCTGCTGCTGCTACTGCTTCTTTTTTATTTTTGAAACACGATGTATGGATTTATGTCCAGGTCTTCAACTCTATCCCATTGATTAACATTCCTGTTTTTGTGCCAATACCATGCTGTTTTTATTACTACAGCAAATCTAGGATATCGATACCTTATGCAGCTCTTTTTATTATTCATGACTTTTTTTAACCTATCCTGGGTTTTACTTGGTTACATGGAGTTGAAAATTGTCCTTTCACTATCTGTAAAGAAAAGTGTTGGAATTTTGATGCAGATTGCTTAGAATCTGCAGATTGCTTTTCACAGGATAGCCATTTTTTTCTATATTAACCCTACCCATCCATAAGCATGTAAAATCTTTCCATCTTCTGCTACTGTCTTCAATTTCTTTCTTCAGTGTCTTAAAATTTTTATCGTACAAGTATTATACTTGCTTGGTTAGAGTTATCCCAAAATATTTTCTACTATTTGAGGCTATTGTGAAATATGTTTTTCGACTTCTTCTTCAGTCTGTTTGTCATTTGTATATAGGAGGGCTACTGGTTTTTGTGAGTTACTCTTGTAACCGGCCATTTTGCTGAAAGTGTTTATCAGCTGTAGGAGTTCCCGTCTGTCATCTGTAGAGTCACTTTTGTATACTATCATATCATCTGCAAATAAAGATACTTTGACTTCTTCCTTTTCAACTTGTATCCCTCTAATCTGCTTTAGTTGTCTTATTGCTCTAGCTAATACTTCAATTACAATATTGAATAGGTATGGAGAGGATGGACAACCTTGTCTTGTTTCTGATTATAGTGGAATTATTTTGAGTTTCTTTACATTTAAGTTGATGTTGGTTATGGGCTTGTTGTAAACTGCCTTTATTATGTTTGTATACCTAATCTCTCCAGGACGTTTTTCATGAAGGAGTGTTGAATTTTGTCAAAAGCTTTTTCTGTATCTAATGAGATGAGCATGTGGATTTTTTCTTTTAGTTTGTTTATATTCTGGATTACATTTACTGAATTATGTATGTTGAACCAACCCTTCATCTCTCGGATGAAGCCTAATTTATCATAGTGGATGATTTTTATGTTCTGTTGGGTTTAGCTTCCAGGTTTTGTTGTTGTTGTTGAGAATTTTTGCATCTATGTTTATAAGGGAAATTGTTTCATAATTCTCTTTGTAGGGTCCTTATGTGGTTTGGGTATCAGGGTATCTGTGGCCCTCAAAACAAATTGGGCAATGACCCTTCTGTTTCTATTTTGTGAAATAACAAGCAGTATTGGCATTAACTATTCTGTGAAAGTCTGGTAGAATTCTGTGCTAAAATTATCTGGCCCTGGAATTTTTGGGGATGCAGGAGGAGACTTTTAATGACTGCTTCTATTTCACTGGGTTTATAAGTCTATTTATATTGCTGATCTGATTTTAACTTTAATAAGTGGTATGTGTTGAGAAAAGTATCCATTTCTCTTAGATTTTCCAATTTGGTGGGGTACAGGTTTTTAAAGTATGTACTTATGATTTCCTGGATTTCCTTGTCGTCTATTGTTATGTTCCCCTTTTCATTTCTAATTTTTGTTAATTTTGATCTTTTCTCTCCACCTTTAGCTAATTTGGATAAGGGTTTGTCAATCTTACTGATTTTCTCAGAGAATCAGCTTTTGTCTCATTGACTCATTGTGTTTTGCTGTTCTTGTTGTTGCTTATGTTTCTATTTTATTGATTTCAGTCTGGAGTTTGATTATATCTTGCTGTCTACTTCTTTGGGGCATAATTTCTTCTTTTTTGTTTTAGAGCTTTCAGATGTACTGTTAAGTTACTAGTATGAGATTTCTCCACTTAGTGTTATGAATTTGCCTCTTAGAATGGCCTTCATCATGTCCTGTAAGTTTGGATTTGTTGTGAACTCATTTTCATTCAATTTCAGAAAGTCTTTCATTTCTTCCTAAGTTTCTGTCTTGACCTATTTTCATTCAGTAGTGAGCTGTTCAGTTTCCATCCATTGTAAGCTTTCTATTTTTCTTAATACCCAGCTTTAATCCATGATGGTCAGATAGGATCCAGGGTGTTATTTCAATTTTCTTATATATAATATGAGGTTTCTGTTCAAGTTCCTAAATTTTACATTACCAGATTTCCCTCAGTTTGGATTTTCTTTATTGATTCTATTTCCACTTTCAGATCCTGATCTGTTTAATTCGTTTCCTTCTACTGTATGTGTTTTCATAGATATCTTTAAGGGATTTCTTCATTTTTCTCTTTAAGAACCCCTATCATATTAATAAAGGCTATTTTAAGGTCTTTTTCTTGTGCTTCAGCTATGTGCAAAACTCAGGGCATGATGTGATATGGTTGCTGGGCTCTAGTGGAGAAATACTGTCTTGGCTGTTACTGATTGTGTTTGTATGCTGATATCTAAGGATATGTTTGGGAAGATTGGACTACTAGGTGGTCTTGTCTTTGTTGGGTAGCTTTTTGTTCCCTGGTTTATGGTTTCTGTTGACCTCTCTGGTTCTTAGGAGAGTGTGGTGGTTATGTGCTGTCTGGTAGGAAATTCGTCTGGGATCCTGATAGATATGGGCACTCAGGCTTCCAGGTAAAATGTTTTTTCTACATATTGGAAGCTGACACTTAGGAATGGGGATGGGGTGGGGGTTACTGAGGGAGTCCACAGAGGGGAGGAATCCAAGGTGTTCCACCAGCATCTGGGTAGACAATGAGGAGAGGCCACAACAGGTAGTCTGCCACAGAACTGGAGATGAGCCTAGGGGAGTAGTAAACTTGGAGGAAATGAGGGAGACATGAAGATCTGCATTTACCTACCTGCTTCATTGGCCAGAGTGGCCTACAGGTTCCCAGGGAACACCTGTTGTAGTTGGGGGCTGGGATAAAGCGGTGAGTGGAGGGAAGGAAGATCTGTACGGTTCACTGCAGTAGCATGTGTTGTGGGGAAGCTTCAGAGTGCTTTGCTACAGACCTGGGATAAGACTAGGGACAGGACTTGGAGGGCCTGAGGGAAGATCTGCAGTGAGCCAACCTGCTTCTCCAGCTGGTGTGGCCTGCGGGTTCCGAGGGAGTGCGTGCCAGACACACACTTGTAAATTAATCTCAAAGCCACTTCGTCCAAGGCAATCACTTAAACTTAACACAGCTTCAAACATATTTTTAAAATATAAGGTGTATCTTTCCCCCCAACATCTCCCTCTTTTAGTTCAATAAAAGATTCCTTTTCTTATAACATTAAATACAACACAAAACAATAAGAACAAGTAGGCAACAATTATGAAAATTATACGGTATACAATGTCCCAATGTCTAATCCAAATGTATTTGGCAACTAATAATAATATTCTATTATCTATCTCCATGAGTTTAAAGTTCTATACCTAACTCAATTTCCATCCTAATTTGCATCACTAACTTAAAAAGACATCTTCTTAGACCCAGAACATCCTTCTAATTCCTAAACAAACTTAAAACTTAACTGTGAGACTCTAGCTATCTAGTCTTCAACCACATCAGAGAGCTGAGAAGGATAAATATATCTGAATAAACAGGAAGTGCAGAGCCAGCAGCTTCCAAAACTAAGAAATGACAGACAACTGACTGCCTGCAGAGTCCCCAGTTTCTCTCTATAATTTTGGAGCATCTATCTTCAGCCTTTTTCTCTGACAGACATTAATTGTAAACCAGGAATTATGATGGACTTGCCCACCCCGTCTTGGTAGAGCTAGGCTATCAACTTATCTGCTTCCAAGTTTTGTCCTTTCCGGACAGTATTCTGTCTACTTCAAACATTTTTTAAGACATAAAGTACATTGTTTTAAATAGCCAATGCATATGTTTCTCATGCTTATACATTTCTACAATGAACATGAATATATGAAGGATGTCAGCAGCATACCCTAAGTATCAATGAAAATGAATTAAATATTTAATACTAAGTCACATATATGTATATTTTGTTTGTTTGGTTGGTTGGTTTAGTTTGTTTTTTTCCAGATAGGGTTTTCCTGTGTAGCCCTGACTGTTCTGGAACTCACTCTGTAGACCAGGCTGTCCTGGAACTCAGAGATCCACCTGCCTTTGCCTCCCAAGTGCTGCGATTAATTCATGCATGTTTTTACACAACTAGCTACCTAAACATGTTTTTTTAAGGCTCAAAGTGCACTGTCATTAGAACATTTATTTAGATAAAATAATTTTCTGATCACCTGTGTATAAGGAAACACATTGCACACAGTGAGTAAGATGACCAATTACTAAGCCAAATTAGGATATCTGCTAAGATAAAGAGGCCCATGGAGCCAAAGAGTAATGATATTGGTAGATAAATGATAATAATAGCAGCAATATTTGCTACTTTCTTAAGTAATTATTAAGGGGGTGGTTTTTCTTTTCTTTTTTAAATTTATTTATTCATTTTATTTATTTATTTATCTATTTATCTATCTATCTATCTATCTATCTATCTATCTATCTATTTATTTATGGTTTTCTGAGACAGTTTCTCTGTGTATCTCCAGCTGTCCCGGAACTCACTGTGTAGACCAGGCTGGCCTCAAACTCAGAGATCCGCCTGCCTCTGCCTCTCACAGTGTGTGCGCCACCACGCCCAGCAGGTGGATGGTTCTCAATGAAGCATTTCTACTTGATATTCTTTAATTATAATAAATTGATTCTCATGTAGAAAAATAAGCAAAAGCATCATGCTATCAGCTTTTAAGTGTGTAAACAAGGGGTGTTAATTAGCACATTTACTTCCACAACAATCGTTGTCAAGCATCTTCACAAACTCAAACCTTCCACTCCTTAGGCAACAACGACGAATTCTCTCAGCCCCACGACCTCCAGCCACCAACCCTCTGCCCGAGCATCATGATTTTATGAGAACAGCCACAAATATGCTTATTCCATGTGACTCTAAGGTTAACCGTCTCAGCCTAGACAATCTAATCGAGAACCAAAGTAAATGTTATAGCAGAGTACACTAAGTCTGGGTGTTTAAGAACTGAAGTATATGAAATGGTTGCCAATAGGAAATGGGATTGTAACTCAGTGGGAGAATGCCTGCCCACAATGCACAAGGCCTGAGTTTGATCCTAAGCATCACACAGAAAGACTAGAGATGCACACACATACATCTAAAGCAACAGGTTTTATGTTAGAGTTAACTTGCTTGGTTCATTTATTTATTTATAGTACTGGTGAGTGGAGCCCAAGACTGTGTACATGGTAAGCAAGTACTCTACCACTGAGATATATCTCAGACCTCTTTTATGTTTTACCTTGAGACAAGGTCTTCTTAAGTTGCCTAAATTGAACTTGAAATTAAATCATCACCTGTGCTGGCCTTAAGCATGGGATCCACCTGCCTCACCCCTCAGAGCAGCTGAGAACATAGGCTTGTACCACTTGGCCTGGCTTAAATTTTTAAACATTAATTTAATATTCTTTTGGTTTTTAAAAAAATTTTTCTACCATATGTTTTATGATAATGTTCTTGTTTATTTATTAATAAATCATGTACATTAGATGTATCGTATCATGCTTAAAACTTTTTTGGGTGACTAGTCAAAACATGCTTAGAGAGTCACTGAGTTTTATAATAGACTGTGAGATCCCACTATTGGTAGTTAGTGAAAGCAGAAAGACAAGTCCTTTTTAAAAATAAGCCGAAAAACACTGTGTTCAAGTGGCATGTAAACGACCAACTGGACATATCCAAAGGTAAAAGACATGTGAGCCTGAAGTTCAGCTCAGCGGCAGAATCTACACACAAGGATTATTGACAAGCGGCAAAATGAGACAAAGGAAGAGACCAGAGGACCTGAACAGGGCGGGTCCTACAAATGAAAAGACTGAGGAGAACAGATCTAAGGAATCTAGTCAAGAAAATGGGAGGTGGCTCAAAAGACTACGCAAGATGGAAACCACAAAATGAGGTCACTGTGTCAGATATCACCCCAGATTAAGGAACCGAGAACAGCTACTAGATAGGTTTGGCCACCCAGTAACTTCTGTCCTTAGACAGCATTTTTCAGTAAGAGGCTTTGTCATACGCACCTAAGTCAGGACTGGGTGAGTGGAGCAGTAAACAGAGATGAAGACTGTGAGGTGACCACAGGGGAACTGGATGATAATGGGATGAGAGGAACCAGATGCTGACAAATGGATGGATGGATGCACGCGTGGTTTGCACGCGAGCCTCAAGAGGGGTGACATAGCCCCTCTATGGGCACCAGCAATGCCATTTAGTGGCATTTTGGTTACCTTAATTCCAGGTTGCTACTAGCATCATTGCTGCTCAACACCCTGCTCTGTGTGGTCCTTGTAACAGAGAACTGTCCATGTCCACAGAGTCAGCAGTGACAAGGAAAAGCCGTGCTTTAAGGGGTCAGAAAGGTCGGACCATTTTCCAATGGTGAGAGGTTGCCAAGTGGAAGTCTCAACAAATGGAGAGGAATAAGTGATGATACAGCAGATCCCCCAAAGCGAGGCCTACGTATGACTTATGGCAGAAATGGGGTGAGCACTGGAGACGAGAAGTCCTTTTTTGAGCTGCTTGAATCAAAGCAGGAGCCGTAAGAATGTTGAGAAGTAGGAATTTTATCAAAGAAAATGGCAAGAATTCTTACCTGATAAACTTAATCATATCAGTCAGTGAATTGAAGCAGGAAGCAAATTAAAAAGATGGGGCTGGAGAGATGGCTCAGCCGTTAAAGGCTAGGCTCACAACCAAAATATAAAAAGATGTGTGTGTGTCGGGGGGTGGGGGGTGAGGGGTAGGGTCCTGAGAGAGGAAGCCCCTTGAACATCCCTTACGGAAGTGTAATCAATTAAAGAAGCATGAGCAGATTAACTACCCGGGAGGTCTCTGCAGGGGTGATCAACTCAGTGTTTGGCATTTCTTCAGGTAAAGGGTCATTTAGTCCTGAAATAGAAAACAGAGCAATTTGGGATTTTTCTCAAGGTCACTGGCCTGATGACTCAGCAAAGGACAAGAGAGGTGCCATGTGAGACACTTCCACTGAATTCATTAACTTGAAGTCCAAGGGAAGGGATGAGAGCAAGACCGGAAGTCAGAGCAGGGTCAGGTTAAATCAAAGGAAAATGAAAAGACCAAGGGTTGGAAAGCTCAGGTCATACACGGTCATTCTTGGATGTGAAATCTTAAACAATAAATTATTTCAAATCATCATTTAAGACAAAGTCAAGCCTCACCTTGACTGAAGAAACGTCTTCCAGGGAGTACCCAGCGTCTGGATGGCACCATACTGAACACTTTTGTACCAGCATCAATCTTGGGAATCTGTCTATTTATCAAGTCTCATTTTAGGTAAGCCAAGTCACACTGAGCCCAGATCCTCGTGTATAGTCACATAGTACACAGCTGTGGTGTGGCCATCTGCAGTGATAATGTTTACAGTACCCACGTAAACATTATCCCTGTTACCAGGGGGAGCACACACAGAGAGAGCTGAAACCATCACCCCTGAAAGAGCAAAAAAGTACAACACCATATCATAGTAGAACGGCGCCTAATATCCAACATTGCAAGACAGACCTGATGCCCACAGCCACTGTTCTTTGAATCAGCTTCCCTTATTTATCATCTCAACACTACTGACTAAACAATCTAGATACAAATGCCATTAAATACTATTCACTCTTTATAATTTTCAAGATCAACATATGAAAACCATACATCTGTCCCATCATCCTTTTAGCTGCCAGCTCTTAGGATAAGCCCTGCTGCAGCATGCTCTATCACTGGAAAGGAAAAAAATGATTTTGTAAAGGACAGCAGCAATTATAAACATGGACTAGATAGAATCAATAGTTCAGAACACAGAAGATGAAAACCAAACCTAACAAAACGTGAGGAAGGGGAGAGGGGGCTCAGCAGATGAACTGCTCTCCGCCCAAGTGTGAGGACCTGTGTTCAACCCCTAACACACACACACACACACACACACACACACACACACACACACACACA
>CAJQZJ010004748.1:2370287-2394687 GCA_907164525.1 Lophiomys imhausi | reverse complement strand
CACACACACACACACACACACACACACACACACACACACACACACACTTGCAAGCACACAGCACACACACACAATAATAATAGTAGTAGTAGTGATAATAAATAACATAAAAACCTCGAATGTCTCTTGAAGGGAATAGGATGAGTTATTGACTGCCCTGTTGGTGTCCGTATACTAATAGTTACAGTATTATGCTTTTGCTATGATATTACCTTTGGGGGAAGGTGAGTCAAGGATATGCAGGGCCTTTTTGTGCACTTTTGGCTAATTTCTTACCAATCTGTAATTATTTTAAAACAAAAATATTTTAAGCATACACACTGGCAGGTGATACCAGACTGAACTAAACCAAGACCAGCAATTCACAAGCTGTGAAACCCTTAGGAATACTAACCTGAATTAGAATTCTCCCCAGCTTCCTATTCAGATGCACGCGCAAATGTTGTCGTCTTTACTGCATGCCTTCCATTCTGAAAGTATTATTGTGACAAATACAATAGAACATTCGAATAAATGATATGACTTCAGACACATACAACAATGAACTTCAAGAAATATTATGAATTTGCTTCTACTTTTCCTACTAATATACTTAGTGAACATTCAGTCTTTAAGACTGTATCATTATTGTTATTAAAAACTGAATAAAGTAAATTATCCTGCTGTTTTAAGAACAGGAGAAATGCTGCCATAAGAGAACTATGGCTATGTTAGTACATGGAATGTGCCTGCAAGAGTATTTTCAGTCTCTAGAGCTGTGCCTACTGTGACTAACAAGACTAGCGATGACTGTATGTTAAAAGAAAGAAAGGAAGGAAAGAAAGGAAGGAAGGAAGGAAGGAAGGAAGGAAGGAAGGAAGGAAGGAAGGAAGAAAAGAAAAGAAAGAAAGAAGAAAGAACCTCCATGCTCCAGATAGCATGCTAAGTTCACTGCCTAAGTGGTTCAGCTTAACACTCATAGCAACCCACCAGGTTAGTACAGTTATTAACGATGCAAACAAGAGAGATTAGATAGCTTGCTCATGGCCAGATGTCTTATGACTCCAAAGCCTACCATTCCTGGACAATAGGGGTCCTCAAGAATGCCCTGAAGACAGAAGAGGAACCAAAGGCACTGGCTTCTGCTGAGGTCTTTAATCTGACACTGAAGATTGTAACAACTAACTAAAGTAATGAAGCCCGCACAATCCCAGTAATTACAAATGAATTAACACTGAAGACGTAGTACCAGAAATAAAGGAGCCTCGTGCTCAGCCAACAGAGCAGCCTCAGCAAACTCAGAGGAGGCAGCTCTGATGAAAGAAGGATCAGAAAAATCCCAAGCGCATCACTGCAAGCTTCAAGAGAGCCAGGCCATCCTACAGGGACTGGAACTCTATCCCGGGAACTCAGAAGCCATTACTTGTCCTGAGTATTTCATTTCTAAAGCCAATTCAAGGCTTTTGTTGTCTTTCTTTTGCATTTTCTCCCCACTTCCATGCTCAGAATATCAAACATGTTTTTGGAATTAACTGTTTTTGAAAATGTAATTGTAAAAAGAGGAAAATAATATTTTAGACTTCTCAGTACTATGAAAATAAATACACTCCTCGTAGTGAACGATGAATTGTTCTCTCTAGCCCATAAGTAAAAACCCTTTCTGTAACTAACTGGCAACAGTGCTGTTTGCATTTATGGGTTATCTGACAGTTAAGATGCTCTGAGTCCCTCTAGAGAAGGTTACAATGACCTCATACGATCCTCTGAGTCCAGGGACAGCTGCCCACTAAGCCTGCAATCCAGAATAGAAAGGGTACCGCTGAGCATTGCTCCCCAAAGACAGAGAGCTGTTGACTCAGAATTCAGTTTTGAGCAGAGGGGCAACCTTGATGTTGTGGTAATAAAAACAGCATACAGGCTGGGAAGATGGCTCAGTTAATACAGGGCTTGCCAGGCAAACATGAGGATCAAGTCCCATCCCCAGCACCAACATGAAAAACTGGCTATAGCACTGTACGTCTGCAATGCCAGCACTGGGGTGTGGGGTGGCAGACACAGGAGGATTCTGGGCTTTTCCTGTGAGTCTGGGTAGACCACTGAGCTCTCTGTCTGAAAATATACAGCAGAGAGCAACTGGGGAAGACACTGAATTCTGACCTCCAGCCTCTGCGTGCGTGTGCACACTGGACACACACAAGAACATATACATATGCACACAGCATGTAAATGCACATAAAAGAGAGCACATAATGTGATCTAAACACAGTGGAGAAAAAGATTCATGAGATGTTGAAACCCTGACAGAAACAAGCCAGCTGACTCAGCTTTTTCCTCCAAAAAGAAATAGCAATACTAACTAAAAATTATTTGTTACCTATAACACAAGTGCTACTGATTTAACCATGATAAATACGTTATAATATAAGTCCTATTATTCAACTTTATAGATGAGGAAATTGAGGCTCGGCGGGTTCTGTAACTTGTCTGCTATCACTCAACTGGCAAAGCCAATGCTACAACACAAATCTAAGCCACTTGAATCAAATCTCTCTCCTCTCCTTAGTCACAGTGCTTTATGGTCTTAGACAAGTTACTTTCCAACTTATTTCTCTGAAGTCAAGAAATTCATCTGGAAGCATGATAAATTACTGATTCATTAATTTTAAAGTTATGGATCTCTATATAATATTGAAAATCTTAGACTAGATTCCAAGTTAAGCCAACAGTAAAATATGTTAACTGTACAAGAAAATGCCTGGAAACTCTTCAAGTAGAAGAAAGCTGTACTATTATTTTGTCTGTGACAAGAAAAAAAAAACCAGATACTGCTTTATCTCATTTAATTTTTTAATAAAAACAAACAAACAGACATGAGAGTGGCTTACGAACACCAGGAGTAAATATGGACGTCGTTGACATGGAGATTTAAATGGACACAAGAGAGCCCTGAGGATAAAGCCAGCCCCAGAGGCAGCACGGGTCTGTCACAAATAATATAAAATCTCTTATTACATTTAAGGGATTAAGAAAGGATTGCGGAGGCAGTGGAAATATTGGGAAAGAACTGGTAAGGTACTCTTGTGGGTAGAAGTGTCCCCAGGTGTCCACTAAGGCTCTACTATAGAACAGACAGCGGAGACTACTGAAACACACCATGGCAGGCACTTGGCAATTACAGCAGTCTGTTAAAATGCTGGTCTAGAGGCTGGAGAGAAAGTTCAGTCAGTAAAGGACTTGGCATGCAAGCATGAGAAATTGTTTTGGATCTGTAGTGATCAAGTTAAAGAGCGGGGTGAGGTTGCCTAGGCTTGTCATCCCAGTGCTGGGGAGACAGAGACGGGAGATCTCTGTAGCTTACAGCCAATGAGGGGCCTGATCTCAGAAAGACAAAGTGATTAGTGTGTAAGGAGTGAAACCCAAAGTGGAGCTCTGGCCTGCGTGTGCGCTCACACACACACACACACACACACACACACACACACAGAGAGAGAGAGAGAGACAGAGAGAGAGAGACAGAAACAGAGACAGAGGGAGGGAGAGAGAGACAGAGAGATCTATATCCATATAAAAGGTATTTGTTGCCAAGAAACGGCAAACTGTGTAACCATACAAAAATGTAATATTTGTGGTCTAGGTAGTTATACTAAAACATTAATTGTTACTATCTGTGCAGACTAGGTCTAGGACAGTTACACTTGTATTTTAAAAAATATTTATTTTTCTTTATTATCTTGTATAGATGAGTGTTTATCTGTTAGTGTGCGCATTTACTTAAAGTGCACCTTCAGAGGTGGAGGCATGAGATCCCCCAGGCCAGATGACTCTGAGCCACCATGTGGGTGCTGGGAACTAAACCTAGGTTCTCTGAACAGCAGCCAGTGCTCCCTCGGCACAGCTGAGCCACCTCTGCAGCCTCAGTTACCCTGGTCTTTTGAACAGCCACACCCGGCCTAAGGCCTGTCCCAACAACATCCTGCACACATAGCCTTCTCTGCTTTAAAGGAAGTGATCAGGGACTCATCTTGGTGCCTTGATTTTGCACTGGTGCATTTCAAAGGACAGGACGTAGATCCTAGCCACCTTAGGTAATGTATGCATCCACATTTCATATATTTGAATTTTCCAAATCCTCTGCTACATGTGATCAGCCCCACTGAACTCAGTCCTTCCCCGGTTTCACAGTGCTCTCCAACCATGTTCCATCCTTAGTACAGGCACCAGGTAAACATCTTGGCTAGGAGTTGATGATAAATAGTAGTTGGTCTATTGATATTAATAGGCTCAACGTATCTCTGCTGTGGCCACTAAGGAAGCCACGGTTTAGTCACAAGAAACTGAACCTTGATTCCTCCCTACTTTTCACTGAGACATCACAATGCAATGGACACAGCATTGGAGAAAGGACTGCTGATTTCCTTTTGATGATGCATTGCAGGCACTGAATTTGTCCAGCTTCTGTTCAAGCCATTATTAGTTCTACTGTTTGTTGGGTACCCGGCTAGGTACTGGCGAGACGATTCAAAAAGAAGAAAATTCATAATGTAAAAACTCTAAAGCATGAATTCTCACTCTCCCCACATCTATTTGCAGAATACATACCAGACAAAAAAAAAAAAAAAAAAGAGAGTAATCCACCAGTAAAGTCAGAAGACTGCTCAGTGTCCCCATTCTGCTGCCAGGTGTTACAAAAACATTCCTATATAAACAACTTCTCTTCTAAGTGCTTAGGCTCCCAAAGAGCAAGGAGATCCTTCTAGAATGGAAGGACACTAGCACATTGTTCCCACTATTCCTTGTTTTCACCTCCTTAGCCTGCACACCCACTCCCATCCTCTATTCTCCAGAAGCTGGCCTCTGTATGTCAGCACCACCCAGAATCCCTTGTCCTCTAGTTTCCAGGTGACCTTGGCTCACTGAAGGAATCAAGAGGAAAATGAAGAGCAGAGAAATCAGGTCCTAACCTCTACCCCATCTCCGGGACTCTGTCTTGGGCCTGGCTGCATTTACCACTCTGGACAGAGTCCTCACTGAAACACAGCTTCCTCTCTTGCTTCTGGTCCAGGGGAAAATAATGGTCCTCCTACTTTTGCTGGCTGCTCCAGCGGTCATAAAGTAATCGGTCAGCCTCTTTGAGTCATTTATTCAACGTCCTTCCTATAATCCCTTGGGAATGCCAGCTGCAACCTAACAAATCAAAGACTGAAAACAAGGTTTTTTAGAACTACAAAGTCTGAGCTCTAGAAAATATCTACATAATTGTGAGGTCCTGAAGTCTGGCAATATTCCTGTTGTCCAACATTTATTAAGTATCTACACTTTAGTAAGGGCTTAGTATCCAAGTCTCAACTACAGCAACGTCTGCATTCCTCCTGTAATCAGTTTGAGATGCTCAAAAAGAGGACTGTGGGGCAGTTCTGGGTATTGAAGGGTGAAGTAGAGGCTTTGGTTACACACACACACACACACACACACACACACACACACACACTATATGGAGCATCCTACAGGTAGAAAATGGCCAGCTCCCTGATATCCCTAGACAAGCCAATGCTTCTTTCCCACTTAGAACCTTGAAGCCACGCTGCCTGCAATTATCGCCGGCCTGGTACACCTGGAGGTACAGTTAAGTACACTTGTACACGCACCAACTCTATCCCAGCTTCAAATCTGAAATGGATCTTATCTCTGAAAATGAGGAAACTATGTCCTATGATTCTGAATGACATCATTCTGATTCCAGAAAAATCACTCCTGATTGGCTCAGGCTATAGTGGGGACGGCAGCTAGAACACAACGTTGGTTTCTCAAAAGAGAGCTTATCAATCTCCTCACACAAGGGTCTGTTTGGGAGGCATGGGGGAATACATATATTTTATTGCCTTGTTTTCAGAAAGTTTCACTATATTTCCTCCTTCTCCACACATCGCTGTTTCATTATTATTGTTGTTTTGAGACTGTGTCTCTATGTGTCTCAGAATGGCTTTCATCTCTCTTTATAGTGCAGGCAGTCCTCGAGACCACCATCCAATCTGTCTCAGCACCCAAATGCTATGACCACAGACACATATTACCATACCTAGCCCCGGATATTTATCACCTAGAATTATTTCTAAGCACGACTTTTTGGCCAATACTACGATTGCACCATGATGTTTTCTTGGGCACAAACATTCTTTTATTTGTTATTTTTAGTTTGGTCATGTGGTTTAATAATATCTCCCTGTGCCTCTTTTTATCCTGTTCTCTTAACTCCCTTTTGCTCTCTTCCCTTCTCCTTTCCTAACTTCCACAATCTTTAGATTGGGGCACGCTCTCCGACCCCCAAACATTAGCAGAGTACCCTAAAATGCACAAATGTGCTCCAGCTGCTCTGCTGAGGACAGAGTTCATCACTTTAGATGTGGTGTTCCCTCTGGGACTCAGGTTATCCTTGGGGCATCTGATTAGAGGCAGTGGAGGTTGCCCAGGCAACCACTCCAAATTGTCCTAGGATGCATGGCAAGTGTGTTTTCCACAGACTGACATGAAGGTCACACCAGCCAGTCCTGTGACAGCTGAATGTGAAGTGCCTGGACAGTCAGCCACCAGCTGGAAAGAACATCCAACAAGAGGAGTTCAATAACATTTGCATAGCCATAAAACTGTCAGATTCCCAAGGCTATAAGGACCTGCAATGGGGCTATTTCAAAGAACCAAAGATATTAGATTTGAGGATGAATGACAATAGGCAAGTGTGCTGAAACAATGAAAAAAAAAAAAAAAACATGTTAAAAACCAACCAGATGGAATTCAGGGGCTATGCTGATGAGAGACAGCTACTACCCTGTTTTCTCAGGTGATTTAAGAATAGGTCTGCCAGAGGCAAGGCAATAAACTGAAGGGTCTGGAAAGAGTTGCAATGCACCCCTTTACCTCCTATAATTTCTTTAGAAGTATTTAAAATGCTCATACTAAAGAGCAAGACCCAATAATGTAGAATAATACTTCACATGCCCACTAAATTAATGTTACACCTGACTAAGTCACAATCAAAATTCAAATCCAGTGGGGGGAAAAGTAACAGGACAAAGAAGAAATCTATACACTTAATATGTCAAGTACACTCATAAAACTGTAAGCTGAAGTAAGGATATCTCTACAAGAAAAAAAATGAAAAGAACACTCAGTAGCTGATTTATCACAAAATACAAATGGTCAACACTACACAGAAAAGTGCTCAGTCTAGACTTAAGATGTGTTTTAATACAACTGGTGGTTCATGCATGCAAGCCTAACACTCAGAAGGCTAAAAGATGGGAATCAGGGGCTGGAGAGATGGCTCAGCAGTTAAGAGCACTGCCTAGTGCTCTTCCAAAGGTCCTGAGTTCAATTCCCAGCAACCACATGGTGGCTCACAACCATCCACAATGTGATCTGGTGCCCTCTTCTGGAATGCAGGTGTACATGCAGATAGAGCACTCACATGCATAAAATAAATAAAAAATAAATCTTAAAAAAAAAAAAAAAAAAAGATGGGAATCGTTGTGAGTTTAAGATCAGTTTGGGCTACAAAATGAGTTCCAGGCTAATCTAGGCTACAGAATGAGAGACTCTATCTGAAAACAACCAACCAACCAACACATACACACACATGCATACATACAACACACAGGAACACACACACATGCACACTTATGCCCACTAACACACACACACTCTCACATACACACACTCACACACACACTCAAACACACATGCACACACTCATACATACATGCACCACAAACACATACGTACACACACACTCATACACATACATGCACACACATTTTGACACATACACACACTTACAGGCACACACACTCACACACACACACCAGACTGACAAGAATATATTTTTGGAAGAGCAGCCTGATAACAAATTTCACAAGCTTTCAACATATGTAATGCTCTGGAAGGTTACCTTATACACAGACTCAAAGAAACACACAACCATATGTCCAAAGATGCTCTCTATAGCCCTTCCTCTAAGGGCTTTTAGAGGAAGCAGCAGAACACCACTTATGTGTCCAGCAAATCCCTGCAGCCACTGTAAGTGATGATAAACACTTAGTACCCACACAGGAACTCATGTAAAGGGAGACATTTATGAAAAGTAGCATGTGGAACATAGCATGATGCCATTTCTATGATTCCAAAAGATATAAATCCTGAGGTGGGAGGAATCTGTATATTTAATACAAAATGTTATCTTATTTCTGGATAGTGGAATAGTGACTTTTAAAAAAAAGAATTTAAAAGAAATATCTATTTCTTGTACTGGGATCTAATCTTATTTTTTCTGCCATGAATAAAAATTACTTATAACAATATTTGCATTTTAAATGTTAAAAAAATTATAATTTATTTTTGTGCATACCAAGACACTTATTTCTGACTCAACTTTTGCTTTAGGCCAAAATCATAAAATCATTCTGTAACAGCTATGTCTCAAAGAATTAGAACACAGGAGGTTGAAGGACATCTTTGCATTTTAAGTAGAGAGATGAACCAGGGATTAAAAATGGCACCATCAGCATCAATTCCTGGAAGCCAGGTCAGTGGCTGGGAAAGCTGCAGTCTGAGGCATGGGGGGTGGGGATCCCTACATCACCACAGAAGCAAGACTGCCTGGGGTTCCACTGGAGTGTGTTACAGACCATAAGTGGCAAAAGGCTCCACAAAGCTGACTCTAGCACATGGCTTCCCTCCTTCTTCATTCTCAGGGTACAACATAGCAGTAGAGAATGACAAGCTGTGGGAAAGAGCACGGGCTCTGAGAGAATGTGGCTTTCAACGCAGTGTTTTGAGATCACTAGCTGGGGAAGACATCGACAGTCGGAGACAGTTTAAATACCGTGCCTAATGGTACAGCTTTGACCTCAGGAAAGCAAAGCCATTCCATTTCCATGTGTTTTGACCCAAAAATAGCTAACACTCCTACTCTGCGTCAGCAATGATGACAGCATTGCTGGAATCAGTCATGACTATATTCTCACTCCTAACTACCTCCTTCTAAATTTAATCCGTTACTCTTTAAGGTGAGACTGTATCTGGCTGATGAACATTGACAACTTTTTAGTGGAAATCATCCTGCTAGGGACGTTTAACTCGGGGAAAATGTTTAACATGCACAAAGCAAATGAAGGTTCAGGGTCAAATAATTACTCTTGGAATTTAATTTCCATTTCTAATAAATCATTCACACAGCTTCCTCTACCCTTACAGGATATTCCCATCTGGTTTCACTTAATAATGACACAACGCACTATTAAAGGGCTGGATTTTACCTCATGATGAATTTCTTCAGATACTGCTCCATGCTTATTACATGTCCCAGTGATGTTTCTGCCCTGCACTACAATGACTGACAGTACCCTATCCTACCCCAATATCAACTCTTCATTTTTTTATGTTTTATTAGCAAACAATAATTATATATAATACTGGGTTTCATGTGACATTTTCATGCATGTGCATGTTTATTTTGATCATACCACCCCCATTTTCTTGCCCCCTCCCACTTTCCCTGGTCCCTTTACTCTACCCAAATAGTGGTCCCCTCTACTTTTTTCTTTTCCCATGCTTTTATTTTTCGTAGCTTTTATTATGGTTGCTTACAGGAGAATGGTGAGAGGGTTATCCATAGGAGTGTGGGCATCTTACCAGTGGTTACACCACTGGAGAAAAAAGTCCCCCCCCCCCCCCCCCCCCCCCCAGACCACCATTAAGTGGCTATAAATCCTTACAGAGGATTGGGGCCCTCCGAGTCCCTCCCCTCTCTCCTGGTGTGTACCTGCCCACCTCCTTCTCCTTCTGTATTTGCTAAGAGGTCACCACTTCAAACTGTACACAACAGGGATTTCTAGTGACTGTTTTGTGGTTGCTACAATTTGCATTCCACATGACTAGTCTAGCCTCAACAGCCAATCCCAGGATGGAGAGGAAACAAAGAGGTTCTTGTCCCTGAGGGCCCTTGAACAGCATGGTGGGCCAAAGCGTCAATTACCTCCGAGCTAAGCTTGTCATAAGGCCAGTTCCTAAGCAGACCCTGGCTTCATGGACGCCACCATCCAGTGCTCCCATGAGAGCAATTTTTTTTTTTCAGGTGCTTTGGATGTTCAGTCACATTCCAGCCATATCCTCTGGCTGCACTTTCCCATGTAACGTGTCAGCAATATCCTAAAATTCCAAGACCAACAGGGAAGGCCTCCTTTAGGAGGCACCCCTGAGATCAGCAACATGAGCCACACAAGCATGGCTATGCACACCACTCAGCCAAGGTCACCTCTGTGCCATCACACACACTTTCAAAAGAAAAGGACACTTTAATTTCTTCATTTTGCTTTCCCAAACTGAACAAGAACAACCACCTGCCAAGGCCCTGCCATTTAGAGCATGGCATATGATTCAGCACCCCTCCCCCACACGCTGGCCCAATAAGGAGGGCAAGACTCACTACTCCTGAATTCTCAATGATTCTCATCTAAATGACACTTTGCCTGTAGGGTACTCTCTGCAGGGCCCAGTTGTGGACTTCATACCTGAAGGCTGTGTTATTCTCCCACTTTACAGAGTAGAAAATGGAGGCACAGAACTAAAAATAAAGACTAAGGCCAAAGTTCAGATCAAAGAGGAGCAACTGAAGGACAGGCCACCGAAGAACTCTGCTCACCGGCTGGCTCCCATGATCTGCTCAGCCTGCTCTCTCATACCACCCAGGACCACATACATATGCAGGGGTCGTGATGCTCATACCAACCACTGATCAAGAACGTGCCCTACGGACTTGCCTACAATCCAATCTTATGGAGACATTTTCTCAGCTAATTCCCTCTCTCCAGATATGCCCAGGTTCCTGTCGAGTTAACAAAAATCACCCAGCACAGGATGGGGTGCAGAGACAGGGAGGTACTAGGTACTGGGAGCTTGCAAGCTAGCCACTCTAGCAGAATCTGGAGGCTCCCCGTTCAGTAAGAGGTCCTTATCTCAAGGCAATAAAATAGAGAACCATAAAGGAAGCCACTCCATGTTCTGGCCTGGCCTCCAAGTGCATGCACCTGTGTGTGCACCCGCCACACATACTCACAGCACCCCCATAAAAGATGATTCTATCCAGCATCATTCTTCATACTTAATTGTCATTGTCAAGCATCTCTTTCAATTCCAAGCAGTTCTGTGGTCCTTCTGTGAGCTTTCTAACTTAAAAAAAAAATCCATCTTGAAATCATTTAAATCTCATTTAAAGTTGCAGGAGCGGCACAAAGGAGACAGGAGATCCTCTCCTCCCTCACGTGGTACCCAGTTCTTGAATCTTCAGCATTCTCCTGAACCTCTAGGCAGTGAGTTGGAGACAGGACCCCTGTATATTCCAGCTTATATTTCACAACACAAGGGCTCTCTCATACAGGACGACAATCTGAGCATCCCAGTTAGTAAGTAAACATGGTTAACGTGCCGTTATGCAATGGATGCCAGTCAGCCGGGTCCCAACACCAGCTTTAATTCAAGATTTTAGGATCAAATCCAAGATCATGTGTTGCAAGTATGTCATCTGTCTCCTTCAATCAAGAACAACTCCTTAAGTCTCTCCCAACTGTCTCGCTCATTCTTGGCAGGTTTCAGGAGTCAAAACTTGTATTCTGTCAGGGGCCCTGGGCCAGCCTCACCTGGGTCCATCTGATGCTCACATGACACACGTCACAGCCTTCTGGTGGGACCCCAGCACCAAGAGCTATGACGCCACAGTACTACTCCTGATTTGCTTGTTTGTTGTTTGTTCTGCGGTACTGGGAACTTAATTTAAGGCCCTCACACACGCTAGGCAAACACTGCACCACCGAACTAGGCCCATTACTCTGACTACCAAGGCTGGCGCTCACTGATAATGGCTACCACAGAAAACTCTGGCTACAGAAGCCTTCCCAATAATGAGTTTTCTATTTCCCAAAGTCTTTCTGTGCCTGTCGGTTGACAGCCACCCCAACTAACATAGGAAGAACTTCCCTCCTATTCATTTATTATTAGAGACCCATAGGATCCTCTTCCTTTAATGGCCCATGACTCAGTACTGCTACTGTTCTATTTACTCACTGAGAGGGAGAGAGGAAGAGAATGAGAGAGAGGCAGAAGGAGACAGGGAGATAGGGAGAGAGGGAGAGAGGGAGAGAGAACTCCACAGAACACATGTAAAAGTCAAAGACAGCGTTCAGGGGTCACCTCTCATCTTCCAGCTCGCTGAAGCAGAGTCTCTCTTGGTTCTGCCACCGTTCCACATACACCAGACTAGCTGCCTGGCAAGCTTCTTAGTGATTTTCCCGTCTCTGCCCTCTATCTGGCCCCAACAGTGCTTAGATTCCAGATGTGCACTACCACATCCAGCTTTCTACAAGGATCAAACTGGGGCATGTTCACCCACTGGGCCATCTGCCCTGCCTGCTATTTATTTTGATGTTTCAATTTCCCAAGAAAATTGGTTGGTAAGTGTCTCTTGCTCTTAAAAGGCAGACTTAGTCAATATGAATTCATCCATCAGGTGGAATGTTCAAAGCCAAAAAAAAAAATCTCAGTTTAATCAGTTTACTTTAGAAATTACAAGAGAGTAAGAAATCTCTCATGAATGGAAGACATTTTTCTCCCTCTCCCACTACTAGCTGACATTTATCTTTGGTTAGAAATAAACATTCTTCTAGAATCATCTGTCAGGTAATGTTTAAAGTAGCAAGACTACACTATCCATTTTAAAAAGACAGAAGACCTCAGGGACCAGCAAGATGGCTCATTGGGTAAAAACATTTGTCACAAATGTAACAGCCTGAGTTGAAGACCTAGAATAAACACAAAGGTGGAAGGCAAGAACATGCTTCACAAGTGATCCTCTGATCTACACACACACACACACACACATACTCACACGCACACACTCACACGCACATGCGTGTGTGCCCCCACATGTGCCCCTGCCCATACATGCACACAATAATAAATAATTTTTTAAAAGACAGAGAAGACTTGAAAAGAAATGTTCAACACCAGGCCCCCCATACCTCATTCTCCACTACCCCTCTGTTCTGTGTTCTCTGTTGCTGTGATAAGCAACCATGAGAAAAAGCAACTTAGGGATTAAGGCGTTTCTTTCATCTCACACTTTGAGACAACTGTCCATCACTGAGGGAAGTCAAGGCAGGGACTGAATCAGAGACCGTGGACGAACGATACTACTTGCTTGCTTTCCAAGACCAAGAACCCCCTTCACGGGGTCGGCACCATATGTATGTACATATATGAATGTAGCAACAAATTTAATGTAATAGGAGGCCATGAATTTGAAAAAGAGCAAGAAAGAGCATATGGAAGGGTTTGAAGGAAAGGAAAGGGCAAAATGATGTAGGAATAATATCATCTCAAATAATAAAATAAATTAAAGGATAAAAAATGGAACTAGTCATTAATGAACCTAATATCAGAGCAAAGGCAGACTGAGGGCTGTGAGTTGTACTGATGAGGATCTAGAATCTCATAAGTGATTATGTCTGAGAAAGCAAGTACAGTGGTTTGACGAGGTCCGGCCCCCATAGACTCATGTGTTTGAATGCTTGGCCCATAGGGAGTGGTACTATTCGGAGGTGTGCCCTGTTGGAGGGAGTTTGTCACGATGGGGGCGGGCTTTGAAGTCTTATATTTGCTCAAGCTACACCCAGTGTGACACAGTCTCCTGCTGTCTGCAGTTCAGGATGTAGAACTCTCAGCTCCTTCTCCAGCACCATGTCTGCCTACATGCCGCCAAGCTTCCCCCCATATATAATGGACTAAACCTCTGAAACTTTAATCCAGTCCCAATTAAATGTTTTCCTTTATAAGAGTTGTCGAGGTCATGGTGTCCCTTCACAGGAATGAAACCCTAAGATAGCAAGTAATAGTATATTCCTTCCAAAGCAAGGGCTCTGAATTAACTTCCATAAAACTCATAGTAAATCCAAAATGAGACGGCTGAACAATACACCGGTTTCTCCAGACTGCTTATTTGAAAATAATATGTTAATATTAAGTGACTCAATATTTGGGTTTTCTGGGGGAAGGGGATGGATTCAGTTTTCTTTAAGGGTGTGGTTCCTGGTAGGTCAATTGTGTTCCAGTGGATAGCCTCATTCTGGGTGGGTGGGGGGGGACATGGAGGGAAAATGTATGGACGGTACAAATTTGGAGTTAATGGGTTGCTAAATTTAAAACAATTTACCAAAAGAGGACATGAAGTTAGGAAAGGTAGATATGGTAAGAGATAAAAGGAGGAACTGGGATGAATATGATCAAAAAACATTGTACAGAATTCTCTGCTGTAGTAAAATTACTTTTAAGGCCTCACAAATATGGCCACAAGCCAATCTGGTGGAAGCAAGTCATGAATTTCATCAATTAAGGTTCCCTTTTGCCAGGCGACTCAACTTTTTGCCAGATTTACCAAAAATAACCAGTTCACCATCATTAGGTGACCTCACCCCAAACAGAAGTGACACTGGCCTCTAAGACAAGCAACGAGATAGCACGGAATACAGCAGACCTAGCACAGAGCCCAGGAAACAGCAATGGCTCCCTCTCCTTCCTTCACCTGCCTCAGAAGGAAACACGTTTTCTCCTTGCTCTTCTTCCCCACTTCTCTACTCATCAGCCTCTCTGTCTTAAGAAGTTAACCTCAAGCTGGGCAGTGATGGTGCATACATTTAATTCCAGCATGCAGGAGGCAGAGGCAGGCAGACTGAATTCAAGGCCAGTTCTGGTCTACAGAGCGAGTTCCAGGACAGGCCAGGGCTACACAGAGAAACCCTTTCTCAAGTCTCAAACAAACGAAGAAACTGTAAAGTCATTTTCAAATAGTCTTCCCTACCTCACTGATAAACTCCACTAGTCTAGTATCCAGTCCTCTTTCTTCAATACTGTTGGAGTTTCACTCTTGCCACAAGCCTTCTCTTCATCCCGGCCCTCTCCCTCTCCACTAGAGTCTTCTTCCACACAAAAGGACCACAGCACACAGCTGCAGAGAGAGCCTCTCCTATGCCTGTAGAAGAATGCTGGACCCAAGCACACTGTTCATGGTTCTTCATAAGTTGACATGGATGTGCAGCTGGCTCATTTTCTTCAGTACAACCTCATTGGTTCTGGGTTCTGCAAGTATTTCTTATTTGTCTACCAAACAGACTGCATAAGGCCTTGGAATGCAGGGCAGTTCTCTGTCTGACCTTGAGAAATCGACTTTCTAGCTCAGAACTTAGTAAATGTTTACTGTTCCTACAAACAGGCATTCATTGAAGGCACAGTTGCCTTCTTTTTAGCAGTATTTCAGTGGATCTCAACTTTCCTAAAGCTGTGACCCACTAATACAGTTCTTTATGTTGTGGTGATCCTCTCCACCATATAGTTATTTTGTTGCTACTTTATGACTGTAATTTTATTACTGCTATTAATAATAATGTAAATATTTGATATGTGACCCCCAAGAGGGGTTGAAACCCAGAAGTTGAGAACTGCTGTACTAAACATAATAGAGACCTTTTTTTTCCCCTAGGATTTTATTACTGATTCACACCTGAAGTAGTCATACACTTGTTTTAGGAGTACAATTATGAGGTTATTTAGTATCCAGGAAAATAGACCAACCCCTTGTTATATAAACATTTCCATATCAAATACAGAATCCCCTGAATGAAGCACTTAGCTACATCCTCAGTCTTACAAATACTGAGGCTTAGGGGATGTTTTGATTGAGATTTCATTGGTTTTGCTTGCATGTGGGTAGATTTATGTGCTAACTTGACTCTAAGCTACAGTCTCCAATTATTCAGCTAAACATTCATGGAGAGGTTTCTATGAAGTTATTACATGATGTGACTGAAGCTCTAACCAATTGACTTTAAGAAGGTCATCATTTAAAATCTGGTGGGCTGGTGGGATCAGCTGGAAGGCTTTTAACATAGCTGGGATGTTATGTCCCTGAAGAAAAAAGTCAACCATGAGCAGCAGCCCACCCTCCACCCTTCCTGGCAGACACCTGATGGATTGTTCTCACACTTGCCTAGCTTGTCTCTCCACCACTGGTTAGTTTCTCACTGCGGTAATGAAACTGGTGAGAAAAATAATTTGAGAAGGGCAAAGATTCAAGTTGGCTCAGGGTTTTAGAGACTTCAGTTGATGGCTGGCTGGCTGGCTCCATTGTTTTCAGGCAATTGGCAAGTCAGGAGCACTGTGGAGGCACAATACGGTAGAAGCTGCTATGTCGTGGCACCCAGTAAGTGAAGGTCAGAAGGGACTGGAAATAAGGTATGTTTTCCACAACCCCAATGATCTATTTCTTCCGGATAGGCTCAACGTCCCAATAACGTCATGCTATTAATCAATCAAGGGGTTAATCCACTGATCATATCAAAGCTCTCATGATCCAACCATTTCTTAGTAAGTGAATCCAATGACCGGAGACCTTGCCTTCAATCTATGAGGCTATGGATGGAACACTTTGTATCCAAACTATAACCGTCATATAAACTGCTTCCTGTACTACATATTTTGCCATCCACTGGCTCTACTTCTCTAGTCAAGCCTAGACAGTACAGTCCACTTCTAGAATGAAGTAGAGAAGAGGATGAAACAACTGAACAATTAACAAAATCTAAATAAGGCCTCCACAGTACTGCTTCATTATGGAGCGGGAATCATTCAAGTTCCTAGAACATCAGATACCCTATCTCCAAGCATAAGTACACACATAACATATGCTGCAGCTCCTGTCCAACCCATTCATTATATATTCAGTTGGCAAATACTTGTTTTGAGAGGCACTGGGGAAAGAGTGGTGAGCCAGGCAGGCATGATCCCTGCTCTCAGGGAGTTTACAAGCTACTGAGAGAATCAGGCATCAAATTGGTGATTACACAAATACTCAATTATAATTATAATGAGTGCTAGGAAATACAGGAGGCTGTTGGCATATTTAGTAGGGGAATCTTACCAACTGGAGAGGGCTTTTGGAAATATTCCTCAGGGTTGATACTGATGGTACTATTGCACTGGCCAGGCAGACTATAAGAAGAGCATCCCAGACATAAGGAGAGTCAACTGAACACATAAGCAGAGAGTGATGTGACCAGAGCGACACTGGAATACTTCTTTAATAGTCACAGAGAGTTTGGAACGAGGCAAACTGCATTTGGGGAGACCACATAGGCAGCTTTCATTGTATTCCAGGAAAGAGATGGTGGAGGCTTGGACACAGGCTTCGGCAAGAAGAGGAGGGGGTCAGAAGAAGTATGTGCAGGATCTGTAATTGTGCTCAATGATCTTCCACACTAAGGAGGCCAGGGAGGGCAGAGGAAGCCATACCTGAGTCGGAAGGTCATAGTATTACTTGGGACACGCACAAATTCACAGTCCCTTATAAGATAACCAAAGAGAATACGCTTCTAGAATATAGGAAACAGCTGGTTCATTTGAGATTCGCTAGCACAGTCAGAACTTGATGAGGTCGAGCCCTAAGGGAGTATAAAGTAAGAACCAAGCATGCGGGCCTGAGGACACAGTATCTTCAGTGTCTAGAAAGATTCCAAAATAGCTGGAAGAGAAGCAGACTGAATAGCCTGCGCTTGCATAGCACACAAGCATTTACACAAAACAAGTCTTTCATGGGCTCTTCTCATTCAACCTCCAGTTCAAAGGGGTGCACACTTTTACTGAAAAGGAAATGACCAAATATAAGGGTAACGACTTGAGGGAAAACCCAATGTGAAGCAGCATGAAAAACTTCCCGTAAGATCTTGTATACAATGTATACCACCTCCCTGATTAATGTTTGTAACAGTTACCAGTCTTTGAGTCAAACTGTAACTTGCTAGAGTTACTTCTTATTAACACTAATGGCTTGGTCCTTTATGCATAATTAGTTCAGGCCATTATTTGCAAGTCTAAAATTAGAACACATCATCTTAATCTTTTTAAAATCTCCGGGTGTCACATTGTACTCTGAGTGCTTCACTTGAAAGAAAACACTGAGCCAACAGGAAATATTAATTTAAGAAGACCCCCGTAGCCCCCAAAAGAATCACACAAATTAGTGCAAGCTCAGTGACTAAAAGAAGTTGGGCCTCAGGAAAAGTTACATTTAAGTTAAAATTATTCCTTCTTTCAAACTAGGAAACTGCCTTGCCTTAATCTTCCCTGTTGGTAGGAAACTCGGTGTGTCAGGAGAAGCTCAAATGTGCTGAGGTTCAGAGAACAATTTGTATGGCAGCCTGATCACAGCTGATAAAAATAGGTCTAGCAGAGGCACCATAGATCCAGTGGTCACAACAGCCCGATGCACAACTGGGAGCCTAATGAATATGTGATGATGACATTTTTCCTCATTCACATGCTGTTGCAAGGTAACCCCCAGCTTACCAATGGGACTTATGCACAAGACTTGGTTTTCAAATCTAATACCTAGAACTTCAAACATAACTGTACTTCAAAATAGATATGGAAGGCAGGTGTGGTGGTGCATACCTTTAATCCCAGTACCAGGAGGTAGAGACAGGGATATTTCTTTGAGTTTGAGGCCAGCCTGATCTATATAGTGAATTTCAGGCTACCCAGGGCTACACTGTGAGATCTTGATCTCATAAATATTTATTTATGATGATAGATAGATAGATAGATAGATAGATAGAAATGGTGAAGTCTTGACATGTGTTAAGCCAAAATGGAATTTAACAAAAGCTCCAATAATCATTTATAACAATGCTTTTATGAAATAATGTAGGTATAATTTATTGTTCCAAGGCTTCTCTATCTAGGCAGGAGCCCCACAGTGGAGAATATGCCAGCCTTCATAATGCCAGCCAAAGGGGATTTCTGGCATCCAGCTGAATCCAGGCAGCAGGGCAGCAGCAGTTAGCAACTAGAGATGGTGGTTGTCATTTGAGGGATCCATATTCAGAGGGGATACAAGAGGTATTTCAGAACAGGGCAAAATCGCAAGTCCTGGAAGGGCTGACTGGGAACTGTCCCTAAAAGAGAATAGGCTATGGACAAAAACTATTATCCAGCGTCCTGGAAATAACATTAGAAGTCATGCAGCTGTTCCCCATTTTGTGAATGAGGACCTCCTGACCTGCCTACGACTAACTAAGAGTCTCAGCACACTCTTGGTTCTGTATTTTGCTCTCTCTCCATGCAGATATACCCAAGTTGAACTTAGCAACTTGGCTCTAGACAATCTTCTTCATCCCTATCCTTGTCTCAGCCTCTGGTCCATCCCAGGAGAGGGTGTATACACTCCACTGTATGTTCCACATATGTGTCTGCACATGGGGTCATAATACTAAGCAGATGGCCATCAGATGGTATCTCTAGGTCAAATTATGACTAGTATGATGGTTATTTAATCTTTATTGTCAATTTAATTGGGTTAACTATGTATAAGAGATTAGTAAAGTACACATTTGGGTGTGTCCAGAAGGGTCTTTTTGTCCACAGATGATTAAATCATGAGGGTTCTTCCCTGAGCAATAGCTTTAACTCACTTATGGTTTCAAATTTTATATAGACCACTGCAAAACAGATTGTAGAAAGTGGCCACTGTAGGTCACTCGAAACTGTTTTTGGGGGTTGTACTTTATTAGCCAGGTCCCTTCTTGTGGTTCCCTCTGCATCCTGGATACTACGGCTTAATACGGCTTAATAGCTGTGCTCAACATCCTATGGCCACCATGAGGTTCAGAGGCACTCTGGGCCCAGAACCAACATCCTATACAGTGAGACCTCTGAAGAAATCATCAGCCAAATTAAATCCTTCTCCCTTAAATGGCTTTTCTCAGGCATCTGATCACTACATCACAAAAGGCTTCCTGCCACACCCAGCCTTGCCCTCTCTCAATATGCCAATTCCTGTCACTGACTCCTTTCTATCCTCCAGTTCTGTTTCTGTAGTAAAACCTTCAGAATCATCAGACAGAAATATACAAACCCGTCTTCATTGCAGGGGACAGTAAGTTGGGAAGTCTTTGCTGACTTTAAATTTTCTTTACAGCCTTTATTTTTAATGCAATTTTATTTTTCAGTGTAACACAACAAAACGAGAAAAAAAAACAGTTATTATGTATTCCAAAGCTTTTTAAGTTACTTAGCAGAGAATGAAAACGCTATAGGCTTCAGGCAAGCGCCTTGGAGACTCTGCCCAGGCCAAAGGGAAAACCTTGAGCTATCATGGTTGCTATAGGAGACAGGCTTCCTCATCAGACTGGTTCCCACAAAGCCCTGCTAGGAAAGGCCATGTGAGTGCTTTAAACTCTCAGATTAGCTTTTTTAAATAAAACAAGTGTCTGCAGATATCGGAAAGAGAATTCTGATAGGAAAAGGCAGAATGAAGGAAGAAATGGAAGCGGAGAGTCCAACAAAGGGGACAAGGACTAGCAGCAGGGGAAAGGTGGAGGGGAGCCCTGGCTGTAGGGAGGGGGAGAACTCTCCTGACAGAAGCACAGATGGGATACCATTCAGAGAAGCTCTGGAGAGACAAAACATCACTTACTTGGGGGCACTTAATGCTCCAACATGCTCATGATGGCGGTCTGGTCAAAATGTCACTGACAGGGAGGGTCCATGTTTCTCCATTTCTCACCTGCTCCTGAATGATACCAGAGCTGTTGGGACCACAGATCACAGCTTGAATGAGTGACCAGTGACAGCAGATGAAGTGAAAGAATTCCCAACAAGCACATGGAAGACTGAGTAGACTGTGCGCACACGCGCGCGCACACACACACACTCACGCGCACACACACACTCACATGTACCCGCATACGCACGCACACACACGCACATACAGAATCATTAACTTACAAAACTTTTACAGCAGGAGGAAAATAAGCATGCTCTACTCCATGGCTTGACTGTATTTACATGGCCTACATAATACAGATGCTGGACACTGATTGCAGTTATTTTAATGATCCCGCCAAACATGCTCAATGAATGTAATCCGCTCTGTGAGATGGTGAGTGGAACCAGGTGGCCGGGACCTCTGAGATGCTTAGTTCATGAGGGTTTTGTCCTGACAGATAGGCAAACCCATTCTTGGATTAATATACTAATGCTTACCTCAAGGTGGGGGTCTAATATGAAAACTAACTTAACTTCCAGTCTATCTCTTCAGCAAGGTCTTCTCCAGACGCAGCCCCTGGGTCCTGGGGATCCCAGTCTCCAGAAGAGTAAGCTGACTAAACTTGTATTTTTTATAAACTTCCCAGCCTGTGGTATTCAGTTATAGTAACACAAAACAAAGATGTTGATTTAACCAAAATACAATTGTGCTGAAATGGCAGAAGAGCAAAAGGGTAAGATTAGAGAAACACTGGTGGGGAAGTTTATTTTAGTGCTATAGAATATTTAAAAAATAGGTATAATTCCCCCAACTAATAAAATAATAAATTAAAAAAACATATAACTTAGAGACAGGGAGGTAGGTGTCAAAACAACTAAGTGAAAGAGATGACCGTAGATATTTCTAAGAAGGAAGCAATAGTGTAGAGGTGACTGGAGACCCAGAAGGCTGTTTCATCGGGTGAAACTGTGAGGAATCTCATAACAGACAGCAGAAGAGGCAGCTCTCATTATCCGAACCTTCGACAATTTCCAGCAACAAAACTGTAGGAGTAAAGTATAATCCATCTGCTGAAATAAACAGCCACTTCTACAACCTTAAATACATGCAGCTCAGGAGCACTTTCCCACACAGGGGAACTCTAGCTAATACAGAGAGTAGTAAACTATTTGGTAAGTGATTTAACAGGAATCAAATTTTTATCCTTGCATCTTGAAAATCACAAAAATCAAATGATGGGCAAAAATATTAGTAACCTCTCTTATGCTTTCATGGGCTCAGTTTTGTGCTCTGACTTTTTATCCCACTGGTTCAGTATAAAAAGACTATCAAGTAATAGGATAAAATCAAGTTTCACACAGTTTGAGTTCATTCTCATCAGTTCATAATGCCACACATAGTTGGTACTATCTGTATTCTCTTCTCCTCTTGTGTTGACATCACACCAACAGGCTTTTAGCCATACAAGAACTCACAAAAGCTCCTTTTACTTCTGCCTACCTGCTAGAAAATAATTCCTCACACAAGACAAATATTAGACACTGACTTATTCAAGATAAATCCTATGAGACAGTCTTCAAATTAAGGTTGTAGAAAAATTACCAAAAAGTGTTGGAACAATCAGATATAGATCCTGATTAGCCAACATAATTCATCTGAAGAGCTTGAGGTTATAAATTCAATAGTGGGCAGATTTTAAAAACCGGAGATGTGACTTTAAAAGATGGCAGAAAAACACTTCGTTGCCTTCGATCCTTCCATAGACAAGAGCCAAAGGCTTCTGAAGTATGACAAATGATCATTCTAATTAAACTGATCAAACACTTAGCAGGGTTGCTTAGTAGCATAATGCCCTTAAGAGGATTAGACAAACAATTCTGGAAATCCACAAATCCACCACGTCTGTTAATAAATTAGTGCTTCAATAAGCAACCCCATATAACTCTCATTTGTCAGCTCGTGGACCTGAAAGCGATCAGAACATATATACTGTGAACACAATCTATTGTTTTTTTTTAACTCTCTGCACAGTGCTTTTTAATGGAAAGAGGATTAAATATGTCTACTCTGTCCATTGTTCCCTTTATCATCAACACCCTATGTGTCCTTTGTAGGGAAATTTTTGCTTATTTTCTTTCATAGAATCTTTGCTCTTTCACCTTCCTGGGTTATAGTCTATCTACAACTGTTACAAGAAGGCCAAGACTTATTAGGAAATCAAGGCATAAATTTCAGACTCCTTTACCCCACATCAATGACCAGCTATCATCCAAGGGAAACTACAAACACCTACAATCACCTGTGTTTTTAAGGCCATTCCACCCACTTCATCTCACTTAACTGTATCTCTACACTGCTAAGAAAGTCTTCATCTCAGTCAACAGTTCTCAACCTGTGGGTTGTGACCCCTTTGGGCATCAAACAACCCTTTCATAGGGATCACCCAAGATGCGTAAGAAAACATAGATATTTACTTTACAATTCTTAACAGTATAAATTTACAGTTATGAAGTAAGAACAAAAATAATGGTTGGGGGTCACCACAACATGAGGAACTGTATGAAAAGGTCGCAGCATTAGGAAGGCTGAGAGCCACAGATTCAGCTCTCGGTGATAAGCTGTCTCTCCCAGTCCCTGCACTGGCTGTGTTAACTTTGTCCACACCCACTCAGCCCCTACTTTTCTCTTCTGCCTGCCTCCACACCTTCAACCACTCTTTGGGAGAACTGCCTCTGGCCAAGAGTAAGTGGCAAGGACTGATTTACCTTTCTAACACAACTAAAAAATGAGTAAAGAAACTGCCATTCAACAACAGAGTGATCCCTGATACATGGGGAAGGATTCTATCTATTTGTTTGTTTGTTTATTGTGCCAAGGTTGCTCTGTGTGGCCCTTGGCTGTCTTGGAACTCGTTCTGTAGACCAGGCTGGCCTGGAACTCAGAGATCCACCTACCTCTGCCTCCAGAGTGCTGGGATTAAAGGCTAAAGGTGTGTACCACTACCACCCCGCTTGGTGAGGGGAATCTTAAAAGAGACTGTGAAAGCTTCTTCTACAAGGCACAGAGATACCCAAGCCAGAACCAGCAGACTCACTGAATCCCAAGTCTAGAAAATCCCAGGCAGCTGAAATCTATGGGAAAGGAGATTTGTCATAGATTATTTTCAGAGATTTGTTAGGTTCCCCTCAAGTGTCCAGTGAGTCTTGCTCGTGGGGGTTAGGAACATTAGGAGGGTGGAGAAGGAATCACAGGAGGGATTAGAAGACAGCAAGGGAAGGATTCGACTAACTTGCTCTCTCACCTGCCCACAGGACACTGAATGGAGTACACAGGCAGGCAGGTCTTACTAATTAGTCCTTAACTAAATACTATATAGTCACACCTAACTATCTTAAACTAAGACCTAAGTTTTTAGAATCAAACTAATTATAAGCAAATTACCCATGAAACAAAGCTCAAGGGTATGAATGGGATCGGAAAACAAATCTAACACCCATACAGGCAGAACTCATAGCATTTAGGATCCAGTCAAAAACAATTACAGACATAAAGAAGCACAAATGGGAAACATATGCCTCATAAAGAGATCTTGACCCAGAATGGACACTAACATTGCAACCATCAGGCAAGGATAAGAGACCAGCACCAACTCTAGTCCATGTATATAAAGTTACCTTAAAAGGTCCAAGCAACACTTTTAGGGATGAAAACTACAACATCTGAGATTAAAGTGTGTGTGTGTGTGTGTGTGTGTGTGTGTGTGTGTGTGTGTGTGTGTGTGTG
>CAJQZJ010004748.1:2351553-2361736 GCA_907164525.1 Lophiomys imhausi | reverse complement strand
GTGTGTGTGTGTGTGTGTGTGTGTGTGTGTGTGTGTGTGTGTGTATAGCTCTTGCCTCAATCTGAAACTTACTGGGATCAAAAAGAATGCATTAATGTCTTTTCACGATCCACATGCCACTCAAACTGTGCCACTCTTTCTATTCTTGGGAAATCATACGATAAACACTGTTCAGATGTGCTGCTTGACGGGGTGAGAATATGCAAAAGCTTGTCTCGCTGCTATAGATAAACAGAAAGCACAAATATGATCCTAATTTAAAAGTCAATGCAGACTTTCCACTTCACCTCCAGAAATAACACACAACAAAATATATTTACTTTAATGTTCCTTTAGATACCTGATAAATATATTAGTTACCTAATATATTAATTAAATATGATAATACTGTATTATGTACTAAAGTACTGATGTAGCTTCTTTAAATTTATAAGAAGGAGCTGAGGATGTAGCTCAGAGCACTGACTTAGCATACTGAAGGCCCCAGGTTCTACCCCCAACAGTTAGCTCTAGTTTAGGGCGTGTGAAGTTGCACCTACTGCTGGAAATTGAGGCCAAGTTTATTTTTGGTTCGATTTCTGAAAAAAAAAAAAAAAGGAGATTCTAAAAATAAATGGGTGTTATTTCTCCTTCTGCTTTTACAGGATTCAAAAGGTGAATAGGTCTGTCTCAAGAGCTACAGAAAGGGTACCTTAATAAAAGGCAAGGCAAAACCTAAATTTTAAGGTCCTATTCCTGGACGAAGTGCATGCTGACTTTTTCTGTTAAGATAAAGAAAAAGGATGTCTAGGAAATGAGGCATAGTAGCCAGTACATGAGGATTTAACTTTTCTTGTGCTCTCCCACTACTGAACAAAAGACAGGGCCATAACAGTCCAAAAAGCACTCTTGGAGCTGGAGAGGTGGCTCAGTGGTTAGGAGCCTGTACTGCTCTTGCAGAGGACCCTGGCTCGGTTCTCAACACCCACATGATAACGCACAACCATCCACAATTCCAGCATGGGGATCCCAGGACTTTTTCATAGTGCACATACATGCATGCAGGCAAAGCACTCATACACGTAAAATAAAATCAAAACTGGCAAACACTAAAAACTACATACACCCATGTAGAAAAAGGTGAGACAGACAGAGAGGGGGGAATATATAAACACATGACTATATGTCACAAGAAGTATTAAAATCTCAGTCCTGGCTCGCTTTCTCATTCATCTACCCTTTCGGTTCTTTAATTAAGGGCAAGGTTTTACTTCTGATCCCCACTATCAGAATTCAGTCACTTATCAAACTATCCCCGCATTATCCGCAGGGCTCATAAAGTTAAGTGTGAGGCCTCCTTTTCTTAACTTGGAAAATAGGAGGCACTGACAGAATGTTTTTTTATTTCGGGTTTCTTTTGGCTTGATTTTGTCTTTTTGCTCTGCCAAAAACAAACTTGCGCATGTGCATGGCAGGCAAGGGACTCTACCAACCCAGGTGCAGATCCTGCCTCCTTATAGACAAGGTCTAAATCCCTTTCAGCTTGAACATCTATGAACCAACTCACTGTGAATCATTCAAGCATCAACAAAAATATAACAATTTCTACTGCCTGGATATTTTCTTCAATATATTTGGAAAAAAACAAAACAAACAAACAAAACACAAAAGGTACGTCGTGTCCTCCTTAGCTTTAATTGTCAACTTGTAAGAGCCTCAACTGAGGACCTACCTAGATCAGACTGGCCTATGACCATCTATGCCCGTGAGGGACTGTCTTGATATTAATTGATGTAAGAGAGGCCAGTCCACTGCAGGCAGCACTATCCCTAGGCAGCTGATCCTAGGCTGGGTAAGAAAGCTAGATGAGCATAAAACTGTGATGAGCTAGCACACAGTATTTCTCTATGGTTTCTGCTTCAAACTCCTCCTTGAGTTCCTATCCTGACTTCCTTCCATGATGGACTCTGTGACTTGGAAGTAGAACCCAGATAAACTCTTTTCTCCCCTAAGTTTGTCACACTGATATACAGCCAAAATGACATCATATATTATTCCAGAATATCCTTATAAATGAGAAGCCCGGGGCTAGGGATGGCTATACCCTTGACATTCATACAGTGGAAGCAGAGGATCTCAGGTCTGAGGTCAGCTTGGGCCACAGAAGTAGCTAAAGGCCAACCTGAACTATATAGGGAGAACTTGTCAGAAACATAAATAGAGCAAAAGGAACAAATGAAAAGCTGGTCTCCTTGTCTCCAAAGGAGAACACAGAAACTCTGTTCTAATCACAGAACTTCAGAGAGCTGTAGATTTGTCAAGGAGGTAAATGAGAGAATATACATGCATGTGTGTATGCTTGGTAGCACTCAATCCAGAACAGTAGGAGAGCAAACCTAAAGGTCCCTATCCCTCAGGCCGACTAAACTATCTGTGCCCTTGTGGAGTGGCTATTAGCATCTTCCCTCTGGGTATGCAGTAGCTTAGAATCAAAGTTCCCCACCCCCAAGCTGAATACCATGAGTGATATTTGTCCTTCCTGTCTAATCCATCTCATGTGACCCCAGGACTCCCTCAATCAACTCTATGGACCAATGTCACCATCGATGCTGGCATACCACAGTATCTTAGTCAACATATTATTTGTTCATTTTACATCAGTAAATAGACACTACAAATGAGTTCCTGTAATACTCTTTCACTGACTTTTCTGTACTCATTCAGATCCATTAGGGGGTTCCATCTGTCAACGCTAGGATCCTCACCTCTCCTGAGAGCTCCAGTGCCTGTGTGTTCAAACAGAAGTTGATTATCTACTAACTCTGAATTTACCATCTTCACTAGTTCCTTTAGTTAAATATCTCTGACTCTTTCCTCTCTTCCTTATCTAGGATCACAGCCCTTGATTGTCTTCTCAGTGATTTAAAATTAACTCTTTCTCATTTTCTCTAAACTTGAGAACTCTCAGAAAACCAGGGTCCCTGCCTTGACTCTCTTCCTACCTTCTACCCATCATCCCGTGGACATCTGGAATATTTCACAGTTGGAAAACTGCCCATGTCTGTCTCCTCCATGGTTATACACTCCCTCAGTTTCAAGTAGCCCCCCTCCCAGTGTGACCACTTCCTGCCCATCCTTCCTGCCAACGTCCTTCACCAACTCTTGGCAATTAGTGCTTATACACAGGGTCAGCTTCTTGTCCTTCAAGTGGCATCTTCTGGGTCTTGTGTCACAGAAGCCTGTTGTGTGTCAGCTCTAGTGACCTTGTTTTCTTCTTCCTGAGAATATCACCATTGATTCTTTGCAAGATCCACTGTTCTTTTTAAAAATATAATGACTATCTATGAACTCACCACCATACCTAAGTAAGATCACCATATGGAACATATATCCATCTGTGAATATGTCCCTCATCCTCCTAAAGACAACTGCACCCCCTTTTTAAACATTTATTTATTTATTGGGGGTCATGTATTCCACAGCTCAAGCAGACACTCCTTGGAAGCCAGGTCTGTCCTTTCACCATGTAGATTCTAGGGATTAAATTCAGGTCATGAGGTTTACAACTGACCTTTACCTGCTGAGGCACCTTGTTGACCCCATCCCAAGTTTTATGTTCATCATTGCTTTTCTTTACAAAAAAATAAAAAGTGTGTTTCAGAACACATATACAAAAAAAAAAAATGTTTGAGCTAGGCATGGTGACAATCCCAGCACTCGGGAGGCAGAGGCAGGTGGATCTCTGTGAGTTTGAGACCAGCCTGGTCTATAAAGCTAGTCCAGGACAGCCAGGGCTCTGTTACACAGAGAAACCCTGTCTAGAAAACTGAAAAGAAAAAGAAAAGAAAAAATAAGGTTTTTTTTTTTTTTTTTTTTTTGTAGTTACTTATCTGTGTTAGCTTGTTTCCCTGGCTTCCCCAAGTAAGTTAACACAACAATCTTGGAATAGAATAAGGCAGTATTTAGTAATTCAAACACGTGTACAACTCTACAACCCAGCAAGTCTATCCCTTGGTATCTGACCAGCAGAAATGTTCTCACAGTTACCTTAGGAAACATATTGTCATTTTTTTTAATGCAAAAGAAGGTGGCCACTGGCTGGAGAACAGACAACAAACACTGTTACAGGGCACAGATGGAATATTGTACAGCAATGCAAGTCAATTAGCTGCTGCTACAAACACCATGGTGATACAGTGTTGAGTAAGGGAATTAAAAAAAAAAAAACAGAAACAAAGTGATAATAGGGATAACAGTAAACTCTTTTGCCAAGATCTTAAAAGTATAAATATTACTTAACCGTTACAGTAAATAAAAAAAAATTTCTTCTTTGGACAATTTATACCTTGTCTTTCTTAAAGCAGACCCAAATGTATGAGAGCAGGGACATCCCTTCTATCACTCACAGAACCTAGACCAGTGACTGCGACAAAGTGGGGACTTAATGAGGAATTAATTATCGACAGAATGATCACAGAATGCTAGTTAACCAAGCAGTGTAACAAAATGAAATCTCTCTAGTCTTCATAACTTCATGAGTGAGCACATGAAATTTTTGTCTATTTATAATTTTACGTAATTCTGTATCCCTCTGCAATATCAACACAGAGCTCTCACCAAAAAACATTTCATCATGGACAGACTCTGTTTTCTTAAGTAAAATTAACTCAAGTATGAGTAAAAGTCACTTGAGCTTAAATCAAAGTAGAGATAAGACAGCATCTATTACAGGATCTTGTGAAATCCAACAGAACTACCACACACTTAACCCAAGAGACACGTGATAAATCATTGCAGTTTGAAGCAGAAGTCCCCCCAAAAGCAACCCATGCACTGAATGTATAATTAAGTTACTGACATAACTGAAAATCTGGCCCAAACCAAGAGTTTTAAGGTTGGTAAAAGCAGAAGTTTTTAATTTCAAAATATCCTGTTAACTTAAAAAAAATTCGAGTAAAATATATTAAATCGGGAAGCCAATAACAGGAATAATATTCCACCAATCAGGGCTTCCTTGTAACCCAATGAGGCATGCACATTCTCAGTAGGTGATTATAGCTGAGTTACACAGCATCTTCCATTCGACCTTGGGAACCCAGAGTTACATATGAGTCTTTGTACCTGCAACGCTGCAGCAAACACTAGATAGGGATAACAACATCGTTATCTCGAAGTATTCAAAACTGCAGAAATGTTTCCAAAGCAAAGGGGTGGGGGTGGAGAAGGGAGATACATGCATGCAAAAACTAAAAAAGAGGAAAACAAAGTTTAATAGTTTTAAGATGGGAAATTTAATTTTTCTTTGAAGAATGCATTTCTTAATTCTGTGACATAACAATCGATCAATATGTAATTTTTTAATTTGGGAAAAAAGGTTCAAAATATTATTTTAAGGGGAAGTTGCAATCGAATATATGATGTATTGACTCTTGCCCAGTGACTCCAAAATGGAAATTCTTATTTTTTAAAAAGCCTTATAGGATTTTCTGTCCTTTTCTATCCAGAAGCGAGCAATAATTTAGCAACCAGGTGGATCCTCTTAATTTATGTCATTTGCTTCATGTCCATTATGTAATGTTTTCCCCAGCTTTAGGTATCTAGTTTCACCAACCTTTCAGGCAGATCACAGAATCGTCACAAAAATCAGTATTTGGTCATAACTTTCAAAAGCAGCTTAAGACGTGGCTTGTGGTGCGTCTGCAATACAGCAGAGGCTTTTAGAAATCTGCGGGTGCCATTAGTTCTCCGCAGCATCCTACCCAGGTTTCCCATCCCTCCCTCCCCCCACCACCCACCAGCCTCCCCGGCGACTCTAACTGCGGGCAGCTCTGAGCTCGTCTCAGGGGAAGCACGTCCTGACTGCAATACAAACCCTGTCCCGATCTGAACCGGAGAAGGTAGCTCAGGCCGGGAACGTGGACGCAGGCTGCAGGGAGGGCTGCAGGGACGCCAGCCGGGGGTGGCCAGGAGTGCCCGCGAGGGCAGTCCGCAGTGCACGCGCACAACCAAACCCGACGCACAACTTGCCCGGCCGCTACTCGCGGTTCCCCGGATTCCCTGAAAGGTGCAGCGTAGGCGTCAGCTCAAGCGGGCGTGAGCGCTCTCACCCGCACCGGCTCGGTTCTCCGCCGACAATTACATCAGTCCTCCCGGCCCCGACTTTCATTCCCGGCCAGCCGGCCCAGGGGTGCGGGCATCGAGGATGAAGAACTGCACGCGGGGGGCGGAGGGAGGAGGCGCGCGTGTACGAGGAAGCCGGATTCCCCGGCAGCCGCGGGAAGAGAGGGAGGGCGGCAAGCGGAGACCGTGACACGGGTACCCCCTCCTACTGTGGCCGCAGTGGGGATCCACTGGGCCGCCCCTGCTTCCACGCCACCCAGCTCGGGGGCCTGGGGCTGCGGCTCCCCACCCGCGATTCGCCGGGGTCCTCGGCCCTCTGGACGCGCACAATGCCCCGGGGCCGCGCGGCGGGCACGGGGTATCCACTCGGCGGCCGAGAGACACTTACCAGCAAGGCAAGCGGTAGGTCGCGGCGGTGGCCAGCGCTATCCGCCGGGAGCGTAGGCTGGAGGAGGCGCGGAGGACGGGCGCCGCCTGCGCGGAGCGGCGGTCTCCAGCGCGGACAGCGGCGGCCGCGCGGCGCCTCCAGTGGTCCTCCGCGCCGCAGCCCCTCCTCTCCCACGGGCGGGGCGCGCCGGCGGGGCGGTGCTCCGGGCTCCCCGCCCCCGGCACCAAATCACCGGCCAGCCCCGATCGTTCCCGCGGCCCCGTGCTGTCCGGCTGGGCGCCCACTGCGCCCCCTTCGCTTGGTCTCCGGCGCCTGTCTGGTCCCTGCCAGGCGTCCGAGGGAACCCGTTGGGTACAGGGATCAGTCACTCGGCAGATCCTGCCCGGGAAGGAGAGGCCATCCCTTCTCCCCCTCCCCCCTCGAGCGTCCAGTCCAGCCGCGATGAGAGCGCTGGACTGGAAAGAAGAAGCAGGGAATGACTGCAGCGCTCCGACCATGGAGTGGTGGGAGAGGGCTTCCCTGGGGAGCTGCAGCTTAGTGGCCTCCTCTCTTGGAGACCAAGCCCCTGGCCCTAGGCGCCCTTTCCAGGGATTGTTCAATAAACAAACACGATGTGCAGGCTCTTCATCCCGCGAACTCTCAGTCCAGGAGAGACACTTGGAGTGTGAGGAGGGACCAATGGCTACAAGTCCCCGCCCAAGCCCCGAAATGTCCGTGCAGCCTCTTTACACCCTTCCCACCTAGAAACTTCCATGCTTAAGCTGTTCCTGGCATGTGTCCAAGTTCAGTCTGATCTAAAAGCAAATTTGCACGGAGGGACGGGATAGTTTAAATATTTGCACAGACGTTTCTTCTGTAAAGGAATAATTGAAGAATTTCCCTGTATCAAGACATTTCTGTCATCACCAACTTCAAGGGGACAAATCTAGAGAACTGGGCCAAACAACTAACTATTACAGTGCTCTAGCTGTTTTGAATTGGATGGAGGGTGTCCCTTTAAAAACTGAAGATCTTGCTCCCTACTGAGATAGTTGTGATGGCATTTCACAACTGTCAGTTCTGATAAAGTCCTGGTGTGCTGTGACATAGCTATGAGCAAGCACACTTGCCTACATATAATTTCTTTTGAGTCACTAATCTCATCTTTGGGATTAACGTCTTCCATCTTGAGAAACCATCTTAAAATAACAAATGCTGGACCTTGTGACACATGTCAGCCTCACCCCAGGCTCCTCCCTGTGGAGACAGTCTCCCCAAGGTAGCCATTAGGCTGCTGAACTTCACTCCATTATACCCCCTTTTCCATCTGGATCCCAGTGGCAGAAACTACTAAAACAGCTTTCACACACTGACCGGCATAAATGAAAAATACCAGAGCATGAAAGGAGACCAGAGAAACACCCAGTCTTCACCTAAAAATGTCCTCTCAAAATTTTTTACATAACCTCTATTACCAGAATCATAAACTACCTAGGGATATGGGGAGGCTACCAAAACCCACACCTCATAATTTGTTGTAAGAAAGCACGTATGCTTGCTATTCTCTTCCACAGCATTATTTGGAAAACAAATTTTTTTTTTTTTTTGGTTTTTCGAGACAGGGTTTCTCTGTTTAACAGCTCTGGCTGTCCTGGACTCGCTTTGTAGACCAGGCTGGCCTCGAACTCGCAAAGATCTGCCTGCCTCTGCCTCCCAAGTGCTGGGATTAAAGGCGTGCGCCACCACCGCCCGGCTGGAAAACAAATTTTATGCGTCAGAGGGAAACGTCTCTTGCCTGCCTTGCTGACTAATGGTTAAGTGAGGTGTAATGGCAGCCCACCGTCCATCTAGGACAGCAAGGGGACTAAAGAGATCTGGACATGTATGGGGCTGCATACCAAGGCAGCTTCACTCCTCTGCCTGTGTATCACAATATTTAAAAAACTCAGACTGGCAGAGATGTGTAAAAATGAGTAGCAGGCTTTTCACTATTCTCCAGCTATGGCAGTGTTATTGCTTTGAAAAGTGCCTGGGGCAGGGGGTAGTATTTTCTTTACCTGTCTGTTCTTGCTGAGGCCTTAAGACACAAGTCAGATGTTAGGCTAAAAGGATCTCTGCTCCCATAATCCATCCCCTTTATTTGTCTCAGAGAGGAATTTTTTTTTTCTGTGAAGAAAGATAAGGATGTTCTTAAATACCCCGTGCTATTAATCCCATAATTCCATTACATGCAGATGGACTGAGCCTCGCTTGAATCACCATAGTCCCCACCACCAATTCATCCAGCTCACATGTCTGCTCTCATCGCGGGTTCTTACCGGGTGCTGCTTTGGCTGGGTTTATTGAAAAGCTGAAATGTTCGCCAGTGCTTCATTGAAAGATCCAACCCCAGGGAATCATGTGTGAGAAGCTGAGATACTGGTCCAGCTGTTTGACTAGTGAGTTACCTGGCCCCTTTGGAATACACCAGAGAAAAAAATCCCATGCTTTGTTATCAAAATGTTATACTTTGGGCTGGATTCTTCAGGTGACTTGGTTATGCTAAGAACTTTAATCCCCAAATCTCCTTTCCTGAGTGTATACAGGTCTACCTTTGTCATTATGAGCAGAATATAGAGTAACCTATATTTGAGAGGCAAAAATAACACAGCAGACACTACATTTCAAAAGTCATCATTGAACCATCATTGGTTCAAAGTGGCAAGAGGCAAACACCCTTTGTAAATGAATGAAAAAGATTACAAGGCTGGCTGTCCTCTATGCTTCCCCATTCTCTATGGGACGACCACAAGCCAGCTAATAGATGTTATAGATTCACAGGAGGTGGTGGTCACACGGTGCCAACAACTTTCTGGAGATGTCCACAGCAGCCCTGTCAGCCGTCCCTCTACAGCAGTGGTATGTTTGCAGCTGTCTGATTTCCCAGGCAGTTTGGACTCCCTTGCCCATGTCAAGACTGGTCTCCAGTCCTTCAACTCCCCTTTTAAGATGTCTCCATCTCCTCCCACAAATGTGAAGATGACTCCCTAGGACAAATTCCCTCATCCCAAATATTCCCATTGGTTCTGAATCCCTGAAGATCCCCTGTTTGCAAGGACCTTAAGCCTGAGCTGAGATTCTTCCATCTTGGAATGGGACAGGCACACGGGAGCAGTTGTGACAAATAACTGCTGAGCAGAAAGGAGAAATGGGAGGGTGTGCTACTGTAACTGTGGTTAATACAAGAGGCAAAATTATCCATCATTTGACATTGTGTTGGCTTACAGAAAAGATTCAGCTTTGACACTATATAATTATTCAGTAATTATTAGTAAATTACTCTATTTTAGTAAATCACTCACATAATCAAAATGAACAATTATTTTACCTTTGTTAGGATGTCATTTTGGCTTACAGAATAGAAAATAAATTAAAGATCAATTGGAAAATTCTGACCAGTACTTTCTCCCAGCTGTGGACGAATTCTGAGTTTCTCATTTTGATAAAAATGTAAAGATATAAATGAGCATTCCCTTTTTAACTTACTTTTTAGAAAGTGGATTTTGAAGCAGATTTATCAGTGCTAACAAGAAGTGGATAAGAACACTTGCCACCAAGCCTGATGACCTGAGCTGTTCCCTTAGACCCACATGGTAATGAGAAAAACAACATCCACAAGTTGTTCTCTGACCTCCACACTCATGCATAGCATTCATGCATCCACACAACCCCAGGGGG
>CAJQZJ010004748.1:2326202-2336254 GCA_907164525.1 Lophiomys imhausi | reverse complement strand
ATATCTGATTATATAGGAAGTGCAGGGCCTGCAGCTTCCAAAACTAAGAAATGACATACCAGTGGCTGCCTGGACAGTTCCCATTTTCTCTCCATACGTTACAGCATCAATCTTCAGCCATTTGGCCCAGTTTGTCTGACAGACATTGATTGTAGAGCAGGAATTATGAAGGACTTACCTACCCTGTCTTGGCAGAGCTAGGCTGTCGACTTATCTGCTTCCAAGTTTTGTCCTTTTTGGACAGAAGTCTGTCTACAGTTGAAGCAAGGGGTTTTTCTTGCCAAGAGAAAGGCTTACCACCAATTCAATCATCTCCCACTTGAGATTCTTCGATGCTCATCTTCTACTTTTAGTAGACTAGGGGGTGCTGTCAGGAGCTGACATGTCTCGATATCAAAAAATCTTAAGTTAAGAAAACATCTTTGAATGCCATATTCTGCAGATCTCTTGAGGTTTTTGAAGATGCCCTATCTATCTCTTATATTTAGATAAGCAAATATTGCTTGTCTCTTAGCAACTTGATTTCTGAGTAGCTTAGAAAATAACTGTGATAGATTGTCATAGTAACTAACAAAATGACATGTTTTTATGACTATTAGTTTCCGTTTCTTAATTATCCTAAACAGTTTATGTCAGTTGGTAGCTAAATTTCTATACCTTGCTTAACAAAGACCATATAACAATTTGCAACCATTCCCCCTAAACAACATCTATCATCCACCCCAATTTCTGGGAATGGGACATCGCTCTCTTAAAACTGCTTCCTGCTGAATTGGGACTCAGAAAACCTGTTTGAGGCCCAAAAATGGAAAAATAGTTAAGCAAGTTAATTGGAACATTTGTTGTCCAGTCTCTATTTGCTCAGCAATTTGAATGTCCTGAGCAGTTTGTAGTCTGAAGCTGAACTTTGGGTAGGAAAGTTCAAGGCTTTATTGAAATCCTATCTGGAACAGTCTTCGAGGCTGGGCCATTTCAGCAAGCTGTTTGAAGTTGTTCTGGATGCAGATTTTTGAGGAAACTGCTATTGAGGCAGTCTATGAGGCTGGATCATTTGGACTACTTGTCTTCTTTGGTGTTTGGCCACTTTTTCTCTGAAAATATATAATTTCTCACAAGTAACATATATTTCTGTAATTACCAAAATGTCTTAGATATGCAGGATGCACAAATCAATTAAGAAATATTTTTGTTCTTTGTTTGAACAGAAGAAAGGCATTTGTAAGTGTCCATTTATGCCATATGAAAGGATGGGATGTAATAGTATTACATATGTATGCTATATATAATCTATTTTAAATTGAAAATACAGCATAAGACTGTATGGAGTTTAAGTATTCTCCTCTACAGTTGACATACATTTATTAATCGATTAAAACAGGTTTATTCTGTGTTGTTCTGGCTTTTTGCAGAAAAAAAAAGGAACCTACCTGTCTCTATCTTTGTCTCCCACATTTTGGAATCAAAGGTATGAATTTATGTATTTTTTCTTTCCTTTTCTCCTTTCTTTGGAGATTTAATTTCTCTGTGGCTATATCTATCCTTATTGAGACAGGGTTTATCTTTGTAGGTTGGGCTGTCTTGATTTGCTTGGTAGAGTGCTGTAGATTTGATTGGCCTTGAACATACAAGGAACCTGTTTTTTTCCTTGTCTCCCAAGTTTTGGGATCAAGGTATGAATTTAAATAATTGAATTACCCTTATTAAACAATAACATTAGTTAAACCATTTTGTATTAGTTTGAGATTCAATTCTCCCTTGGAAGCTCCATTCTTAAGGAGTTTGGTGTAGAATAGCATGATATGCTATTTTATGTTAGCTTTTCTTAACTGTTGGCGGTGGGAGGCATGCAGTTTGTATGTTCTTCCCCAGCCTAACTCTGGGTCCTTCCATTGATTAACAGAATTTATTTCTCTCTCTCTCTCTCTCTCTCTCTCTCTCTCTCTGTCTCTCTCTCTGTCTCTCTCTCTCTCTTTTTCTGAGACAGGATTTCTCTGTGTATCCTTGTCCTGGACTCATTTTGTAGGCCAGGCTGACCTGGGTGAAGGACAGGGATCCACCTGTCTTTGTTTCCCAAGTGCTGGGATTAAAGGCATGCACCATCACCCCCAGAAATTAACATATCTCCTCAGGGAAAAATATCTCTTGAAACCAGTTCTTCAGTGGGAGCCCTACACCTAAGGAGACTGGCTTGTGAGCCCTTTTTATTCAAGTAAAATTAAGATTATGTGTATTTATCCATTAGATCAGTAAAGACATTATTAAACTTAACATCAAGGAAAAAAATGTGTCATTTTTGAATTCTAGACTGTCTTTAGTAAGCAGCCTTATCTTCTCAGCAGGGTTCCTGCCCTGCCTTCATTGTTTAAACCAGGCTGATCTAGAATTCAGAGATCTGCCTGACAATTTGAAATCGTCCAAAATCTTCAAAAATATGTTATGTTTAAGCAATGCCAAACCAGAAAAATATCCTTTCTACATCCCAATGTAGGAAAATTAAAAACATTTAAACAAAAGTCAAGCAAAGAAACAACATTCCAAAAGCCTTGGCATGTCTAACCATGCCATCCCATGCTGCAATTAAGGTTTTGGTCATTATTCTTTGGAATCTAGTTGCAACTGTATTTCATTGGTGGACCCTTCCCAGAAAGTCCTGACAAGCACCTCATAGCCAGGGAGCTCTTAGTTCCAGCTGCCATCAATTTTGGGGAAGGGCCTCCCTCCTTCCTCCATTATCATTGTTGGCAATTTAGCATTCCATTTGTAAATTCTTTCCTTTAAGACCATCCTAGTCTGAACATTCTCAAAAAGGATACACAGAACCACAATTGTCAGGGTAAAAATCATTTGCATGTTAAGAGGAACAAACTCAATTGGAATCCAAACGTATTGAGGCATTATGAATTTCTCCATTTTTAATCTAGGCAATTAATTCCACTCTCAAATTTTGTTTAGAAGGCTGCCAGTTTTTTAGTACATGAGGAGAGCTAAGCTTTAGCTCTCCACCTTTGTTGCAAGGCAACAGTTTTTGTTAAGGTAGCCATACCTTTGAAATTAATTTGGGTTCAGTTCCCCGCTCTTTGGCTAGGAAACCAGCTTTCACCTGGTACTTCTCACACTGTAAGCATGGATTCTAATTGCCCCATGATGGGCACCATATGTAAAAAAACAAAAAGGCTAAGTTATTTTATTTCCTAGTATTTAAATTATGGTTAATTGGTTGGGCGTCTATTAATCTTTAACCCGCCATCATAAATGAATACACACAGACACCACATGGATTTTCACAAGACTTGGCCTGAATTGTGCATTCCTAGCCCATCTAACCTAGCTCGTAATTCTATTACCCAAATATGACCCCATATATACATACGTCCCCTTGGACTGCCATTCTCTATGCTATGTGGTTGTTCCTGGCCATGTGGAATGAGGTTCTTTTTTCTAATCCATGGTGTGTGTGTCCTCCTCCTTCCTGCTCCTGGCTGGAATGTCTAATCCTCCGTCTAAAGTGCAGGCTTCCTGTTCTAATCTCAGGAAGTCCCACCTTTCTCTGTCTTTGCCCAATCTCAGGCCTCAGCATTTTATTTAACCAATCAGAGTCAGTGTAATTAACAGACAGCAAGCAGGACCAATTAATTAACATTTAGAATGCTTAACACTACCCCATCAGGTTGCTAAGATTTTTAGTCAAATCCAGAACTTCTTAGTTAGGCATGATTTTAAATCTCAGATTGCTACAATTTCCTTAACCAAAAACATTGATTTGCATTGCCTGTGATCTGCTAAAAATAGATGTTAGCAAGTACAACAGAGCTAACATATGTCATTAAGAATTAGACCTCTTTGTTTCTGCAAAGATGATTGAATCTGCTAGTGCAGGATTTATGGCAATTTTACAAATAGGAATAGTTCAAAGACTAGCTTTCCCCAAGGTATTTTTCCAAGGAAATATCATAAGACAACTCCCATTGGTGTATAAGTAGAGAAGAGGATTGCTCACATGGGTAATTCATGGAGCAAAAGCTATTCCATCTTACTGATGCCAACAAATTCATTATTTTCCTTCCACTAATCTTTGGGAGTGTTGTGAGGAGAGGAAGCCTCAAAAAAGCTGGCTTCTTTCTTTTGAGTTTTTTAAAGAACAGTAGTGTATTAAATCCTATTACAATGCATTAAATTGAAATATTTTTATTGTCCTTCAAGAAACCATTTTTTTTGTAATACATTAAATTTAGACACATTTAAGTACCAAGGGATATTTTAATAATTATTTAAAAAAATACAGGAGATAGCCAGGGCTAGATAGAGAAACCCTGTCTCATTTAAACAACAAACAAAACAAACAAAGAGAGGAAATAAAAGACATCTTCCACACAAGATTTGGGTTTGAGTCACAGTGTAAGTTCTTGGCTCAAAGGTATCCCCTTGTCCCAAACAGTTGTGATATATAACATATTAAAGTAAAAGATACAAATTAAAAACCCAAGGGATACGGCTGTATTCAATAAGACCAGCTTTTCTGATAGCCAGGAACAGAGAATGCGTCTAATAATACAGCCCTTGTCCTTCCTAGCAGAGTGGGCTTAATTTGGCCTACACATCCCCATGAACCTGAGGGAAGTCAGGGCTGGAAGTCAAGCATGAGCTGAGGCAGGAACCATGGAAGAAGGCTGCTTCCTGGCTTTCTCATCCTGCTTTCTTATACAACCTGCCCGAAGGTGGTAACACAACACCCACAGTGAACCGGGTCCCTGTTACATCAATCGTCAATCAAGAAAATGCCCCCATAGACTTGCATACAGTCCAGTCTGATGGTGGCATTTTCTCTGGTGAGGTTTTCTTTTCCCAGATATCTCCAGCTTACTTGACACTGCAGCATCTTGAGAAGCTGAAAGGTTCAGGAGAGAGGAGGGCAGAATCACCTGGCAACCAATATGCTACATACTCCCGTGAAGATATAAGTGGCTGGCCCACATTCTTCTCACACCCCCGAACTCCTATCCTTTGCCATTGTAACTTTAGCATTCTTCCCACAAAAGGTGGGAAACGTTTTCCCAGTCTTCAGATCCAGCTGTGGGCCATGCTTTTCCCAACGGGATATGCATAAGACGTGAAGAAAGGTGTGCTTATATAAAGGACTTTGCCCTTTAGTGTTTGTCATCATGATGAGACTTTGCCTCTGTTAGCTCTGTTCCTGCTCTGGGCCCCAGAGTGACCAGGTAGAGAATCATCCTCTATACTAGTTACTTTTCCTATTTACATTACAAAAGCAATTTGAGGAAGAAAGTTTATTTTAGCTCACAACTTCAGATAGAATTCATCATGGTAGGGCTGGAGAGATGTCTCAGCAGTTAAGAGCACTGAGTGCTCTTCCAAAGGACCCAGGTTCAAATTCCAGCACCCACATGGCAGTTCGCAGTTGTTTGTAATTGCTGGGCATGGTAGCGAACGCCTTTAATCCCAGCACTCGGGAGGCAGAGGCAGGTGTATCTATGTGAGTTCAAGGCCAGCCTGGTCTACAAAGTGAGTCCATGGCAATGAAGGATACACAGAGAAATCCTGTGTCGAAAAGCAAACAAACAAAAAACCCAACAACAACAACAAAAAGAATTCATCATGGTAGAGAAGTTACCAAGGGCTTGAGGCAACTGGTCACATTATATCCACAGTCAGAAGACTAGTAATGAATGCTGTGCCCAGCTCACTTTCTTTCTTTCTTTCTTTTCTAACTTTTTATTATTTGTGAATTTCACATTATGCACTCCAATCCCACTCATCTCCCCTCCCTCATATCTGCCCTCTACCCTTGCAACCCTCCCCTTCCAAAGAAAATAAAAATTAAAAACAACAGAACATCTCTTCATGGAAGCTGTAGTGTGTCACAGTGTGTCACACAGTGTACTCTTTTGTTCACATAGCTTTGCTTGCAAATGTTCATTGCAGTGAGTCATTGGTCTGTTTTGAGGCCTCTGGCTTCTGCTACACTATCAATACTGGCTCCTCTTGGATATCCTGTTGTTGCCCTGTGCCATGGAGATCCTGCAACTTTAGGTCTGCAGGACCAGCCCCTTCCTGCATTCCAGAAATATATAGATGGGTAGATGTTGGGGTGGGGCAACTCAAAGCCCTGGATCTGGGCCTGGATGGTAGCTGAGTTGGTCAGCCTGCAAGCTCTCCCACACTCACACCACCAGGGTGAGCTTTCCAGCCCTGCTGAGGCTAGCTCACCCAATGGTGTAGCTGGCAAGGGTTGGGTCAGGTCTCCTGCTCTTATGTTCTTTGGTCTGCTCACTCTCACCCCTGCCACCAGGGCCAGCTCTACTACGCTGCTCAGGCAAGGTGCAGGGCTTTTCCCTAGTGCTGTAGCCAGTCAGGAAGAGGGACAGCTTTTTTCCTCTCATGATCCCAGGGCCAGCTCTCCTGACTGCCGCTGATTGTGAGGGGTCGGGAAGGGGACATTGCTCCCTCACCCACACCACCACACAGCCAGCTCTCCTCACTCACACCCTTGGGGCCAGCTCTACTGTGCTGCTACCAACCAGGAGCAACCAAGGGAGTGGTGCCACCACAGTGGGTGGCTCTTCCTACAATTAATCTAATTAAGATAGTCTCCTATAGCCAAGACCAAAGGCCCATCTCTCAGATGATTTTTAGATCTCTTCCTTCATGACATCCTGAGATTAACTACCACTCCCTCCCTAACCTTATCTTCCCTCATGGCTGGTGGTATCCCATGTGGTGTGGTCTAGGAGTTTCCTGGCTGACTGTCCACTTGCCTTTTCTCTCACTGCTTCTGGCACATGGCTTCCCCCTCTTTAAACTCTCACTCATGGACTTTGTCCTGGCACACCTTCCTCCAGTTCTCTGTGAAGCTGGGTCCTTCTCATTACTGATAAGATTATCACCTCCTTAGAGCTGCAGGTCATCCTGTGCCTCAGAATGAACATGTGGGACAGACCTGCTGTGACTATTGGCCTGTGATGTAGAGTGGCTTCAGGGACAGTGGCCTGACACTGCCTTAGCTGCTCTTCAGATCTAAGACACATGTAAAAGCTCATTTATAACAGTGAAAACTTGTCAACCACAGAGATTTTGTGATTGTTGCTGGGACTCTGAGATCAGGTTCTTACTGTTCACATGCTAGGCACTTTATTAACTGAGCCATCTTCCCAAACCCAAGAAAAGTGAATTCCTCTTTTACTCTCGTCTTTAGTTTGCCCACACTGCTTCTCTTCTTGCACTTGTAAAGACCTGTGTGATCTACCACCACTGGGGCCTATTAGATGGTCTCCATTTCAGCTTGCCTTACAAGAAAAGGGCAATTCTTTTCAAACGTATTATACAGTGAACAGTCCCAAAGAGGGTGGCTCCCTCTGGAGCACAGCCAGATTTCTTATCTGATATAATTTATCTTTTCAGGGAAAAAGGGACAAGTCAAGTTACTGCCTTTTATAAAGATTTCCAGCCCCTAAGCCCATTGTTTTCCCGCAGTTCTGACACAAACTTGCAATGTGCACAGCCTGTCCCTGGGCTTCTGCACATCATCACCCTGAGCATGAGAGGACAGGAGGACCCAGTGCAAAACCGCAAAGGTATCCTGCTGATGGCGCTGTGGATGATTCAAATCCTTTTTCTCTGACACAGGAGTCCTGGTTCTTCTGCTGGAGCAGCAGTCTAACTTGTCACTTTGCAAAAAGGATAAACTCTCAAGATTTCTTTACAGTTCTTTTTAAAATTAAAAAAATCACTAAATTACTATTGTGTGTATGTGTGCGCGCGAGTGCATACGCACACATGAGTGTGATATGCCCTGCATGTGTATGGAGATCAGAGTGCTTTCTGGAGTCAGCTCTCTCATCCACTGAGAGATCAGATTCAGGTCGCTTCACCTGTGGAGCAATCCCATCTGCCCAGTTCGCAGTTCTGGTCAAATACACTCTTTCAGTCTTTCTAATGGGACTGTAAGTTCTCTCATGCCACATTGCCTTTTCTAGAATGGCACATATATACAGTATGTATGTGTATGACATTTTGCAGTATAGTCCTGGTTGGCTCAGAACTCACTATATAAGCCACATAATGGTCTATGGGTTCTTCTGATTTTGTCCCAAGTCTGTGATTACAGGTATGCACTGCCAGACCCAGCTTTGGTCTTCTTAGATAGACAGGTTTCTTCTCCTAAAACTGAGTAGTGGGCATGGTGGTGGTATGCATCTAGCACTCAAACACTTGGGAGGCTGTACATTATGGAATTTTCATTTGTTTTTCAAGACAGGGTTTCTCTGTGTAACCTTGGCTGTCCTGGAACTCATCAGACTGGCCTTGAACTCAGAGATCAGCCTGCCTCTGCCTCCCAAGTGCTGGGATTAAAGGCATGTGCCACCACTGCCCTGCTGGAGGACTATAAGTTTAAGAGCAGCCTGGTCTATATAGTGAGACTCTACCTCAGACACCTGGTAATCTGTTCTCTTCAGCTGGAATATCTATTAATCAAAGAATTGGTCTCTAAGCAGTTTTCCATCCATAACTTTCCTCATGGCAGTCAGTGGAGGGTTTTTTCCTGATGCAGCTCAAGCTTGCTCTTAAATTTGCTGGGATTACAAACTTGCTATCCTCCCCTAGTGGCTGGATATATGGATGTGCCACTACAAGTGTCCTGAGAATGCTTTAAAGTTTATTTATTCTTCCTCAGATGATTTAATTTTTTTGTAATCCCTTCAATGGAAGGTTATTTATGTAGTCTACTGATAAAGGTAGCTCTGATGGGCAACCACTTTCATCTTCCCTTGTGGCTCACCAGGGCTCCATACAATTCTGAAAAGCAGCTTATTATTTTATGTACTTTTGAAATCCTAGGGATTGACTTAGAGCCTCACGTTTCAGACAAGTGTTCTACTACAGACCTAAAGGCCCAGTCCTGGAAAGGACTTTATAATGCCTTACAGTCCACTGTGGGGGCCAAAGCAGATCATTTCTACTTTTTGCTACACATATTGCAGAAATAAGAAAATGGGGTATGAAGGGATGGCTGAGAGTGCTTGCTGCTTTTACTGCGCTTGCTGAGGACCAGAGTTCAGTTCCTAACACAGACTACCAGAAGCTTATAACCACCTTCAACCCCAGCTCCAGTGGATCTGATATCCTTTGCAAGCCTCAGCAGGACACACACACACACACTCCACATAAAGAAAGTCCCATCTTCCAAAGGTTTCAGGGCATTGTTCTGACACTGCAGACTTGTCCACTCCTTTTGTCTGTGCTGACTTAACTTCACTCATTAAGAAACAGAAACTTTAGCCAGGTTAGGTGGTACATCTTTAGCCCAGTACTTGAGAGGCAGACAGGCAGATCTCTGAGTTGGAGGCCAGTCCCTGGTTTAAATTGTGAGTTCCAGGTCAGGCAGGGAGAGATAGAGAGACCCTGCCTCAAAACAAGCAAACAAGAGACTTCAACTGAAATGTATGATTAACATAAATGTGCATAAACTATGAATAATAGTAAAAAATTATTACAAATTCATCACCATTAGGGTCCAAAAGAAAAGAATACTAGCACATCCTAAGCTTCTTTTGCAAGCTTTCCCATTCCATTTTGCTAGTCTTTGCACTCTTCCAGTGGGAATTTTTTTTTTTTTTTTCTGAGACAGGGTTTCTCTGTGTAACAGCCCTGGCTGTCCTGGACTTGCTTTGTAGACAAGGCTAGCCTCAAACTCACAAAGATCTGCCTCCCTCTGTCTCCCGAGTGCTGGGATTAAAGGCATGCACCACCATGACCAGCCCAGTGGGAATTATTAACCAACAACATTTTTTTGTTGTTGTTGTTGTTGGTTAGTTTCTTTTGCTCATGATGTCTGAGATTCAATAAAATTGTCACATGGAGCACAAGTCAGCTCATTTTCTTGTTATTACACATCCTATTCTTTATGTTTTCTGTTGATAGACACTGGAGTCCTTTCTAACTTGAAACGAGTATTACTAATGTTAAGGACATTTTTGCATGTTTTTTATAACACACACACACACACACACACACACACACACACACACACACACACA
>CAJQZJ010004748.1:2261343-2324748 GCA_907164525.1 Lophiomys imhausi | reverse complement strand
CTCCTCCTCCTCCTCCTCCTCCTCCTCCTCCTCCTCCTCCTCCTTCCCCTTCTCCTTCTCTTCTTTTTTTGCCACATTAGTTGAACCTTGCTACTTGCCAAAGCAGGTCACCTGCCTAGTGCTTTCACCTACTGCCTTAGACTTTTCCTAACGTCATCCTGTAAGCAAGAAATTGTGATACCTTCCCCTAAATGTCACACTGGCACCTCTACTCTTCAGTGACCAGTATGCTAATGTGGTAAAGAAGAAAGTCTTTTGTGACCAATAGTAAGAATGTAAATACTATTTCCTAGGACCAAAACCAAACACAATAAAATTTATTGATTAAAAAACAGGTTAAAAAATATCACAGGATATATTTTGATATATCATATCTTTTAATAAATTGGTAAATGACCCCGGAATAGAAAACTTTAATTTTTTTTTTTTACAGAATTTTAAAAAATAAGCAAAATTAATAAAACAATCTGAACTAGCTACTGGGTGCTATGACCTATGCACTACTGGCAGGAACATAACATCACTATCTACATGAAGAAATCAGTTATTTGCACACTGTGTACACACAGCAGAGAACTCAAAAGATGCAGACTCTGAAGAGCATCTGGGAATAGGCCCTTCTGTTATCTGACTGTGCTTAGTACCTTTCCAGTTTCTCTGGGAAACAGTACTCACCTTGTCACAGAGTTTCATATCTCAAATACAATCATTTTCTTAAAATAAGCCCCTGAAGTCTTCCCTCTCTGGTGTCTGTCTTGATGTTTGTATGAACAGTGGTTGTAGCCTTGGTCAACCTGGATCATTACTAAGTTGCATGGCCCTTGACATGCACGCTTTAATTCCTAAAGGGTAATCCCGGAATTCCCTTTTCTGGGGCAATCACTCGGATGGACTTTCGTAGGGACTGGTGTATTTTCCAAACTACATGTGCGGTGTCTCTGAGGATGGTCTTTCTCATCCTCGGGAGCAAATGCAGCCATCAGTCGCGGCGTGAGCACAGTGGTCAGCAGACTACAGCTTTGTATTTTCACTAAGCATTTCTGTCTGACTCTCTAGCATACCATACCTTTAGTTCCCAAGGTCCAAGCGCTCTTGAGTTACTGTTTCTAGAAAAGGAAATGATACAATCCACTTATTAGACTTCTGGATACTACAATGGAGTTTGTTAACAAATGATGAACTCATCTTTCTCCTCTTCACTAAAATCATGTAAAAATAATTCTGAGTTTATTTTTCTGATGCCAAAACTTGGAAAGAACCTGCTAAGATTTTTTAACAGAGCTTAATATTCACATATGTAAGAAATCATGCCTGAGTGAGGCTATACCACTATGTAAGACTACTTATATTTGTTATATATCAGTTTCTTATTGCAATTCCTATTTACTGATACTAAGTTGAGGAAAAGGAGATACTTAATTGTTAAATTTTTCAATATAGGCAAATGTATATACAACTTCTCAGTGTTCTTCAGCAATCCAAACAAAGGTCCATCATATGGAAACTGTTTAGAACATAATACTGCAAATTTAAAAAGCAAAGGCTGCCTATCAGAATCACTTAGGGAACTTGTTGAAAAATCTCCACCACACTGCAAATTGGTGCAGCCATTCTGGCGATCAGTGTGGAGAATTCTCAAAAAGTTAAAAATAAATCTCTCTTCTGAGCCAGCTATACCTTTCCTTGGCATATGTCCAAAGAATTCAGGATCCTGTTCTACAGACATGTGCCCAGCCATGTTCACTGCTGTTCTAATTCATAGTGGCTTGGAAACAGAAACAACATACATGTCCTGCAACTGAGAAATGGATACGGTACAAATACAGTAAGGAAAGACGACATCATGAAACTTGCAGGTAATTGGGTGGATTTGAAAATACTATATAAAGTGAGGTAACCCAGATACAGAAAGACAAATGCCCCATGTTCTCTCTCATCTGTGGGTCCTAGCCAGATCTTGAGATGTGAATATATAACTTGGAGTAATCGCAACTTCCAACTCTGAATAGAAGATGCCTACTCTCATTAGCTGAAAATGCAGAGAATCCATGACCCTCTTAATTTTGCATTTTTGTCTCCCAAACCCATGCCATGTGGACATGGGGTAGACCCTGACCTCCTCTGGCCACAGATATAGCAGCTTTCATGAGGGGAAAAAAAGCTTCCCTACTTACTTGCTTTCTATTAGCAACAAAACCTTTAGTGTCATACTCCTGAAAACACACACACACACACACACACACACACACACACACAGTAGCTAGGTCTTGCCCTCAGTGCATCTTTCCTGTTGATACGTTACAGAATCAGAGGCTTCTCTTTAATGGCGTCAACTTTTTTAACAGTTACAGCCTTTTCCAGCATAAGCTGGCTGCAATCTTTAGCTTTTTAGTGATCTTTTCCATTCCAAACTAAGATTTTTTTTCTTTTCTGCCCCACTTGTTCTTTCATTGTAGATTTTCAGAAGAGTAATTAGTAATAACTATTTCACAGAATTCGATGCTATATCTTGAAAGTTCAACTACCAAATTCGTCATTTCCCTAGAGAGCATTTGCCTCTTATTAAACATGCTCCTGGCTCACAGAAAAGTACTGGCTCAGTTTTTGCCTGAAAAGATCAGCTGAGATTTTATTTTCTAAATTTATGAAAATTACTGACTCAAAGGAAGGATTTTAAGTTTTCAACAGAGAAATGGCCTCTTAAGTGGTGGAATTATAGGTGTGATATACTATGCTTGATAAGTTCCTAATTTTAATTTTTCATTTCAAAATGATTCCATAGTCTGTACTGATAATTGCTCACATACCATATTTTTGGAGTGGCCATTATGTGTTTTTTTTTTTTTTTTTTAGACAAAAGGAGGGAATTGTTGGGGTAGTGTTAAGCATTCTAAATGTTAATTAATTGGTCCTGCTTTCTGTCTGTTACTTACATTGACTCTGATTGGTTAAATAAAATGCCGAGGCCTGAGATTGGGCAAAGACAGAGAAAGGTGGGACTTCCTGAGATTAGAGCAGGAAGCCTGCGCGTTAGACAGAGGATTAAAAGATTCCAGCCCAGAGCAGCAGGAAGAAGGAGGCACACACCATGGGTTAGAAAAAAGAACCTTATTCCACATGGCCAGGAACATCGGCATATGGTGGAGAATGGCAGTCCAAGGGGACGTATTTATATATGGGGTCATATTTGGCTAATAGAATTAAGAGCTAGCTTAGATGGGCTAGGATTGCACAACTCAGGCCAAGGCCTGTTAAAATCCATGTGGTGTCTGTGTGCTCATTTGTAATGGCTGCTTAAAGATTAATGGCTTCCAAATCAATTAACAATAATAAATACTGGTAAACAATTTAATTAATTATTTCTACAAATGGCGTTCAACTAGGGCAATTAAAATCCATGTTTTCAGTGTGAGAAGGCCCGGGTGAAAGCCAGTTTCCTAGCCAAAGAGCAGGGAACCGAACCCAAATGCATTTCAAAAGTTCGGCTACCTAAACAAAAGCTGTTGCCTTGCAGCAAAGGTGGAAAACTAAGGCTTAGCTCTCCTTACCTACTAAAAAACTGGCAGCCTTCTAAACTGAATTTGAGAGCGGAATTAACTGCCTAGATTAAAAATGGAGGAATTCATAATGCCTCAATGTTTGTATTCCAATTAAGTTTGCTCCTCTTAGCATGCAAATAATTTTTACCCTGACAATTGTGGTTCTGTGTATCGTTTTTGAGAAAGTTCAGACGAGGATAGTCTTAAAGGAAAGAATTTACAAATGGAATGCTAAATTGCCAACAATGATAATGAAGGAAGGAGGGAAGCTCTTCCCAATAAATAATACGAAATTGATGGCAGCTGGAGCTAAGAGCTCCCTGGGAACTAGGTGCCTGTCAGGAGTTTCTGGTATTGGCCTACCAGTGAAATGCAGCCAAAACTAGAGTCCAAGTAATAATGAACAAAGCTTTTAAGTGCAGCATGGTTAGACATGCCAAGGCTTTTGAAATGTTTTTTTTTTTTGCTTGATTTTTGTTTAGATGTCTTTGATTTTCCTATATCAGGATGTAGAAAGGATATTTTTCTGGTTTGGCATTGCTAAAACATAAGAGATTTTTGAAGATTTTGGGTAGATTTCAAATTGCCACTGCAGTTCAAAGTTGCTCTCTGGGTTACAGAGTTACTAAAATCTGGGATTTAAGTGAAATATTTGAGCAAGGTGGTACTGGTACATGCCCTTAATCCCTTAATCCCATCATACTAGAGGAAGAAACAGGCAGATCTCTGGATTCTAGACCAGCCTGGTTTAAACAATGAAGGCAGAGCGGGAACTCTGCTGAGGAGATAAAGCTGCTTACTAAAGACAGTCTAGAATTCAAAAATGACACATTTTTTCCTTGATGTTAAGTTTAATAATGTCCTTACTGATCTAATGGATGAATGCACATAATCTTAAATTTGCGTAAAGAGAAAGGAGTCACAAGCCAGTCTACTTAGTTATGGGGCTCCCACTGGAGAACTGGTTTCAAGAGTCATTTTGCCCCTAAAAGAGGTATGTTAATTGCTGGGTGTGGTGGTGCACGCCTTTAATCCCAGCACTGGGGAGGCAGAAGCAAGCTTATCTCTGTGAGTTTAAGGCTAGTCCTCTCTACAAAATGAGTCTAGGACAAGGATACACAGAGAAATCCTGTCTCGGAAAAAAAAAAACAAAAAAAACAAAAAACTGCATGCCTCTCACTGACAACAGGTAAGAAAAGCTAACATAAAATGGCATATTATGCTATTCTACACCAATCTCTTTAAGAATGGAGCTTCTATGGGAGAATTGGAACTCAAACTAATACAAAATGGTTTAAGTAATGTTATTGTTTAATAAGAATAATTCAATTATTTAAATTCATACCTTGATCTCAAAACTTGGGAGACAATGTTAAAACAGTTTCCTTGTGTGTTCAAGGCCAATCTAATCTACAGAGCAAATCAAGACAGCCCAAGCTACAAAGAGGAACCCTATCTCAATAAGGATAGATATATCCACTTAGAAATTAAATCTCCAAAGAAAGGAGAAAAGGAAAGAAAAATATATAAATGCATACCTTTGTTCCCAAAACATGGGAGACAAAGACAGAGACAGATTGGTTCCTATTGAGTCTGAGGCCAACCTAATCTACAAAAAGCCAGAACAACACAGAATAAACTTGTTTTAATCAATTAATAAATGTATGTCAACTGTAGAGGAGAATACTTAAACTCCATACAGTCTTATACTGTATTTTCAATTTAAAATAGATTTTATATAGCATATATGTGTAATACTATTACATGCTATGTTTTTATATGGCATGAATAGAGACTTACAAATGTCTTTCTGCTGTTCAAAGAACAGAAAATATTCCTTAATTGATTTGTGCATCCTGCACATCCAAGGCATTTTGGTAATTGCAGAATTATATGTTACTTGTGAAAAATTATATATTTTCAGAACAATGGGACCAGAGTCCAAAGAAGACCAGACAAGTAACCCAAGTGATCCAGCCTCACAGACTGCCTCAATAGCTGTTTCCTCCAAAATCTGCATCCAGAACAACTTCAAACAGCTTGCTGGGATGGCCCAGCCCCAAAGACTGTTCCAGACAGGACTTCAGTGACACCCTGAACTTTCCTACCCAAAGTCGAGGCTACAAAGTGCTCAGGACATTCAAATTGCTGAGCACATAGAGACTGGACAACAAATGTTACAATTTACTTCCTAACCATTTTTTTTTTCATTTTATTTGGGCCCCAAAACAGGTTTTCTGCGTCCCAATTCAGCAGGAAGCAGTTTTAAGAGAGCGACGTCCCATTCCCAAAAAGTGGGGTGGATGATTCTTTGGTTATTTGATGTATTATAAATGTTGTTTAGGGGTAATGGCTACAAATTGTTATATGGTCTTGTTAAGCAAGGTATAGAAAGTTAAGACTTGAAGATTTCTTTTTCTTTTCTCTATCCTTTCTCTCTTACATAGGGGGAAAAGACTTGAAAAGAAAAAGAGGGGGATTATATATGTATATAATATAGAAATGATAAGATATAAGGATAGATTATTGAATCTGCTCTGAAACTTACAATTATTGTTATTCTTTAAATAAGGTTATCTTTTGATAAACTGGTATAGAAATTTGTATATTGATACAAAAATAAGATTAATTTTGATTCATTAGTATAGAATTTTATATTTTGACACATAATATGTATATTTCAACTCTTATATAATGTATTGTGCCTGTACAACTCATTTAAAAGTATAGATTTACTTCCAATCCTTTTATGGGTTGCTATTGCAATCTATTTAGGAGTCTGAATAATACAAGTTGACTGGCCAGTCAAGCTTCTGGTCATGTCAAATACTAGTCTTAATTTATCACAAAATAGACTTAATAGGTTAAACAGATAGTAAATGGTTAAAAATATACAGTTTGTTTGTTCATAGATAGAGAGAAGATAGATGGATAGATTTATAAATAAATCAATAGATGTCTTCAAAACCCTCAGAGGCATACAGAAAATGGCATTTAAAGATGTTTTTATTATTTTAAGAATTGTTTGACTTAAGACAGTCAGCTCCTGACAGCTCCCATTTGACTTGGAAGACAATGAGCATCAAAAAGAAATCTCCCATCAGGAGATAATTCCTCAAAAGGAAATCTCCGATCAGGAGATAATTCCTATTGGGCAAAAATACCCCTGCTCTCTCAACAGACTATATACAGTCCAAAGATGGACCAAAGCTTAAATGCAGGTAAGTTGATGTCCTGATTCTGCAGAGACAGAATGGGAAAATCCTTATTTCCTGCTGCACAATTTAGTCTGTGAAAAATGCTTGGCCAGAAGGCTGAAGATGATGCTCCAACGATATTGAGAGATATTTGGGACTGTCTAGGTAACAAACTGTCATATTTCTTTTTGGAAGCTGATCTCCTATACTTCCTACTCACTCAAATAATAACTTTATCCCTTCTTATGTCTTTGATGGGGTTGAAGGCATAATAGTTATAAAATTTCAATTGAACTTCAGTTGTTTAGGATTTAAAAGGATATTTTCAAGTCTAAATAAAATCTTTAGGTTTAGGCCGGGCGGTGGTGGCGCACGCCTTTAATCCCAGCACTTGGGAGGCAGAGGCAGGCGGATCTTTGTAAGTTCAAGGCCAGCCTGGTCTACAAAGCGAGTCCAGGACAGCCAGAGATATTCAGAGAAACCCTGTCTTGAAAAACCAAACAAAAAAAAAAAAAAATCTTTAGGTTTATAAATATAGGATATGATAGAAATTATTTAGGCTCAGAACTTTAGACACACCAAGGTAGTAGATGATTTTTTTCTTCTGCAAGATTGCCTGATACAAATAGGCTAAACATTATGTGTATAACTTTTATATATGGTTTTTTTTATTGTTTCATATTTGTTTTTATTGTTTTTACTATATGAGTTAAAAAATTTAGCTTTTTTTTTTTTTTTAGACAAAAGGAGGGAATTGTTGGGGTAGTGTTAAGCCTTCTAAATGTTAATTGATTGGTTCTGCTTTCTGTCTGTTACTTACATTGACTTTGATTGGTTAAATAAAATGCCGAGGCCTGAGATAAGGTGGGACTTCCTGAGATTAGAGCAGGAAGCCTGCGCTTTAGACAGAGGATTAAAAGATTCCAGCCCGGAGCAACAGGAAGAAGGAGGCACACACCATGGGTTAGAAAAAGAACCTTATTCCACATGGCCAGGAACATCGGCATATGGTGGAGAATGGCAGTCCAAGGGGACGTATGTATATATGGGGTCATATTTGGCTAATAGAATTAAGAGCTAGCATAGATGGGCTAGGATTGCACAACTCAGGCTAAGGCCTGTTAAAATCCATGTGGTGTCTGTGTGCTCATTTATAATGTCTGGATAAGAATTAACTGCCGCCGAGCCAATTAATGATAATATAAATACTTCAATGTAATTTAATTAATATATATTTTTACAATGTTTCTATGTTTATAAATGAAAAAAAAATTGTCCATTCTCTCAAAGCAACTGATACTATTTAAATTTAAGTTAGCTCTAGAATCCTAGCACTTGGAAGGTAGAGGCAGAAGGATCAGGGCTCAAGGTCAGCCTGTATTACATGACAGATGACATCCCATCTAAAACAAACAACACACACACACCCTAGATTTTAAGCCATTGACACTTTATGCTCCTAAAAAATCCTCACAACAGCATCAACAAATTTTGGTCTAGCAGTTAAGTACACAGCACTAGACTCTTTCTAGTGAAACATCCTGTGCTTGTGTCTCTGCAGAGCTGACAGTGAGACTCCGTGGAATGAGGAAGCAGCTTGTTTCACTGACTCTAAGATGCAAGTGGCTGAAAGAAACACCTTTATTTCATGTCTCACTGGGAAGAGACTGTCAATCACACTGTATCATACAACTGACGTGTTTCTACTTTCACAGCTTATAAAACGTGAAAATGTGCATCTCAAAATTAATGAAACATGCCACTTAAATTCTAAACGCCATCTATTACTATTTTTTCATTCTTGTCTTTCATATAAATAAGTCATGATTTAGTTATGCAAAGCAAACTTTATTTCTGCTATACATGACAATAGGCTTCTCTAAGGAAGCTTCATTTCTGCTGTACACAACAACATTTTGTTCTAAGAAACAACTACTATATTAGTTTTACCATTAAGGTCAGACAAAAATACATGTCAGCAATCCCAAACAAGCAATGGTGTGTAGACTATCAGATACGTGAAAAAAGAAAAAGAAAAAAAAAGCCGTCAACTGTCCACAGGGCGTTCGTCCAGTCACATTTTTCAGTCAGTCAGCTGAGGATTATGTCATTAGTTAGTTTTTGTTCTGTAGAAAGAACACAATACAAGTATGAAAATCATCACCTGAAAGGGAATAGCTGTTGTATTTAGTATTCCCAAGTTGTCAGGAATTCTTTAACTTCCATATAGCCAGTCTGACCTGTTTAATCATAAAGGCCCCCAGGTAAACAAAGCCAAACTTACTTAGAGGGTCAATATCGGCAGGTAGTAGATTTCTAGAGGGAAAATTCTGTGAATTAACTTAAAACCAGATCCTCTGAAATATTAAAATTTCTAATTTCCTCAAATAGAAAGAGAAATATATTATAAACACAAGACTCATCTCAAAATAGAACTCAACTACTTTCAACATTGCCTCTTATGCCAGTTTTCTATTTCTTAGGTGTGGCTCATTTAGTCCCAGGCTTATTCCTCAGAGACAAAAACAACCAGCATTTAGGGGCTATTATGTCCTCCTGAAGCTAAATGAACAGTGCACCAATCACACCAAAGAAATCGTGTACAATGTGGGAGTCTATCATACTATTTTGTTGAATCTTAAAAAAAAATAATTCACGTATTGAGACATGGACTTACTATGTCTTCAAGGCCAGTCTTGAGCTCTCGATTCTCAATTCTGTTTCAGTCTACCAAGAACTGTAACTATGGGTTCAGGTGACCAAACTTGCTCAATATTATTAATTAATGCACCCCAAAAGGTAAAAAAATCTCAATACATTATCAATATAAATACAGGATGTGCAACAAAAATAAATGCCATGGTACAATTAGAAAACATCCAAATTATAGTTATTTCTATCCTAAACAAGTCACCACTTTTAAGTACTATGACCCCCTTTTGATCTCTGCCCTGAATATGAATCAAACTTCAATAATGGTGAAAGGACATTCATACTTGGATGGCTGGCCATGCTGAAAAGTTTGCAGTTCCTCTAACTAGGACACCAGATGAATGCCCATCACTACGAAGGTGAAGCACCATATTTCAAAGCTTGGCTCTCACAATACCAGCTGGCTGGGAGGCACTTCTGCACCGTGGGTTTTCTTTTCCCCCTCACCATTAAGCTTTACTTTCTGATCATTTGGATAAGATGACATGTGAAAGGGGCTCCACTGAAGTCATAAATGTAAGAGTTTAGCTCACATGTACAAAGCTTTTCTGTCCTTTTATCAGGAAGTCTGCTGTCTCAATGCCTCACAATGAACTAGCAAAAAAACCAGGCCTCTGAGAAGTGATCAGAGTTAAACAGATTTAAGTATGGGGATGGGTCTAGTCCAGATCTCTGCTTCATTCTCATCCATACACTCTCCCTAAAGCTCCGCCTGTATATAAATGTTAACCTTACACTCAGTATTTCTGCTCTAGTCTCCTGGGTGCTGAGATTCCAAGCCAATAATTCCCTTTAAAATGCAAATTATCATTAGGAAAGGCTCAAACATGAGAGCACTTTGTCCATCTTCCATACTAGAAAGTATTATTGCCCTTTTGAGGGGCAAAGATTCCCTGAACAAAAGCAGTAATAGTCTCTTATATACTAAAATATTTAGGCACAAGAGTAAGTGTAAGTTTTGCAGGCTACTTTAAAAGACTGTTCATTTAAACAGAATTAAATTATTAACACTTTATTAGTAAACAATAAAATTTGCTTGCTGATTCTCTCTCACTGGCAAGTGAATATTTTTAGAGTTATGTTTAGTGTAATGAATATGGATTTTGTTATTAAATAAGACATTTAAAAGCATTTTTAAAGTAGGATTATTCCCAGTGGGGCTAGTGGGCATTTTTCACTGCCAAATGCCTTTTATAAAGAAGGAACTAATGGCTTGCTTTGTTCTACAAAAGAAGGGTCTTCAATGTGAGGCCTATAATGATTAGTTCTGACAGTTACTAGCTCACAAGAATGGTCAGAACTGGATGAACCTGACATGGAGCAGGGCTGGGAGGGTGACCAGTGTAGGAAACAGGACACAAATTGTCCTGGAATTCAGAATTCATTAGAGTAAAACAACCTGAAGGTGACATCTCCCTTAAGCCACAAATGAAGAGGACGATTGAGTTGTGAGAACTAATCAACAGAAAAAGGAATTCATACTTTGTATCAATATCATAAAAAAGAGGCTTTGCAAATGGTCAGAGTTCTTTCAAAATATATAGATGCAGATGAAAATATTTTCTGAATGTATGCTTTTAAAGTGCAAACTCTTAAGTTTGAGCTTGGAAAGACACTAATATTTAGGTTTAAAAGTTCCAAAAATATATATTATTTCATACTGTTTAAATATATATTAAAAAATTGCAAAAAGAATTTGGCGTTAGCGTTTTAAACCAACAAGGTTTTAAGTAGCTTCTAAAGACTCCAAAGAAAAGCTCACAAGTGAAGTACTTACAAATATTCCTCTTGTTATACTCCTTAGCTAATCCAAGAAACACTTACCTTAAGACTCAGTAAGTTCTCTGCCTCTTTTTAGACTCTTCTCTTGGCGAATCTGCCAGCATAACTTTAAGTCTGACCCCATTCAGAATCTTCCCATGCAGGGCTGTGATGGCGTCGCAGGCACTCATTCTATCTGCATACTTGACATAGCCCACATTTTTCCCTGACACAAGGTAGACTTCGATCAGGTTCCCAAAGCGACTGGAACAAAGTAAAAGACCAAAGTATAAGCAACAGGTGAAGGGGTCTCTGTAAATTCTAAACACGAACCTTGACTCTCCTGATGCCAGTCTATGTACAGTGCCCGACAGCTGCCAGCACTACGGCGGGTGGCTCCTTCTGCAGCAAGCTTGTCTCCGCTCTCCCAGAGGTCTCCTTCCCCACCAACAGCATCTTTATCTCTTCCTCAGTCTCATGACTTTCTTCTTGTCTCTCCTTACCCGATGGCTGTCCGTCTCCTTTACTCTGTATTTTCTCCTAAAGAATCTGAACAGTTCCACCTTGCCTTCCAGGTAAGAATGAACTTGGCTTTCACTCACTGGCTTCTCTAGCTCTGAATCTCCCACAATCTTTCAAAAGCCATATTCAAATGATTTCTTTTTATGTTGTTTCTGACAGGAACACAAACAAAAACCTCCAAAACCCAAATCACACCCCAATCTCCTCCTCTGGCAAAACCAGGTTTATCCTGCAGGTCTCATCACACATTTTCCTTAAAAGAGAAACCCAGCCCAGTGGCTACCTGGCATAGAGTGATGACTCAAGGACAAAACAAAACAAAACCTAAAGCCAAATGAATCAGTTACATAAAGGGCAACATGTTTGCACACATGCCTGATATTTTATGTGGATCTTTAACATGCTTCCTGTTTTCTTAACTCACACACATTCTTAGAAGGCAAAAGGAAAATGTCTAAAAAAAAAAAAATCTAGGGTTAAAAAAAAGCTAGGGTAGATATAAAGTTATATTAAATGTTATACAAAAACAGGTAAGATCCTCCCTTTGCCATGATATATATTATGCCCTATAATTAAATGATTTGCTGTACATGACATAATCTATCTTCAGGATCCAACCAAGCACTAGCAAAATGTAAGACATTTAGTAAACACTGTTCAGCTGAATTACAACATGAAGGAAATGGAATATGAAAGGCACAGGTTTATGAATCTTCCCCTGACAAGTGATTTGTCTATTCTACACCTGTAGCTTTAAAAACAATCATCCCATGCAGGGTGTGGTGGCACACACCTTTAATCCCATCACTGGAAGGCTGAGGTAGAAGGATCTCAGTGAGTTCAAAGCCAACCTGGTCTACATAGTGAGTTCCAGGACAGACAGGGCTACACAGAGAAACTACCTTGAAAAACCAAAATCCAAACCAAAACAACAACAAGAACTATCCTGTATGTACTAAGTCGTAAAAACAAAACAAAACAAAATAAAAAACCCAGGAATTTGTATGTGGAGGTTAGGGAAAAGAAATCGACCCTGGATTGAAAAGATCAGTAAGGAGTCTTTAGAACTCAGAGCATGTCACCTCCCAGCTTGCAGGAGCGAGAGAATGGCTGTTCCTTATTTAAATGCACCGAGTGTACTTGTTTGTAACTATGACTTGTAGCTTTGTAGAACTGAATCTTACCAGAATATGTCTTCCAACACATCTAATGGCAAAGGATGAGGATTAAACACGATGAACAGTCTTTCTTTCACAGGGGTTTCAGGAGGAGCTTTCTTTTTGTACGATGGAAGTACAACATCTGTCTGGATTTGCGGCAACTGTGACCCAGAACTTCCTCCAAATTGCTACGGGAGAGTCAGGTACAAAGGGAGAAAAAAGGAAGTTTGCTCTTCAGGGATTTGGTGCTGAGAGCTAAAGGTGTGTGTCATGGCACCCATGTGGTCTCTTACAATCTTCAGTCCTAAGCAAATGCCATATTATTTGCTGACTGGATTATACAGGTCACACTCATATCCACTTACCAGAAGCTGCTGCTGACTTGGGTGACTCCACACCATCGATGCAAGCTGTGATGCCACCACCTGTGTGGCCATTTTTCTGATGACACTGGAAACAACAACCAACAATTTACAGAAAACTAGAAATGCTCAGCATCTTAACAGCAATTGGTTTGGTGTGACTTCCTCACCTGGGGTTAACTGTTTTTATCCTTCAAGCCATAGACACATCCACCCACAGCTTGGCTTGGACATCCCTGGACTGGTACTTACTCTGCCACATTATTCCCGTCATCCAGGAAGGAAACTCCTATCCGATTCCCAGGAGGGTACTGGAATCCATGCAATTTGTATTTTGCGTAAATAGCTGATGCTGCGTTGGAATACTGAACCACACCATGACCTAAAATGGAGAATATACAGAAATGGAGAAGGTAGCAGATGGTGCCCTGAAGGCCTAAGTTACAATATATTGCTTTCTTTTTAAAACTTTTCAAACATTTTTACGTTTATTAGCATTTTGCCTGCATGTATGCCTATGTGAGGGTGTTGCATTCCCTAGAACTAGAGTTACAGGCAGGCGTGAGCTGCCATGTGGGTTCTGGGAATTGAACCTGGGTCCTCTGGAAGATCAGCAGCAAGTGCTCTTAACAGCTGAGCCATCTCTCCAGCCCCAGTTACAATTTATTTCAAAGGAGAAAAATATAGAACTTTAATTATTATCACACAACTAGTAAGTACAAAATCAAAGATATCATAGAGCAAAATTCTATTAAACAGGCATGTAACATTATTTGTAGGCAGTGAAGTGTAAGTCAGATTTTGGAAATAAAGAAACATAGTACTTTAAGAAAATGTAGTATCAACATATATTCTGTCTAATGAGTTTAATTTTAAGATTTTTAAAAAATCCTTTTCTTAGAAGGAACTTGCTAGACCAGGCCACTGGCCTTTAACTGGCGTGCCCACTGCCCCTGACTCCCAGTGAGTGCTGGGATTATAGGCACTTGCCACCAGACCCAGCTTAAATTTCTTGTAATATCAATAAACATAAAAAACAAAATTCTTAATTCTTTGAAATTAAGAGTTTTCCCTATTATACTGGGCAGAAAACAATGAGAATTTGTCCATGGAAAAACCCTATACTCAGCTAGTTGAAACAGTGGCAGAAAGTGGTACGTATGAAAAACAGCAAAGTTGCCCACTTCACATTCCTTTGAAGACTTCCGCTCTGGGGACAGATTTCAATTAAGAAGGGAAGGGAAGATTTATCCTAGAGCCCAGGAGCATGTGACACAACCAGAAGGTTTTCATGACCTATCTGTAATATGAGGACAAACACTGTATCATTTTCCTCTGGAAATCAAATGAAGTGATTAGTTTTTACTGTCAATCTCACACAACCTGGAGCCTCCTGGAAGGGGAACCTCAGCTGAAGAACTACCTGGATCAGACAAGCCTGTGGGGAATGCCCTGGTTATAACTAAAACTTGCTGCTTCTACTGCAACTCTGAGACTGTACAGAGAGATGCAGAACACTTTGGATATATGAGAGTTAAAGTGACAGGTATTTGGAGATGCAGGAGAAGGAAGCTTTAAGCATTTTATAACTTTGCTGGCATCAATTCAAAGAGCAAAAACAGACCCTAGCCTGAGGCACCATTGTTATACAATGGGAAATAGAGAATCCTTTATTTTGTGAGGTTTAAGATATTTTTTAATGGTGAATGACTTTTAGAAAAAAAGATACAATCTTGGGGATTTATTTACAGTATTGTTAGATTTTATAAAGTAGGAAAAAAAGGAGGGGCCAGGAAAGGGTAATGGTATTAATGTACATGATATACCTGAACAAAAATATTATTGTGAAAATAATCACTGTACAATAAATATATGTATGTTAACAAAAAGAATTAAAAAAAACTAGAAAAAAAAACTTCCTGCAACAGAGACAGTATAAAAATGTGTCATGAACATTTACAGAACACTGTAAACAACAGCAAAAATATCACCTTACCATAACTTGAATAAGGATCTCGCTGAACTTCACAATACTCCAGTCCTGGGACTATGTCAAAAATGCTGAAGAGCTGTTCCTCCGTGAAGGGGACTCTCGACACAACTGACAGGCGTTTGGAGATAGCTTTCTGGTCTCTGCTATCATTCTTGTCAAAACTTGAAAATTCAGATTGTTGTTCTCCAGCTATATATATATATATATATATACATACATACATACGCATATATACACACAATACATATATACACATATAAAAGTAAATCATTAGATTTCAATGCATTAAAAATTCATGTAACCATTTTGCACAAACAAATTTGAAATGTACTATACTGAACAAAGACACTATATTTTGTAATATTCTTTTTTAAAATGTATTTTTAATTCATCCTTTGGGAATTCCATACACATATACAATGCATTTTGATCACATCTATCCCTGCTAGTATGTAGGAATGCAGTATTCTACAACCATAAAGAACTAGTGATAAGAAAACAGACAACTTCACCCACTTCCTTACTTCAACACAGAACCACTACAGGAATGTCTGGCTAAATACCAGAGGAAAGAGTTTAGTATATAAAACTGTAAAATATGGCAAGAATTTTATCTGAAAAGTTATGCCAGTGACATCCAGGCACCTTGATTTCAGCACCACTACCACCCTACATACACTTTCTTAGCTTCTACTTTTGCTATCCTTCCTGTAAACCAAACCAAAGTAGCACAGTGAAGGCATATCTGTATAAAAGTTTCAAACTTTTGGTTGGTTGCAAAAAAGCAGAATTTACATACGCAAAATATAGTAGTAACATATGTTAGTATGTAGATAATGTATAGTTGGCCAGAGAAATCTATATTGGAAATAAATTAAACAAAACAAGGGTTAAGTACCAAGGATATTAGATGTACCAATCAACTTCTCAGGAAAAACAACAACATGTAAGATTTTCACTCAGTAGGGAAGATTTTCAGGTTGCTGACAAAAGAATGGCTTGAAAATTAAATTAGATCATATAAACCAAATATGCTTCCAATATAAAGAGGTAAAGGCGGCCCACTCACCCAGGGAAAACAGATCTGCTCTAGGCTCACGCCCCAAAGCCTCCTGCCTCATGCTACTGTAATAATCTTGTTCTGGGGACTCCGACACTTTATTTTTCGGTTCAGCCAAGAGTGCTCTGAAACCTGAGGATGAGAATCCATGAATTTTTCAGTTTCATAGCAAATTTAACATACTTGGTTTTTGAGGGTCTGACTAATTTTAGAAATATAGCTGTGCAAGGTAGAATATGGTGGCCATCTCTGTCAGACCTACTTCTTTGTTTCATGGTAAAGGACAGAAAGTAAATGAGAAAACAAACCAACCAAAACAAAACAACAAAAAGACCCATGAACCCCAAGTAGAGGTCAATACAGACAAGAAAGGTCAGCAATGCTGTGTCACCCTTCCCTTTGCCCAGTTGGCATGTTCACATTTAACCTGTTACCGTGCCTCCTTTATGTGTGCTTAGCATGTTACCTTGCACACTAACTTCTCTGCCTACTTTTAAGTTACATCTTCAGCTAATCACAACAACTCTGTAACTGGTCTCCTTGTTCTAGATCAACAGTTCTTACTTCGGGGGTCCAAGGCTTAACTTCAAAACATGGGAAGAGAGTTATGGACAGACTGTTCAGTTGGCAAGTGCTCGACATGCAAGCATGGAGATCTGAATGCAGACCCCCAACATCCACATGTGAAGCCAGGAGAAGCCATGCATGCACCCTCCCCAAACCCCTATGCAAAGTGGGAAGGACCCACAAATCCTCTAAAACAAAATGCTTATCCACATATGTGTACATAGGTGTATTTCAAGGGTTCATAGCACATGTATTACTCAACAGCTGTAAACATGATAAACCAGCTGGTCTGAGCTCATTCAGTCGTTATGGAGAACCTACAACTGGATGAGGGATGAGGTGATGGAAAACAAGATATACTTCTTGTTTTCAGTCTTGAAAAATATTCTTCTATTTCTTATTTTCTAGTCTTTGATAGTCAGTATAGATAAAAAATTTAAATGCCAGGGCTACCAGGTAACTCACTTATATCTTCCTCTTAGCATACTAAGGAACTTACCATAGGAAGTCAAGGCTACCTGAGAAATTTAGAAGAACCTAAGAAGAAAACTGTGGTGTGGACTTTAGAGGTATATAAGAATTCTACTGATTAAGAGCAACTCCTTCCTGTATATATAGATTTTTAAAGCAGTCTAAGGCCCAGTAATTTATTATAACTCTTATTTACCAAAGACAACTTTATGTATAATGTCAAAATATCTAATAATTGGTCATTATAGCCTCAAATTAATTACCTGTGACACCAAATCTCACCAACTTTATCCTTAACATGATTGTTTGTTAATATATTAAATCCTGGTTAGGACATAATAGGTCAAGTAGGAAAAAATAAAATAATATTTGCTAGGCAAGGCAGCCCATGCCTGCAAAGTAGACACTTAGGAAGGCAAGGGAGGGGGATCATAAGTTCAAGACCAGGCTGGAGTATGCAGCAAGACTGTCTTAAGAAAAACAAAAGAAAAATGTTTTAACAACATAAAAGGTCAGCCAGGTGGTGGGGGCGCACACCTTTGATCCCAGCACTTGGGAGGCAGACGCAGGCAGATCTCTGTGAGTTCGAGGCCAGCCTGGTCTACAAAGTGAGTCCAAGATAGCCAGGACTACTACACAGAGAAGCCCTGCTCAAAAAACAAAACAAACAAAAAACCCCAAACCAAAAACACCTAAAAGGGTAATCTTTTAAAGCTTAAGCCTATCCAAATAATGAGCCAAGTATGTCCTGCGCTTACTCTCTTGACTCCTCAATCTATCATATTTCTCAAGACGGTATCAGCGCTTGACTGATTCATCAGTCCAAAATGTCTTCAGCCTTGAATCATACATAGATACCACTACTCACTTAGCCTTAGCACAAATCTAGTAGTAATGAGAATTCTTTTTCAAAAGGCCCTTTAGTAAGGTTAAAAACAAAATAAAACACATTCTGTGTAGGAAAGGATGGCTTAGTGGTTAGGAACACTTGTTCTTCCTGGATCTGGGTTCCATTTCAACACCCATATCTTAGCTCCAGTTCCAGGGGATCTGATGTCCTCCTCTGGCCTTGGTTTGTATGCACTGTACCCACGTCACATACAGATGTACATGCAGGCCCAACAACCGTAAACATAAAAGAAAAGTTTTTTAAAAACCCCATTCTTACTTCTGTCACAGTTTTCTATTGCTTGGGCAGCTTGTGATGGTTTTAAATATCGCACGTAGCCCAAACCTTTACTTTCTCCAGTGACTTTATTCTTAATAATGCTGCAATACTCGATATCTCCGAACACCTACAAGAGTTAAAAGAAATGACTTTAGGGGATTCAAAATTCATAATAGAAAAGAGATTTCAAAATTTAGACTTATACTTCTTTGCATCCTGTGCATGCAAACAAAAAAAATTTCAAGGCTACATTGATATTCTCCACTGCTGATTTCACAGACAATGAAGTTGAGCCTACAGAAACCAAATTCCTTGCCTATGCCACAGAAAAACTAAACCAGGACAGAAAGAACTTGTCTGCATGGTCTTGCTCAGTAGAGGGGTGTGAGGGCTCTGGAACTGTGATTCTGAGATTCATCAGGTACAAAGATTTAAACTTATTTTTAAAAGTCATTTCGTTTGATTAGTAGCTCCAAGCTGTAATGTGTTCCCTTAAATATGACCCATGTAGAAGCCTAATTTTAGGACAAAAACCACTTCAAGGAATAACCTCTCTGTGAATGAATGCAATGTCAACACAGCACAGGCCAAGATAAATATTTGCCAACTCAGCTCACATGCTAGGGCCTGAGTCAGGCCCATGACTCACTCTGCAGAGAGGCAAGATAAGTGAGAACCAAGAAGTGCTTTGGAATTTTAAAGTTCAAGAGCAGGCTCTGGGAGCAGAGTGGGTTTACATCTTGGTGCCACTACCCACGAGCTGTACAGTCTTAGTGAAAACACTCTGGCTTTGCACTTCATCTTCTCAACCTATATTTTATGATGAGCTCTCACCACCACTGTCCAGTTGTTAGTAACTGAACAATGCTGAAGATCGAGCTACGATAAGAACACACAAGCACCTTAAATTTCTCCCGCAGGTCTTCTTCTGTATAGGACTTTGGTATCATCACGAAGATTCTTGTGAGCTCTTCATCTTCAACATCTCTGTGACTTCCTGATGATCGTGATTGGGCAATGAAAACCTAAGGAACATACAAAGCCCTCAAATAATGCCAACTGTCTTCCTACTCCTTAAGCACATTTACTTTTATACTATAGGCATACAACTCAGGTTAAAATGCAGTGTGATCATCTTATGATTTTTTAAAAAGTAGTCTTTATTGCAGTGACTTTTAAAAAGTTATAATACCATTCTTTTTTTTTTCTTCAAATACATTTGTACTTTTTCTACTTTTGCTTTTGTTTTGTTTTGAGGCAGGGTCTCACAAGCTCTATAACTCTGTTATAGTTTAACTCTGTAGGTAGGTCAGGCTGACCTGAAACTCAAAGAGATCCACCTGCCTTTGTCTCCCAAATGCTTCTGACTATCAAGAGCAGGTTAATGAAAGAATTCAAACTTTGTATTTAGACAGTGTTGACTAATGGTCTGCCTGTATTCTTGATATGAAAACGTTACATGTCTTTCCTTGTCTACTTGTTTTATCAGGTGATAACTATGCATAAATCAGACTGTGCATTCATCTCTCTTCTTGGTCTGTCAGTAACACCCCAGTCGGAGGACGCAGCTCTGGGACAGAATGCTGGCCTAGCATTTATGAAGCCATGGGTCTGATTTCCAAAGACCCCACTTCCCACCACAAAATGCTACATGTATTTTGAAGCCCTATGGCTGCATAAACACAAGGGATTGCTACAGGCTCATCTTTGTGAAATTATCAACTATTTTATGTATTGAAAGTCCATGTTCATTGATAAGAGCTTTTAAAAGATTTCCACCACTCAGTATCTTTATCTGTAAAGCATTTCTCTTGTAAACATGATTTAGTTTTGTCTATGTTGCTATTGTTTTATAGTATCTTATTTTTCAGGGAACAGGATCTTCCCATGTATCCTAAGCTGGCTTTGAATTCAAAAGCTGCTTATCTGAGCTTCCTGAGTGTAGGGAGTACAGGCATGTGCCACTGTGACTGGCAATAATGTCTTCCCTGAGGTGTTCAGTTCATTTATATTTAATATAACTATTCATATGGTTGGGTTTAAGTCTAGACATTCTAACTGCTTTCTAACGCTAAATTTTTAGAAAAGGGTAGCATAGTCACACGATCCATTTCAAAATATTTCACACGCAGATGGAGAACTCACAGGAGGCTCTATTTTTCTAATATTGGCAGTTGAATTCTACTAAAACATTATAAAGGAAGTGAATCTGAATCTAATTTGCTTTGCAGTACAATATTTGTTTCTCAGTTTGTCTTGGGTTTTGTTTTTCCAGAAGAATGTTAAAATTTGTGACTAAGGCTGTAGACTTGTCTGTACAGCTATAACCATAATACTCTTAAGAGATAATGTCTCTTTCTATGATTTGAAATGATTTGTAATTCACAAGGACCCAGGAGGGGTGTGTGTGTGTGTGAAAACAATGGTCAATGGAACATTGCAAGAGGCAGAAACTCAAAGAATACTGAATATAAAACAAACAACAAAAGACCCATGGCATTAGATACTTCTGTTGAAGAAAGAAAACACTAGATCCAGGGAAACAAAAACTATTATTTTTGCACAGAAGACAGCTTGTTAAAAGAGGCAAAGGACCCCACCCACTTATTAGAATTAGAGACATACCCCTAGGTAGTCGATTTTTAGTCATTTCTTCGGTAATTCCCATCATGCGTCAAGCACTACTTGAAGGTCGCTCTACTCTAAGTTAGTCTAGTCCACACACCAGTGATGAAGTATCCCAGACCCATGCACTGTCGGTTTCCGGGGAGCAGGGTCCACCTGATACATAGCATCCCCGATGCTGCAAAGGGGCTGGAGGGAACCCCAACCCATACCACCGTCACCCCCGCGGGCACCCGTACCCCACCCAGACACCCCAACTTGGGCATTTCTACCTCACACACCGTACCCCGGCCCTATCAGTCTCGCACCTTGATGGGCTTGGTGTCGTTGGGACCAAGGCACTGTCCGTGCATCTCTTCCATGGCCCGGCATGCCTGTGAGCTGCGCGCGAACTTGACGAAGGCGACGCCCTTGGACTCCTTGGTGTGCTTGTCGCGCACCACCCAGATGTCCTGGATGTCTCCGAAGGGCGAGAAGCGCTCCCTCAACACTGATTCGGACGTGTACTTGCTGATCACTAGGAAGATGCGGCTGTTGGGCGGCTCATCCAGGCTGTCCACGCCAGGGCGGAAGCCCGCGCTGCCCGCGGAGCTGCCAGCGTCATCCATGGCACCCTACGCGGGAGCCAGGCGCGGCCCCCCGCCGGCTCAGTCTACCCGGCCGCCTCTCAGCCCGCCGCCGCGGGTCCCTCAGCTCCGCTTCCGGAAGAGCCCGGAGGCACGTGAGGTGTCGCGAGGAGGAATGCTGACTTCCGGGGGCGCTCTGCAGCGCCCCCCAGCGGCACGGTGGACTCTGTGCAATCTCAAATGTCTCGTCCAACGACAACACGAGAAGCCGTTTGTGCAGATCACGTTGCCCCGTGGCTAAAAAGACTTGTCTGCCTCATGCTTGGGCCTTCCCAGAGCTGGCTTCTGGCTTCTTCTAAGACAAAAATGTGTTGCTACAAAAAGATTTCTCATTACCCTTTTAGAAGGTAGTGTACTTGAGCCTGGATGTGGTGGCACGTGCCTGAGATCAGATTGCTACACTTGAGGCCTCATGGGATACAATGGTAGTAAGTTGTAGGCCAGCATTTGAGCAAAATCTTGTCTCAAAAAGCAAGCAAGCAACAACAAGCACACAAAACCAAAAGTAAGCAAGAAAATTATAGGCAGACATTACTCATAAGGGTCCATAATGATGATTGCAGTAAGGAAGACAGACTGGATTTGGATCCAGTAAGATAAGTGGAGATTTTTCTTTCTCTCTTTCTTTTTTCTTTAATTGAAAGATTTTAAAAATTTATTTTTTCAAGTTACATCATAATCAAAGTCTCCTCCCTCCTCTTCCCCATCTCTGTCCTCTCTTTCTCTTCGGATGAGGGGAGCCCCCACGATAAATGAAGATTTTTAATCAGGGCAGTATGAAAGTTATAGATGAAAAATTACCGAAGATCAGGGGTAAGAGGGGCTCGTGTAGACCTACCTCACAGAATTTATGCTGCAGACAGCCAGAGTGATAAGATATTAACAGCAGTCAGGAAGAATTACCACTAAACTGATTTATCAGGATTTGTCCTCAAGCTAGATTTCCCTAGGAAAGAAAGCTGAAAGTTGAGCCTAGTCAAGCAAAAGACCCCGGGGGAGTTTGTCTGAAGTTTTGGTGAAAACAGAGAGTCTTTGTCACCATTTTGACCATATGCTCAATTAAGAATTGTTATAGACAGAATTTGTGGTGGTTTGAATAGGAATGGTCCCCATAGACTCATACATTTGAATGCTTGGTCATTAGAGAGTGGAGCTACTTGGGAGGGATTAGGAGATGTGGCTGGCCTTGTTGGAGTGGGTATGATCTTGTTGGAGGAAGTGAGTCATTGAGGGTGAGCCTTGGGAGTTTCAGAAGCCCAGGCTAGGCCTAGTAGCTCCTTTTCCTTTCTCTTTGGATGTAGAACTTCCAGCCGCTCCTCCAGCACCATCTCTTCCTACCTGCCTGCCACCATGCTTCCCACCATGATGACAATGGACTAAACCTCTGAAACTGTAAGCCAGCCCCACTTAACTGCTTTCCTTTAAAAGAGTTGCCATATAGGGTCATAGTATCTCTTCACAGCAATAGAATACTAAGACAGTTAAAACCATAGAGCCTGACAGTTGATCGGAGCCTTTACAACCATGGAATCCTAGCCCCATTCTTTATAGATGAGGAATCTGAGGCTCATAGTTAAGAGGCTCAGAGGCAATTGTCTGTTCATCTACTCAACTCTCACAGGCACTTCCAAGACCCAGGAACAGGGAGGGAGAATGATGGGCTGCTCACCTGGGAACTAGGGGAAATTAGAGGGCACTAGCAAAGTGGGAAGTGCCGCACTATTGGCTTCTAGGGCCTGTTAATGAGCCTCGATAATGTGGTTAACAGACATTTAGAACCAAAGAATGGGCTAACCTTTGGGAGCATTGGAATGAAAGAGAGAATCACAAAAGCAGGCTAGAAATACAGCTCCTAAAACACCCATATTTGAGCTGCTGAGATCTGGGCATCTATGATGTCAAACACATCCTTGGTTATTATGTGCCATCTGTGTACCAGGAGCTAGAGACTGGGTGGTGGAACAAAAACCATCTTGTCGTCAAATCCTGTAAACTTCTTGCATACTTCCAACTCCAGACTTCTCAACTGTAGCGTAGAAATTGTGCTACATACTCAATGGAGGAGGAGGTGCCAGGCATAGTCAGTGATGTCATCCATTCATTCAATTAACTTTGATTTTTTTTCCTAGAGATTTTTAATTTATTTTTATTTTATATGCATGAGTGTTTTACATGAATGTACCATCTGTGTACCACATGTACACAATATCTGTGAAGGTCAGAAGAGGGCACTGGATCCCCAGGAACTGAAGTTATATAGATGGTTGTGAGCTGCCATGTGTCTGTTGGCAATTGCTCTGGAAGAGCAACTAGCGTGCTCTTGACCACTGAGCTAGCTCTCCAGCCCCTTACCATTATTGTGACACAGGGTTTCACTATCTCTTACAGGTTGGCCTTTAATTTAAATCTTCTTTGCCTCTGCTTCTTAAATGCTGGGACTGTAGATGTATATACCACTACTCTTGCACACTAATGTTTTTGACTTTAATTATGTATTGAATACTGTGCTAGCCACAAGAGATAAAGTAGCAAACAAAGTGGCCATTCTCCTATCAAGAAGTTAACAGTTTTTGTCTTGTGTAGTTAATGATTAAATAGAACTAAGGGCACAGGAATCAAGTGAAATAACATGTGTACAAAGACATATAAGACTTTAATTTTCCAGTTCCCTTTGACTATAGTGACCATAACCAACTTCTATATTGTATGACTGATGGTCTCTAAGAGTCAGGGATTATGGGATGTTACAATGAATTTGACACAGGGGTTCCAATCATTTCTCTGTGTCTGTAAAAGGAGTGTTTTGTTTACCTTCAGCTTAGAATGTACAGGAAGTATCTTGTCATAACTTTCCATATTTCCTTGTCTTAGGAAGACCAATCAAGGCAAGTGAAAATAATGTACTCATTTTATTGATGTCAGGAAGTGTGAAGATATTATGACAAATTGCGCACCAGTGCCATCTAGTGGGTAACAGTTTTCTTAAACTGAGCAGGCTGTAAAATAAAAATACTGATTCTTTATCTTGAAATTTTAAAGCTTATATTATTCTGTTATATAATATTTATACCGTTTAAGGAACAGTATAAGCTATAAGGAACAGCTTATACTGTTCCTTAAAGAACAGTATTGGAAAACTATAGAAAGCACATTTTTCCTCATCACCCAAACATGAACTATCACATATTTGAAGAAAATAAGAAGCATATGTTTACATGACTAAAATATAAGCATACCTCTTTTATGTGATTTACTTATTTTAAACAAATTTATTGAGCTGTGATCCTAAATTCTCCTATTTGAATAGGTCTGTTAGGCATATTTTAGTATATTCATCATGTTTTTCCTGTTTTTGCCCCAAACAGAATTGGTTTTCCTTCTTCAAATTGTGGAACCAATAACAAGACAGAGGAGCAGTTGAGCAGTGAAGGAGTGTTTTCTTTCCCCAATGTACAAGAAGTGGAAACAACTTGCATATCAACCTTTTAGCCTATGGGGATCAGGGAGCTGTAGATACAGAGGAAAGAACGTGGGGGAGGGATAAGTATTTGTTTTCTTTTTCTTTTTCAGTACTGGGGATTGAATGTAGGGCCCTTTTGTTTTATGCTCTACCACAGAGATGTCTCTCCAATACTATTTCTTTTGAGATGCAGTCTCAACTAGGTAGCCCAGGCTGGCCTTACACTCACTTTGAAGTTTGAACATCATAAGTGGTTATGATAAACAGGCCTGCAGCCACCAGGCTTAGATAGGAGATAAGCTCATAAATGGGAGGAAGATTCATGTCTTTTTTGGGAATAAGCGTAGATATTTTTTCCCTTATTATACCTTAATTCCAGGCATCTCCATGTCCGTTGCCAATGCCACCGTCCTGGTTTGAGCATACAGATGGGTTTATAACAAAGTTAGAGATTATCTGCTTGGCTCATCTTAGAGCTGAACAGTTTCTTCTAGCTCCCTGAAGAGGGACTTCTAGCATTATCTTGTCTTCAAAGGCGACATTAAAGTGAGGTAGAAATTCAGGTAGTTCATCCAGGAAGACTCGGGTGGTCTGAGTGTTGTAACACTCAGCACTTCACCTATCAGTAATGACACAGTAACAGATTTATCTTTTTTTTTGCATTGAGAAAAAAATTAAATTTAATATACTTCTTTAGAGGTTTCAATCCCTAGTCCTCAGCTTTGTTGGTTTTGACTTGGTGTAAGGCAGAACAACATGGCAGGAGGAGCATATGTCAGGAAATTCTCACCTCTTGGAAGTAGGGGAAAGGAACCTAGGCACCAGGTCCAAGCTTGAAAGGCATGTCTTTAATGACCTACAACATTTCTTATTCAAACTGAAGCTTTCCTCTCCTTGCACCCAAAGGCTCATGCCCATATCATAATGCAAAATGCATTATGTCCAAGGGTTGCCAAGGACATGAACTCCAAAGTCCATGTCTAAGAGTCTCTCAACTATTCTAACCTTGTCCAAATTCAAAGCTGACTATGGCAGTATGCACCTGTAATTCCGGCACCTGGGAGGTGGAGGCAGGAAGATTGCAAATTTAAGGCCAGCAGGAATATTCAGTGAGACTTTGGCACTTTGGCTCAAAAGCATATAATACTTTTTTTTTTAATCAAGGAAAAGTGAGCTCTTACCTGTGTACACTTATAAAATAAAATGAAATAATTAGATACTTCCAATATATAGCGGCATAGAGTAAACCGTTAGGCTGTAGAAAAGGAGAAGTGGAACATGGAAAGGAAGGATGGGGCTCAAACAGGGCCCAAAGCAACAGGACAGATGTTAAATCCTGTGAAAGGTGAGTCCCGGAGGTTTAGTCAGCTCTGTTATTTGGAACCTGTATGGCTTCCCTTAGGAAGGCTCTATTTACTACATGCAGCTTTTCTAACGTCTCTGTCTTGGAATTTCCTTTGAGTTTTCAGCCTCTCCCTCATAGCTTCAGTCAGTGCCCTCCCAGGGCTTCCTGCAAGTCTTGTTGGCCTTTCACATGTTGACTGTTTTCTCTGGTCTTCGTTTGAAATCTGGGTTGGAAGCCTCCAAGATCTCCCAACTTTAACATTTTTGCATGCTTGAGAAACACATAGTATGTGTCTGATGCTGAGATCTGCCCTCAGCTGCAGTGGTAGTTAGGTCTTATACCAAAGCTGAAGTGGCCCCTGGGTGCCTAGGCAGCTGGGCAGGTTGGAAAGGATCCTACAGAAATAACTTCCTAGGTCACTCAGTGTAAGGATGTCTCTTGAAGGTATTCTGTACTTCCCCGCCCCACCTCAGAAAAGACTGAGTGGGAGCTACTAAATCTTGAAATGCCCTTAAGGCAGTGGTCCTCCACCTTTGGGGTCAAATGACCCTTTTATAGGGGTCATCTAAAGCCATCAGAAAACACAGATATTTGCAATACAACTCATAATGGTAGCAAAATTACAGTTATGAAATATCAACGAAAATAATTTTATGGTGGGGGATCACCACACTGTGAAAAGCTGTATCAGAGGGTCTCAGCATTGGGAAGGCTGAGGACCACTGCCTTAAAGTATCTTTCCCTTGTATTGTTGTTTCTCTTTAAGAGAAAAATGGCCCTAACCTCTTCAGAAACCACCCCTTCCTCAGCCTCACCCAGGCTTTTCTGACAAAATAAAAAATAAAAAAAGATTAAGTTTTTAATCGCTCTATCCTGAGTTTTACTCCATAAACCTACCTCAACAAGAGTGCTCTGCTGTCTTAAAATTTCCTCTGCCAAATTAATTAAGCCATCACTTGCATTTTAAAAGAGGCTTTGTTTATTTTTATTTTCTGTGTATTGACATGTTGCCTGCATGTTTGGTTGGGCACCAGGAGCATGCAGTGCTCATTGAGGCCAGAAAAGAGGGCATCAGATTCCCTGGAAACTGGAGCTATGGACAGTTGTTAGCTCCATATGGGCACTGGGACTCTAACCTGGGTCCTCTGGAAGAGCAGCCAGGGCTCATAACTCCTGAGCCACTCTCCAGTCCCCTAGGCCATTACTTTTAAATTCAACCTCACTTAGAGTCTCAGGAATGTAGAAGACCTCGGGTTATGTCTCCTGGTGAAAAGGCCTAAGGCCCAGGGCAGCCATAAAAATAAAGACTCAGGTCATAAAAATAAAGACTCCAAGACTTTTTAATATTTCAAAGCTTAGGCCTTTCCTGGCAGACTCTCAACTAGCTCATCTAAGTTGACTGGACCATGTAGCCCCATCCAGCTCTGCATCCAGCTATACCTGCCAGGCCCAAAGTCATGTCTCCTGGTGAAAGGGCCTTCCTTTTTCTCCTTCCCAGAGTTCCTTTCTCTCTCCCAGAAAGTCCTGCCTTCCACTTCCTCTTTGCCCAGCTATAGTCTGTCAGCCTTTTTATTATCCAATCAGGAATAATTTGGGAGGCCAAGTTTACACAATGTCATCTTGGATACATGAGGATTTGCTTATAGAGAGCAAACACATCTTGGGTGGCAAGCAATTAACATTTGAATACATGGTAAGTTTCAAATCAACCCCAACACGGGAAGCAGACAGTATGTAGACAAACCATTTGTCAGAATGTAACATGAGTGGCTTATAATATATTCACAACAAAATCCTCATTCCCACCAGAAATCTTATGAACATAGTTTTTACTGTCCACCTTTCTACCGGCATTCTGGTCTTCTGAACTTCCACAAGATTCCCCATTAAGCTCTGCTTACAGGATTCTAGGTTTCTCTTGCCTTCTTCTACATATTTCTCCCACAAACCAATTCCAAAGGTTTGAGAACCATTTTGTTGGATTTAATGACAGCATTAACTCCTTTTCTCTAGTACTTGTTTTCTGTATTAGTCAGACATTTCATTACTGTAACAAGATGCCAGGAAGAAACTAATGGAGACAAGGTTTGGTTTTTTTTTTTAACTTATGGTTCCTGGATTCCTTGAATTTTCTAGGCCTGTGGTGAGGCAGGACATAGGGGTAATGGGAGCATGTGACCACTCATCTCATGCCAGACAGGAAGGAACTATCAGATTTCAAAATTACATAACGTCTTTGAACATGAACTGCATGTAACTAAAATGTTTGGGGGTATTTGGAGGTCAGAATTAATTAGCTTTGTAACAATAAACACTGTGCTGGGAATCTGCAGATTGAATTTTTAAAAAGACTTTAAAATACACATTTAACATGTAGCTGTCCTTCGACATTGTTTATCCTCAGATCAGGGGAATTAATTTTTCTAAAATAAGAGATAAGGTGCTGAGAATGTAGCTCCATTGTACCATCTGAGTAACATGTGAAAGGCCTCAGGTTTAATCCCCAGCTCTGAAGAAGAGAAAAGAGAGACCATGCCAGACACAGGAGGTAATACCGTGACTTGTTTTGGAAATGCAAAGGAAAAATACTAAATGTTATGTTTCCCAAAAGATCTCAAACTGTAAGTGCAAATAAAGCTTACTTGGCTGATTTATTAATCTTCAAATATTATATTAATAAAAAATTTTATACTATATGAAATTTTCCTAGGTTTTTATCACTGATATTTTTTCATGACCAAGTGACTGTCTTATATGAATATGGTCTAGAGCCTACATTTGCTCCATGGGTAAGCTATTAGTAAGGGTAGTGAATAAGCCCTTAGCTTGGCCTATGGCACACACACAAGAAATGGTAGTCTCGGGCTGGAGAGATGGCTTAGAGGTTAAGAGCACTGGCTCTTCTTCCAAAGGTCCTGAGTTCAATTCCCAGCAACCACATGGTGGCTCACAACCATCTACATTGAGATCTGCTGCCCGGGCATATATGTAGAGCAAATACTGTATACATAATAAATAAATAAATGTTAAAAAAAAAAGAAATGGTAGTCTCCTTCAGTTTGCATGCCTTTCAGTTTGAAAATATTTACTCCTGGATCTTTTTTCTACCTTTTGATTCAATTAGAGGACATTTTAAAATGTGTAGACTGTAGGGAAAAACTCACAGGGACCATTTAGAGTGGTTTCATTCATCATTCGGTGACTGTGGCTATTTGAATTAAAATATAATCATTTATAATTAGGAATGGCTGAAATAGTTACAAATTGAATTTCTCAGTCTAATTAGGCATATTTCCAGTAATCAGAAACTGCCTATGGCTTCCAACAATGCCCACAATGAATATGCCTATAAACACCAGAAACGTCCATTGGACAGCACTGCTCTAGAGAACAAAAAGTGTGCAGTAATCATTGTATTCAACATAATGCACATACTTTTCACTATTGCATTCTGAAGAACTTTGATTATTAAACAATTTTAGATTTTTATTTTGATATTCTTTTTTTAAAGATTTATTTATTTATTTTATGTATATGAGTTGCTCTATCTGCGTGTACACCTGCAGCCAGAAAAGGGCATCAGATCACATTGTGGATGATTGTGAGCCAACATGTGGTTGCTGGGAATTGAACTCAGGACCTTTGGAAGAGCACTAGCCAGTGCTCTTAACTGCTGAGCCATCTCTCCAGCCCCCCTATTTTGATATTTTTATTGCCCTGTCCCACACTCATCGTTCATGGCTCTCTGATGTGATCATGTGACCACAAATAAGGTAGTCTCCCTACTATTTTTTCTAAACATAATATTGACTTTCAAGACTTTCTTCCTTTAATCCCATTGCCTTTCATCTCAACCGTTCCTCCTCTGTCACCTTCCTTTGTTTTTCTAGGGCCCTTTGGTCTATTTCAATTTCTTTTCTAGGCTGCTCTTGGCAATTAGCATCTTGCAGCCTGGCTGTCAGTTCTTATTGTATTTTCACGTAGTTTATTGGCAATATTTTTCTTAATGCTTTTGAAACAAGGTCTCACTTTGTAATACAAGACATCCTAGAACTCGTGTGATCCCTCTGCCTCAGTCTCCTGAGGATAAGAGTACAGGAGTGTGTCACCACATTGACGTTATTTTGCAATAATTTAAGTTTGTTATATTTTAATCTCTGCCACAATCATACTGTAATTCATCAACAGTTGGGAATGCAGGGTTCAATATTTGCACTTTTAGCGCAACTGACATAATGCTTTGCTTAGATTAGAGTAAGCATTTCACTAATGAGATTTGACTGTTGTCACCAAAAATTCTTGGACCATTCACAAAACAAAGTTGCTGCTCCACGCCAGGCCTTTAAACACACTGTAAATATACATACAGTATTTACGTCGTTGCTTAGGTAAAGGCCAAATAAAACCACGCCAGAGAGATTTAAAGGACATCCAGCTTCTGTGAGAGTTGGAATTCCCGCGGGACCTTACAGTCAATCAGCAGCGAGGATGGAGCCTGCCATCAGCTGGTGCTTGATCCGGTCTGTAGGAGGAGTCCTCAGGCACAGCGGTGATGGCTCCTTAAATCTTGGCCTCTCTGGATCAGGGAACCAAGGGTGGCACAGGGCACCGCTGTTGTGATTGTGGTAAGTGCTGGCCGGTTGGAAGAGAGTGAGCTGGGCAGATTTGCCCCATGAGCCCTGAGTGTGGGGCGGATGCGTCAAGGGCCTAGAAGTACCCAGAGAGGAGTGTTCAACGGTTCTCCAGCCCTAGGGGGTGGGGGGGGGAATGCTTCTGTTGTGAACAATAAAAGAATATATTACTGATAGGACCCTCTGTAGTGCCTCAAATACCCGGGCAGTGAATGTAGCTTGGTAAAGCTTTCCACCGAGGTTGGCCCAAGGTTGGCATCGATGTGGAGGGCTGGGTATTTGGGAGGCTGGATTCTTGTTCCAGTTCATGATTTCAGTTATAGCCACTGGAAAGGGGGAGGCACTGGGAGGCCCTCTGAAGGACTCGTAGACCAATGAAGAGATTTCCTCAGTCACATTACTTTGCCCCATCTTACACAACCACGTGGAAAATTCTGTTTTGTCTTTTTTAAATTTATTTTTATTTTATTGTTTTCCACATCTGTTTAGTACTTATCCTTAAAATATTGTCTTGAGTTTCCCCTCCATCATTTGAACTAGTTGGACTTTTGTTAAATTTAAACGCTTTATTGTTGCTTTGGTTGTTCTTACATTGCCTTTCTGTCTAGGAAAAGTTAGTCACGGTCCAATCATAGGCCAGGAGATGGTGGCACATGCCTTTAATCCCACCACACGTGAGGCAGGGGCAGGCAGATCTCTGTGAACTCGAGGCCAACCTGATCTACAGAGTCGCAGGACAGCCAGGACTACACAGAGAAACCTTGTTTCAAAAACCAAATAAATAAATAAATAAACAAATAAACAAATAATAAATAAATAAAAATATATATATAAATATATGCATTTCATATGTATATATTTTAAAATATATATATATTTCAGGGCTGAAAAGTGACAGGGGGGTTTACACTCTAGGTTTGATCCCTGGCACTGCTAAAATACAAAACAATAGCAAACAAATAAAAACCTCAAGTAAACAACAAAATACAAACAGGACCAATTAACATTTAGAATGCTTAACACCACCCCATCAATTACTACAAATATTTTCTGTTTCTTAAGACTGTGAATAAATATATTCTAATAAATATATTGTCAAAGAATTTCATAATTTCAGTAATAGTAATTTGTTATGTTAAATCTGTCTTAATCATGAATTCTCCTGTACTCATTCTTCAGAGAACACAAAGTGTAGGGAAAGAAAGCTCAGATAGGCCAACCATTATCATGTCAGATGCCAGTGTGCTCTGTGTGTGTACTTATGTGTGTGTGGGGGGGGAGGGAGAGGGAGGAAGAGAGAGAAGGAGGGAGTTGTACGCATGTATGTGGTTGAGCTTGGGTGTGCAAGAATATATGGATACCAGAGGATGTTGGAATGCGTTCCTCAATCATTTCTCCATCATACTCTTAGAGACAAGATCTCTCATTTAAGCCTAGAGCCCTGTTTGCTGGGTAGCCAAAGCTCTCAAGGGCTGCCTGTCTCCATTTTCACAGCAGCAGGATTAAAGGCATGCTCTGATGTGCCCAGCTTTTATATGGGTGCTACGGACTCAATCCACTTTACCTGCTGAGCATCTCCCCAGATTTCAAAGTTCAGTTTATGATGTTGAAATTGGACTTTTCATGTCCTTTTGTATGCAGGAAGTATTTATCCACTTAAGTTTTTGGCAGTCGCCGAAGCACCTTTGTTCAGTATCTACTTTGTGTCTGTCACTGCACAATGAGATCTTGCCCACTCAGCACCATATATTTTATGCTACAATAATATTAGCTATGTACCTGCAAGGCCTAAGCTCAGTAATGTTGTTTTTTGTCACTTTCAGGTAATGTTTGGTCTTATCTGTTAGACTGGTTTACAGATAAGAGTGTAAAGTAAGTACAACAATCCTTTTACATGTATCTTATGGGGCCTCACCTTTTTTCTGTATGATTTTAATCTCCTGTGCATGACTGCTCTGATGACTGTGTTAAGTTAAATGTTTACCTATTATGTTTGTTCCATTCTTTTCAATAAAGAGACCTCCATGTTTCACATTTTTTGCATATGCATTTAATATAATTGTTTGAAGGCTGAGGTAAAACCAGGTTTATATCAATAGGAGTTTATGACGAAGCTGTGACTAGAAATTTAAAATAAGTCTGATTAGGTGGGTGTGGTGACACACACCTTTAATCCCAGGAGAATCATGGTGAGTTACAGGCCAGCTTCATCTACATCGAGAGTTCCAGGCCAGCCAGGGATAGATACATAGTGTGATCAAAATCACAACAAAAAAACCTAATGAACGTGATGATTAAGTGTCTGTCTATAAAATCAGATGCTGCGATGAATCTGTGGTTTTGAGCACTCAGACAGGGGCATTAAGTGTTTTGTTTTTGCTTAATTTCATTAACATTTACTTCAATCAAAGTAATGGGATCCTTCCCCCTCCTACTTTTTATTTCCAGGTTCAAAAATCTGATATTTTCTTTGGTCTGTAGTTTAAAGTCTCATTGCAGAACAAAATGGGAGATGCTGAAGCAGGCAAGAAAATCTTTGTTCAGAAGTGTGCTCAGTGCCACACAGTGGAAAAAGATGGAAAACACAAGACAGGCCCAAACCTCTGGGGCCTTTTTGGCCGAAAGACAGGACAAGCACCAGGATTTTCTTATACTGATGCAAACAAGAACAAAGGTAAAGGCAAAGCTGCCCATGTAGGTGGCTTTATATATTTATTTTGTATGTTGCATTTATCTGAAGAAGTATAAGTTAAGTTCAAAAAGAGGATTTTTAATGGCATGATAGCAGTGGTGACTGTATTTGTAGTAGTGACTCTTAGCAGGATTGGGGAGCATGTAGTTTGAAAATATATTTAGCAATTTGTTAGTTATTTGTTGGTAGAAGGGACTTAAAGAAGTAAAGTGAAAAAGCATTTTAGAATTGTCATTAAAAGCAGCTGGAAAAGACTGTAGTATCTTTGCAAAACAGTTTGTTTCTTGTGTGGGTGCAGTGTGTGCACATATATAAATACATTTAGATTAACATATCAAATATTCTTGAAGTACAACTCTATTTTCAACTTTTCTTGGTGGCCTAACATCATATAGACCAGAATATCGGACCACTAGTATTGGAAAAGGGTTTTATTTGATAAGGGTCTCAGTGTACAGTTCAGACTGACTTTGAACTAACTTGCAGCCCAGCTTGGCCTCAGATTCACCATGATCCTCTTGCAAATGCTAGGATTATAGGCACCTACCACATGCCCAGCTATTTGATTTTTTTTCATTTTTTTATTGGAGTGAAACTCATGTGACATTTAGTTAGTTATTTTAGAGTATGTAGCTTATTAGCATTTAGCATTCCTGATAGTGTACAATCATCACTTCGCCCTGGTTTCAGTTTTTTTATTCTTTTGTTTTTTATTATTTTATTGTATTGTATTGTATTGTATTTTGAGACAGGGTCTCTCTACCTATGGCTGACCTGGAGCTCACTATGTAGACTAGGCTGGCCTTGAACTCACAGGGATCCACTTGGTCTGCCTCCCGAGTGTTGGGCTTAGAGGCTTGTGCCACTATGCCTGGCCTTCAAAATTTTTAAAAAATGAAACATGTTTCAGCACCTACAGCTGTCAGGTGACCACTTCTCCTTCCCTCCTAGCGCTGTTCCTTGATGACTGCTACACAGCTCTATGACTCTGAATTTGCCTATTGGCTGGATCATGTACAAGGGATCATGTAACATGCTACTGTTCATGTTTGTCTTCCTTCACCTAGCATAATGCTTTCAAGGCCCATCAAAATTGTAGCAGGTATCAGCACTTCACTAAAATTCTGATGGTGGCTCCAGCTTCATGGTTCCAATCTCTGCTTTTGTCATGTGTGTATGGTGTGTTTATCTGTGTGAGTGATTACGTGTGTGCCCACTGCATATGTGGGGGTCAGAGACAGCTTTCAGGAATAGGTTCTCTCCTTGCGCTGTTTAAGTCCTGGGGATAAAACTTGGGACTTTGAGTCAGGCTGAGACTTTGTCTTAGTACTTTATTATAAATGTATTCAGGATGTGCAAAAACACTGATGAGTAGGCATAGTAAATGATTTCTTCTTCCTAATGGGTTTTGTAAGGGACTCTGTAAAATACTGGAATTTCCTAAGGAAAGGGTTGTTTTTGTTACCAGGCCCCGGGACTAGGACCTGACTGTGATAAAATGACTCAACACCTCGATGATGGATGGCTTCCAAATCATTTCTGGACAGGGTCTAACCATGCTGCAAGGACCAGTCCTTGTAAAATTGTACCTTATGCTAAGGGATACCAGGTAGACTTCTAGGGACAGATAGGGAATGAGATTCTGAAACTAAGTTCTGTCATGTTATAGTGAGTCTGTCAATCATGCTTATGTACTGACGTCCTCATTGGAAGCTCCTTATAAACCAAAGTTCTGGAAGAGCGAAGAGGTCCTGATTCTTCAAGAATATTGCCTGGAAGCATCTGGGACTCCCCAGTCCTTGCCTTGTAGGTCTCTTAGCCCCCTTCCCTTGATGCATGGCCTTCATAACTGTTGGCGTACCGCTTTCCTGAGTCCTGTGAACCGTTCCAATGAGTCATTGCAGGGATTTCAGAAGTTTGAGTAGCCAGCTTCCTCCCCACACCCTAAACATGTAGATAGTTTTTTAAATAAAAGCCTTCCTACAGGGGACTGTGGAGTGTGTACTGCCTGTGGAAGATGAATGTTAGAGCTGCATTATGGTATTGCAATTAGATTTTCAGTTGTTAGACTGCTGGGTGAACAGATTTTTAAGTCACACTTGTTGCTTATATTTACATGCTTCTTTAGTTTTGGAGAAAGAAGTTTCTTTGTGTGATACTTGGAAATTGATCCCAGGGCTTCTAACATTTTGGGAACTTGCTGTATCCTCACTCATCTTGACCAACTTTTAAAGTGATCTTTCCCTCTTGTGCCCCTTTTATTATTATTGTTTTGACAGTAAAATTGTAAAGTCCTAATGTTTAGTCTAGTTATAAACCACATTTGAATTGAAATGAAATTAAAATTACTACAGAGCTGTGCGCTGCCCCTTCAGTCAGTTGTTTCCTCGTCTGTACTTAAAAAAGCTTTTTTTAGTTGATGAGGTCCCATTTGTCAAATTTTGACTTTATTTCTTGAGTAACTGGAATCCTATTTAGAATGCCCAAAAAAGCATCTCTGTCATGAAAGGGTAATAGTACTTGCTATGAAAGTTTGGTGATAATAAAAAAAACCCCAAAAAACAAACAAACAAACAAACAAACAAAAAAAAACCACCTTTTGAGCATCAGTGATTTGGGAGAGTAAAAAGCCACCAGTAGTACTGTGTGTACTGATCTATTTAGACATTCTGAGTAAAGGGAAAAGGAAAAGAAAAGAAACAGATGAACCAACTTAGGGTAAGACCAGTGACCAGTCCTGGGTTGATAGAGGTGGAAAATGCATATGGACAAGGGTGCTCTAGGAACAAAGAAAGGAGAGCAAAGGGGAGTTATGGCTGAGCTGACTGCAAAGAAATGTAACCAAATAATGTGGGACATTCCTGCTCTTAGGACTCTGAGACTAAGAAGACAGACCTAGCCCACATGTGCTGTTTGAGAAAGGAAAGTGAAAAATGAAAGTGTGGAAAGTATGGGAGAGTAGAGAGAAACTGGGCAAGAGCAAAGTGTGATAAAGAGCTGCTTGCTGTGCTGATGAAAGGTATTAAATAAAAGAGTAATGCACAAAGTGGGCGGAGCTGTGTAGGGTATATAGTATGAGTGTAGTCTTGCCTGTTTGTCTGCTGGTGTCAGTCTTGGGTCTGTTGGTGTTGCTTCCTAGATGTCTGTCATGTCCCTAGGCAGGCCTGTCCTGGCTTAGGGCCTTTCTTTTGAAGATGAAGTTGCAAATGTGGTCCAGCCAGTGGGCAGTAATTGACAGGAGGAGTCTCAGATGCTGGTCACACTTCTAGGCACACTCATGCGCAAAAGTCAGGTTGCTTGAGTCCCTTTGACTGATTTTAGAAAGAGGAAGAGGACAACTTTTTTCTGGCATCTTTAAAGTGGACTTCTGAATCACAGATTTCCATGAGAAATCTAGGTGTGCATTTGGACCTGTGTATGTGCGTGTGTGTGTGTGTGTGTGTGTGTGTGTGTGTGCGTGCGCAGGCATATACATGCCATAGTTTACATGTGGAGATCAGAGAACAACTTTGGGGAGTTGGTTTTCTCCTTATATCATGGGCTCTCTGAGAGTTGAACTCAGGTTGTCAGGCCTGCATGGTGTTTTTACCCACTGAGCCATCTCTCTGCTTAGTAGTCAATAATTCATGACTTCAGGTAGCTTTGTCATATCAGGGCAAGTTACTTCCTTCGTTGGGCCATGATTTTGCCCATTTTCAAAATGGAAGATTGGATTACATGATATCTGAGATCTTCTCTAGAAGAGACACTGTGATTCTGGGAGCGTGGGGCACTGTCTAAGCACAACATGTCAGGATAGTTGTTCATTGACATGTCAGGATAGTTGTTCATTGACATGTCAGGATAGTTGTTCATTGACATGTCAGGATAGTTGTTCATTGACATGTCAGGATAGTTGCTCATTGACATGTCAGGATAGTTGTTCATTGACATGTCTTGGGTGGCCCTAAACAGCACATGACTATTGCATTTCTACAGAGGAGCAAAGACAAGGAGTAAACCCCATTTCTGGAATTTTCATATAGGTCAGACTATGTTATTAGCTAAACAGTCTTCCCATTGAGTGAGAAGGTAATCTTTTGTTCATGTATTTGGGTCATATCAGACAGTAAGCCCTAAAAATGTAATTACAAAGACCTAATACTTATTTTTTGACTCTATAGGTGTTGTCTGGTCAGAAGAAACTCTGATAGAATATTTGGAGAACCCAAAGAAATACATCCCTGGCACTAAAATGATCTTTGCTGGTATCAAAAAGAAGAGTGAGAGAGAAGATCTTATTCAGTATTTGAAACAGGCAACATCCTCATGAAATAGTGCTACAGCTTCAAAAAATATTAGCTACCAATTTCAAATATTGTGTTTAATAAGAAGCATATCTGATTTTTCTTGATCAGCCTGAAGTAATTGTAACACATTTAAGTAAAGGTTGATATTTTTGATTGTGCAAAGTCCCCTCATCTGATATCCTTATGAGCATATACTTGCTTTGATTATGCGCAGAATGCTGTTTAGTAGTCTGTGCTTGCTCAAAATATTCTACAAACCTGGCAACTACGGTTGAGGATGGAGACAGCATCCACATGATTCTCTGTAGTTGAAATGTAGATGTAGTGGACATCAGCTTTAATTTCCACTAAGCTGTGTTTGTCTTTTACTTACAGTAACTTTAAGGAGGGAAAGTAGGGAAAATGTACTCAAACCATAGGACTGATTTGGAAAAAAAAAGAAAGACCAAATTATTGATCCTGGGTAAATAAAACAAAATCTAGATAGAAGGAGAAAATCACGGCCTATTTTCATAAGCATATCTTAGAGATTGTAACTTTTTTTTTTTCATTTGTACCTTTAAAATCGCATGCTGATCCTAAATAATACAAAGCTGGGCTACAGGCTGTTTTGAGGGAAAATAGTTGGGGAGGGAATCCCCAAACTCCCACCAGAAAGGTGGAAGGAGCCCTATCTCAGAATAAGTGAGAGTGAGGCATGGCGGGCAGGCCCACTCAGGCCAGCGGAGGACACAGTGCCTTGTTTATCGAGGCTTGTACAGGACAGTGTGCAGGACTGTCAGCCAAATGTCATCCTCCCTGTTCCCTCCCAAGGAGGATGGAACAGTTTCCATACCAAAGAGGTGGGTGGAAGACTAGTTAGGGGTCATTATGAGTTAGGTAAGACACCTGTTACTCATTTACACTTCGCACCACCACCCTGGGACCTTGGTGAAGTTTGTCTTCTACAACGGTACCTAGAGTTTAGTTCTGGCCAGAAGCGAAAGTGGATCTTCTACTCCTGGTAACTCTCACCTTTATCATTCATTGGCTTATAGTATATACTGCCACTGTGAGATGAACATAGTTGAAATGGAGAAAATTCTAGATGGTTCCATTAAATTCACCAAGTGTCCAGGCTTACTCTTGGTGTTCCCGACAAGCTGAGAGACTATACTTCTCTGAATGCCAGTATCAGTATGTATGTGAAATTGTGTCTCTGGGGAATCAAGACTGGCTTCAGGAAAGGCTAAACATGTTACTCTCTCCCTAAGGGAATTTTTTTGTGAAGGGCAGAGGGTTTACAGGGCCTTCCTTCACCTAGCATAATGCTTTCAAGGCCCATCAAAATTGTAGCAGGTATCAGCACTTCACTAAAATTCTGATGGTGGCTCCAGCTTCATGGTTCCAATCTTTGCTTTTGTCATGTGTGTGGGGTGTGTTTATCTGTGTGAGTGATTACGTGTGTGCTCAGAGCAGAGTGAGGTTTGCAAAGCTGTATGTAGAATCAGACAACACACCCCTGTCCTGGTTTGCATGAGGCCTATCAGCTTTATAAGATGGAATTTGAACTCAAATCTCATTCATAACTAAGTCCACATTGGCACAACTCTGCCAGAAGGATTTGGTGGTGTTGCTGCAAGCCCACACTGCAAGGAGTAAGAAGGCTTCAGAGTTGGAATTTAAATACTTTTGCTTTAGGAAGAGTAGAAGCAGCTGTGAGGAAGACTAAGATGATAAAGGTCATTTGAGGAGAAATGAAGATTAGTTCGTATTTAAGTAGATTTCTGCTTTCAAAATTGTTTGGGGTAGCAAGTATGGTATTGAGTATTGCATTAAACTTTGGTATTAGAGTAAACACAAGTCCCTTTTTTGATAGTACAATGTTTCCATCCATTAGAAAAGTTGAAGGAAATGTTACAAATGAACATGGTAATTAAAGTTGTGTATCCTGATAGACGTTATTATTGAAATTGTCTTTGAGAGGCTTACTTACATTTAGGATGGCTTTCTATGAAATCGCGTCTGGCCATGCCGGTGACTTTATTCTGTGCCATTTTATCTAGGCTACAGTTGAGTTTCCCAGAATTCTTTGCATGGTTCCTAGTCAGGCTGGTGACAAGTGCAATTTGTTTGAGTTGGGAGGCAGAAGGGCCAGGAAGAAAGCTTTATATTTGGAGGGTCAGTTCACAGTCCTGGATATAACCTATGCTTGTCACACATCTGTTAGCTCTCCTGTGTGGTGGACAGCAGCCCCTCCTTGTTATTGGCTTTTCTTCTCTACCTCCTCTAGAGTCTAGAGCAGGGGTGTGTGCTGCTTTGATGGAGGACCAGGCTTATTTAGGTCACCTGCATCGGGGTGAATGCATGCCTTGATAGCAGAGTACCTACCGATTTGCCCTCTTGGGTTTATCAATGCTCCCTTTGTGCTTTTTCTTCCTGACAAACTGACCTGGGGACTGACCCCTAATGACTTTAAGTCTGTCTCTAGATGCACAGCCAGGAACAAATACTCTAATCTGACTGAACGCCAGCCAGTCAGGCTGCTCTTAGTCCCCTTCTTGACGAGGCCTTAGGTCTTGGCCTCTCCTTAGCTGTTTAGACTTGTTTTTAGTATGAGTCCTACTTAATCACTTTAGCAGATCCAATCCTTGATTTCTGATCACTTGATCTGCTTTCAGCAAGAATTCTGTCCAATTTATTTACCCAGAATTCCCCTTACCTCTGACCTTTCTCTCCTTATTGCTTTTCCACTCACCAACCTTTTACCCCGATCCTGGGCTGTACATCTGGGATTGTTCTTTGGTATTCATTGTTGAGCTGTATTTTTCTTCACCACCAAAATTTCCTGTTGCAATTGTCCCTTAAATCAACATTATTTTATTTTTAATGTATGTAACAGTATTAGAATAACTTTTTTCCTTAATACCACAGCCTTCTTTAGTCTTCCTCAACTCTTCTTTGTAGCCTCAGTGACTTTGTTGTTGTGACCCTTTACCCATCACATTTAGACCTTTTCCTTCCCAGCTTCTACCTAAATTGTGTGTGGTTTCACCTCTGTAATGAATCTCTTGTTTATAGCACTCACATGATCTTGCTCCCCAGACAAAGGCACCATGGACACAGGCTCCATAGCTGTACAATACAATTTATGAGCAACAGGGAGCAGGTTATACAGGGAATGTCCTTTCACCTGAATTAAGTGTACCTTGAGCGTGCAAGAAGAGAAAATAAATTAATGGTATCTAAAATTGTCAACTTATATTAATGTCTCCTAAACTTAATTCAAGGGAATAATGCTTATGGCAACTAGAGAACATTTTATGATGATGAAATTTGAGAAAGTGAGTACTCTCTTTTTATGCCACCACTTCCAAGAGAAGAACAGTAGTGATCAGGAGAAGTTATGTTGATGTCATATCAACAGAAAAACATCTAGAAGAACTGAGAAGTCAGATGACTGAGTAAAAACTATTACCTTTAGCACCATCCATTTTAATATCCAATTTTCACAGCCCTCTAAGAGAATAATGTGCCTGTTTACATAAAATCAGAATGTGGAGTCTTCTCATTTGACAGTCTTGTGTGTCAGAGACAGAGGAGAAAGAAGTCTTTAGGAAATAGTGCGGTGGTGTTAGATCTTTCCTCAGATTTATTACAAGGGGTGAGGACTTCACAGATGTAAAGCTTGCGCGTTCATGTGGGAAGCAACATAACATTTGTTTTTCAAGAAGAGTTAATTGTTTAATTGAATCCTGTGTATCACCAGCTCACTGTGTACAATACATCACACACTGTGTAATACGCTGTGTATACTACTCACCAGCTCACTGTGTACAATACATCACACACTGTATAATACACGGTGTATACGACTCACCAACTCACTGGGTACAATATATCACACACTGTGTAATACACTATGTATACTACTCACCAGCTCACTGGGTACAACACATCACCCACACTGTGTGTAACACTGTGTAAACTACCATATCATCTGGAAGATTTGCTTAATTCTCCCTCTTCATCCCCTTCTACAATAACACAGGTAAAAATCTGGATTTCTCACTTGGTGATCCTTACGGTCCACAGATGAATTGAAACCACAGTGTCATGCACTTCCTCTGCTTGAATTCCTTAGTGTGCACTCAGTGGGACACATTTAAGCACAGAACCTAGCTGGAATGGTGCAGGGGAGATTGGGGTGCTACTGTGGAGGTAGGAAGTTATGTGCGGATCGAAAGATCTGGTGACAGACATAATAGGCAGGGAAGGCAGTATTTTCCGGTATGTAAAACAAGTGTATGTGGTGTGTCAGATCTCTCATTTTCTAATAAATTTTATTTCTAGAATCACATTTAAATGGAGTTCTCCACTAACACAAAATCAGTATCTGAAAAGAAAAAAGTTCTAATTAAGAAGGCATGTGTGGGCCATTCCCCTTCCTCCACTGTCTTTCCTCCCTATCTCTAAAGGGTGAAAATCTTGGGTGTGGTGGTATATGTCTGTAATTCCAACACTTAATATACTGAGACAGGAAGAGATGTTTCAGGCCAGCCTGGGCTGCACAATGAGAAGTTGTCTCCAGAAACTAAAAACCAGCCAGCCAACCAACCAATCAGCAAAAAAACAAAACAAACAAACCACAAAACAAAAGAAAAAGACAGGAGGAAATGATGACAAATAGAAAATTAAAGAAAAAAAGGAAAGGAAGGGATATGAAAAAAAATCTCTAAAAATCCCTCAAAAACATACAAAATGTTAAGACACAGAGACAGACCAGAAAACATTGGAAAATTAAGAAAAGGTAGGGGCAGAGATATTTTCATACTCAAATGCCTAGTTGGTGCTAATCAAATATGTGATTAGACACTGGGTCCCTGTCCCCCAATTTCTGATTTTCTACCTTTTAGGAATGGATATATTCAAGCATTTTGAAGCTAAGATCTATATCCTTTAAATTACCATCACCCATATTTATAGTATCTGACCTATAACAACTTCATGGAATCAAATTTTTATTGCATTAATTCTGCTAAAAGACATAGTTTTAGTTATTGTTTTTCTGGCATGGGGGTAAGATGGCATTGTGTGAAAATGCTGAGTATATAAATATAGTTTAATAATTAAGATGAAGGTAGAAAAATGGTGTGTGCCCATGGCTGCCATGGTAAGAATGTGTTCCGCTACAGTGGAAGGCATTCATTCATTCATTGGTTTATTCAGTATGTATCTGTTATACACAGTGGCGTAGAAAAAATATGGCTAATTAAATGATTTATCCAGTATTTATATTACCTTTAATTGGTCAGTGGTGTTAATCATTAACCCACCATTATAAATAATACACACCGACACTGGGTAGATTTTAATAAGCCTAGGCCTGGGTTGTACAATCATAGCCCATCTAAGCTAACTCATAATTCTATTACCCAAATATGACCCCATATATACATATGTCCCTTTGGACTATTATTCTCCACGCTAAGCTGATGTTCCAGGCCACATGGAAGGATATTCTTTAATCTACCCCATGGTGTGTCTTCCTTGTTTGCTCCTGGCTTCTTCTCCAGCAACCTTCTTGTTTCCAAGATGTTCTATGTCTCTCTAAAAGCCCGTAAACCTTAGTCCTCTGTCTTTGCCCAATCTCCAGGCCTCAGCATTTATTTAACCAATCAGAGTCAATTAAGTAACAGACAACAAACAGGACCAATCAACATTTAGAATGCTTAACACCACCCCATCATTTCCCTCCTTTTGTCTAATAAAAAGGATGAAAGGTACATACATAATGTTTAGCCTATTTCTGTTAGGCAATCTTGAAGAAAAAATCATCTATCTTGGTGTGTCTAAATAATTTTTATCATATATGTTGTCTTCAACCCCATCAAAGACATAGGAAGGGATAAAATTATTTGAGTGATCAGGAAGCACAGAAGAACAGCTTCCAAAAAGAAAAAAATGACATTTTGTTGCCTAGACAGTCCCAAGTATCTCTCCATACCATTGGAGTACCATCTTCAGCCTTCTAGCCAAGCATATCTCACAGCCATAATTGTGTAGCAGGAAATAAGGATTTTCCCATTCTGTCTCCGCAGAATCAGGACATCAACTTAACTGCATTTAAGCTCTGGTCCATCTTTGGACTGTATATAGTCTGTTGAGAAAGCAGGGACATTTTTGTCCAGTAGGAATTATCTCCTGATGGGAGATTTCTTTTTGATTCTCATTGTTTTCTTCCAAGTCAAATGGGAGCTGTCAGGAACTGACTGTCTCAAAGTCAAACAATTCTTAAAATAATATTTTAAATGCCATTTTCTGTTCATCTCTGAGGGTTTTGAAGACATCTATTGATTTATAAATCTACCTATCTTCTTTGAATAAGCAAACTGTAAAATTCTATCAAAATTAATCCTATGTTTTATCAATCTACAAAATTTTATACCAATGTATCAGAAGATAACCTTATTTTAAAAATAACAATAGTTTTAAGTTTCACACCAGATTCAATAATCTATCCTTATTTTTATATTATCTACATATATTCCCCTTCTTTTCTTTTTGTGCTCTTTCCCCCTATATAAGAGAGAAAGAAGGATAGAGAAAAGAAAAAATAGAAAAGTCCTTGAGTCTAACCTCCTATACCTTGCTTAATAAGACCATTTAACAATTTGTAACCAATCCCCCTAAACTACATCTATAACATATCAAATGACCAAAAAAATCACCCACCCCACCTTTTGGGAATGGGGCATCGCTGTCTTAAAATTGCTTCCTGCTGAATTGGGACATAGAAAACCTGTTTGGGGGCCCAAATAAAATAGAAAAAAATGGTTAAGCAATTTAATCCAGTCTCCATGTGCTCAGCAATTTGAATGTCCTGTTTGTAGTCTGTTGAACTTTGGATGGGAAAGTTCAGGGCTTCATTGAAGTCCTGGCTGGAATAGTCTTTGAGCTGGATCTTCTGGGCTTGTCTTGTCTTTTTTGGTGTTTGGTTCCTTTGCTCTGAAAATATATAATTTCTCACAATTAACATATCTCTCTATTTTTTCTTTCGAGACAGGATTTCTCTGTATATCCTTGTCTTGGATTTACTTTGTAGACCAGGCTGAGCTTGGTGAAGGTCAGAGATCTACCTGTAACATATCTCCCCTAGGGTCTAATATCTCTCTTGAAACTAGTTTTCCGTGGGAGCCCCACATCTAAGAAGAGACTGGCTTGTGACCTCTTTTTCTTTATATGTTTAAAAACCTCTTATGTTTTAGCATTGCTAAACGATAAAAATATCCTTTTTACCTCCCGATATAGGAAAATAAAAGACATCTAAACAAAAATCAAACAAAGAAACAACATTCCAAAAGCCTTGGTCTAATCATGCCATCCCGTGTTGTAATTAAAGTTCTGTTTATTTTTCCTGAAATCTAGCTTTGACTGTATATGCTTGGTGGGCCTTTCCCAGATACTCTTGATAAGCACCTAGTTCTCAGGGACCTGTGAGCTCCCGCTGACATCTTTTGTACCAGGAAGGGCCTCCTTCCTTCCCCCATTGTTATTGTCAGCAGTTTATCATTCCATCTGTAAGCTCTCTCCCTTATAGATATCCTTAAGCCTATCCTAGGCAAATCTTTCTCAAAAAGTATACATAGAACCAAAATTGTCAGTGTAAAAATTATCTGTACGTTAAGAGAAACAAACTCAATTGGAATCCAAACATATTGAGACATGAATTTCTCCATTTTAATTTAGGCGGTTAATCCCATTCTCAAACTCTGTTTAGAAGGCTGCCGGTTATTTAGCATATAAAGAGAGCTAAGCTTCCTTCCACCTTTGCTGTAAGGCAGTAGCTTTTGTTAAGGTAGCCACTCCTTTGAAATGCCTGTTCTTTGGCTAGGAAGCTCTCTCTCACCGAGGCCTTCTCAGGCTGTAAGCATGGATTCTAATTGCCGAATGTTTGTTAGATTTAGTAGTTAGCCAATTAAGATATTGTGTCAGTTTCCCCAAGTATTTTATCCCTGTATGAGTTTCTGCTGTTCTGTCTCTTGGTATCATTTACCCTGCTATCCTCCAATGCTGACTATTACACCACATTATTAGGTACAGCCACATGCCATGTGTAGGTACCAACTTCTTTATACTCAGTTTTGCTGTAATAACAATATTTCAAGCATTCTCGATAACAATGGTTATCTCCCCATTCCCAAGGCGTGTAGGCTGTGGTCAGCTGTGGTTCTGTTTAGGGTGCCCTCCCATTCTGCAACCCCAATTAATGGGTCACTACAAGCATTGGGCCTTCATCAAGAGCCATGGAAGAGGCTCCCAATGTGTCTTAATTATAGACATGATGCTCATTATTTGTGTTCACATTCCACTGACCAAGACTTTGTTAAATGGAGTGCTGACTGTGAGATCCAAGGGAAGGCAAATGTATTCTCTCCCCACAGGAAGGGCAGCAAGTACATGCCAGTCATGTCATCAGTTTAGAAGGAAGAAGGTACTGAATAATTGCAGGCAAAATGACACATACCACAATGTATATGTGTTTTTCCTTTTCTCATGATTTCACTTCACACTGTCCCTCTGGTGAACTCAGTGTCATTGCTCTTTGATGTAGCTGCTCCCTGACTAATAGCATCCTAGGTGAGCTCTGCTTTGTTCTCATTTCTGCTTTCTATACATGCTCATAGAAAGTGCTGGTGTGTCAGGTGCACGTTTATCACAGCTAGTGATGCTGCTTGCTGGCTTTGCCATCACTGTGTCTGTTCTGTGATTCTCTAAGTATGATATATGTGAGGGAAAGTCAAGTCATTGGCTAATGATGAAACATCTGCCACTTTACTTGCAGTATGAAATAATTAGGGAACAGATTCTTTGAAGGTAGAACTAAAAGATTCTGATCTATTGTTATATCTGAGAGCCTCAGTCAAGATAATTGCCATAGGAGGTAAATTTCAGATTTAGGAAAGAAAGCTATCTTAATTGAGTAAATAATATTTTTTTGGAAAAAAAGACATGTTTATTTTTATTATTATTTTTCATTCCAGGTCTCTGTTCTAAAGGACTCTGGGGCTCCAGGAAATAGTAATCTGTTGCCAGAATTCAAAAGCATTGACAACAACAAATAGGGAGATATGGCTGCAAGGAACAGAATTGAACTAGACACTTTATGAAAACTACTGGGAATAAAAGGCAAGACTCACATTACAGAGAAAACTAGTTCTTAGGTTGGGCTGAAATGGCTCCAAAACCTAGCATGATCTGCATTTCAAATAACCTGGCTTCTTGGAATTTTTCTTCCCCATTTCTTCCCCAGTTCAAATGAGTAGGTGCTTTAAAGCTTTGTGAAATGTCACACCTCCTTAGACTTAAAAAAGCCCACTAAGTGCTCATGGGTGTTGGGCCATCCCCTGGGGTGTGGTCAACCTACCAGGTGCCACACCCTCAAAGCAAACAGACTCACCTCCCACAGAAGCCACCAACTGTCCATAGCGCCTCAGCTAAGGGCGGGGGGAGGGGGGCGCCACAGGAGCGCCTCGCCTCCCTCTGTGCCGGAAGGGTGACTGGCTTGATCATGTGCAGGGTCTTACTCAGGCAGCTGTTGTGAGTCCATCAGTGCAACTGGCCTGTTGTGTCCAGAAGACACTGCTTCTCGCCGGTTCTCCTGAGCTTCTAGATCTTACAATCTTTTTGCCCCTTCTTCTGAGTTGTCCCTGAGATGCTTGCATGCACGTGTGTGTGTGTGTGTGTGTGTGTGTGTGTGTGTGTGAGAGAGAGAGAGAGAGAGAGAGAGAGAGACGTGGGGGGACAAAGTAGAGAGAGAGAGACGTGGGGGGACGAAGTGGAGAGAGAGATACATGGGGGGACGAAGTAGAGAGAGAGAGAGAGAGAGAGAGAGAGGTCTCGTTTATGGGTAAGCACGTCACAGACACTTATTCTCTTCAGTTTGACCAGCTGTGAGTGTCTGCATTAACAACCATCTACTACACTGATGTGGTCTGAGAGTTACGTTAACCTACGGGTATAGAGATCATTTAGAGGACAATTTGATATTAAGCCCATGTAGCAAAGTGATAACAGTAGGTTACCGTTAGGGTCTATGAATGGATCAACCATGGGTTCTTCACCCAGTTTACAGTACAAGGCACATGTTTCCTCCAGTGGAGTGAGCCTTAATCCAGTCAGAAAGTAGTGTGTTACCCCCATAATCTTCATGCCACTCTTGTACCTTCAGCAAACATGACATGCAGGTTATTACTACGCTCTGTGATGGCTAAAGAAACTTCATGCCAAGCATCCATCTTGGTACCCCCTAACTGTTTGTCACTGACTCTGGTCCCTGGAAGATAAGTTCCCAGTGACCCTGATTCAGTGGCCCCCAACCTGGAAATGTACACCGTGACCATCTGTTTTGTTATGATCATGACTAACTGCTTTTTTTTTTTGCTTCTGTATCCCACTTATGCAGACATTCAAGGCCTATTTTGAGGTCACCTTGACTACCTAATCTTGGCAGAGCAGAACAGCCCTGGACTTGCTTGTGCAGGTACTCAAGGTCTTCTTGTGGTTTTGGCTTTTGAGAACTCCTTTCCTCAGCCCTCTCAAGGAACAGTCTCTAATTTGGCTCAAAGATTGCTGTTCTGCTTGTACCTTCAATAAATTTAACTAATTGTAGTGCAGAATGAGTCTGTGGTCTTTCCCAGGGGTTCTCAAACTCCATGACAGCTCACAAGGTTCATAGCTGGGTGAGACTGTTGATCCGACCCCCACCCCCTGCAGCACTATCCAACTGTGAAGATGCTTCCTAGCCAGTAACTTGATTTATCAATGTCTTGTGACCGAAGTGTGTGTGGAGGAGTTTAGTGAAATGATTTGCACAGACAAACATGCACGAAGCTCTTGCCAATGTCAGTATTAAATATCCTTGAAGGCTGAAGCTCATTCCATAGCGGAAAATTGATGAAGCTCTGGGTCAACACAGGGATGGACAAATACAGGGAAGGGCAGTCACAGAGCACATGACATTTCAAATAGGTCTGAATAGAAAAGAGGGATTTGGGAGGCAGACATGGGAGGACACCAAGAGAATGCTAAGGAAACGGAAAGAGCTACAAACTTGGATTATGGAGAGTGATAGAAAGAGAGCTGAAATAAAAGCAAATGCAGAACAGTCTGGTCCTGGCTTCGCAGGGCTTCTGTAACAATGTCACAGACTTGGTGACTCAGAATAAAGGAAATTTATCCTGTGATTTTTAGAGGCCAGAATGCCAAGGAATTAAGAAGGCTGATATTTTATCTGGAGATTCTGAGAAAACCCATTTCCTGATTCTTTACAAGCCTGACGTGCCTGCCACAGGTTCTTGACATTTTTGGGCGTGTGGGCACACGACTCCAGTCTCTAGCTTTATCTTTGAATCATCTTCTCTGTGTATCTCGGTATCTTCTCTCCTTATGAGGAAAAATAGCATCATATCCAGGGCTTAGACTCAATCCAGGATGATCTTGAGGTCCTTAACTTTATCACATCTGCTAAGACCTTCTTTCCAAGTAAGATCATACACACACAGGTTATGAATTCATATATCTTTTAGGGGGCTGCTAATCACCCCATTATATGTCTTTTGATAAGGATTAAATTCAATAGATAAAAGACTTCATGAGCAAGACTGTGACCTGATTCCATTAGTCATGTGGAAGACAATACCAGTTGCAGAGACTGGACGGGTGATGGAGGCTTGACTTATAGAAATGTTTGAGCTAAGCTGTATATAATCAAGAGATCGAGGTAGAATCAGGGTGACCTTGATACACTATGACATTTAGGAGCAAATGTCTTGTAGCAGTTGGAAATAGGGCCTGGGATTCAGTAGAGAGCTTGTGCAGTTGGTCAACTGTTGGATAAGCAGCTCCCAGGAAAGTGAGCCTGTGAACACACGCCATTGCCTTCTGTCTCAGCTAATTGATCTGAGTTATATCTTTGAATTATATAGCTCTCTTTTGGAATGCAGCTGCTATCTTGTACCAATATTGAAGGTATCCTATCGAGAGGGAAGTCATGTAAAGAAGATCTGATGGATGAACACTTTATGGAAATAGACCCCACCCCCACACACAGAGAGAGAAGAACTAAACAACCCAAGGCAGCACTGAGGCCCCAGGTATGTGCATGGGGTCTGTTAGCAAAACCTGGTTCCTAGCTGAATGCAGCCAAGTGAGTGATGTTAGCTAATGCTAAGAGGAACAGAAGAAGTAAGGGTTAACTAACCATTTGTAAGACATAGAAAATTCGTCATTCTAAGTAAATAGGTTCTAAGGTGGTTTGTTATGCTTCAGCCCCCCTTCCATGTTTGATGATCCCAGAGGTCACACAATAAAGGCCAGTGATGTCTGGATTAGATGAAACAGTTATGGACAAGCTTAGGAGACAGGAGTTAGAGATTCAAGAAATTGGTACCAAATTGCAGGATGTTTGAAATAGCATACATTTTCAGGTATGACAGTCCTTAGGGGATTCTACTGGCTATGCAGTCTTTATAGTATCGTATTTTCATTATATCATACCTCTTAGTAGGGCTGTTTGTATTCATGAGCGGATTCTGTAGCCTGCAACTGTTGTTGTAGAGTGTTGATGGAATTATAAGATGAGCAGAAGAGGGCAGAATTACACAGAAAATTATTTGAGTTATTTGCTAAGGGGAAATGCAGATGTGTTTTATTTCTTAATGGAACTTCTTTGAGGTTCCATGTAGTGTTGAGCACTTTCCTGTTCTGCTCCAGACCTGACCCAGCTCCTGTTTTGTCTCCCTTACTTTCTGCCTAGATAAAACGACCTGTAGGGTTCCATCAACAGGCTCCAATACCTTCCAGCTTCTAGTTAGGTCACTAACAGGATGAAGGGGTAAAAATAAACTCAAGATTTTTTTTTTCCTAATATCCCGCCTTTGTGAAAGGGTTGAGGTCTCCGAGTCCTATGACAGCTGCCATTGTGCACTTCAAGGCAGTGATCACTCGCAAGTGTTTCTCTTGGGTCCTGGAAACCTTCTTTCTGTTCTGCGATCAGGATGGCTACTTGTCCATTGCTGTGTCTCGGGTTGTTTTACTAGCCCTGGAGTTTTTCTATTCTCTACCTTTTAAGTTAGTCTTTGTAATTTAGTCCTGTTAGAGTTATTTTGATTTGTGTGGGTTCTGTCTCCTGTCGGGACTCTTCTTTGTGAAATGAAGGGGGAATGATGTTTGGGCCACACCAACACACAGTTATTATGCAGCCTTCTGTCACAGTGTTCTCACGCCTTCCACCTTTCCATCTCAACAGATAACAGTTTTAGTGTTACCATGACTTCATGTGCCAGGCAGGGAACACGGATACAGCCAATCCAAAACCAAACCAGAAATGCCAAATTCATCCCCAAGATCTCTCTTTTATTGCTTTTCCCACCATTCCCAGTATTCTTGGCACCGTGCCTCTTGCTTTGCAAAAATGAGATCCAAGATTGAAATCAGAGTTCTTACATTCAGTTTGCAAGATCAAAAGAGTTGCTGAAATTGGAATTAGTGGTGGTTGTACAACAATGTGAATATAGTTAGTGCTACAGAATTGGACTTAAAAAATGGTTAGGGACATAATGGCACATGTATCTTATCATGATGGAAAAATACACACATATATAACAAAATCAGAGTTTTTAATCTCCATCTTTTGTCTTCAGAGACTGACGTGTGTGATAAAACTACATGTATAATGAGTATGTCAAGAAGGGTATTTACTGAGCTTCTGTCTTAGGCAGACCAGAGGTGGTTTGTACTGGTCTGTGTTCCCTTCTCTGAGGATGTTTGTAGCCTTTCTTGCCTTCATGCGCAGTGGTACTGTTGTACTATAACCAGGACTATGCTAGTAAGTGGGTTTTTGGTTTATAAACATTTTATCAATGTATAATTCACTCATCTAAAGTGTTTATTACTGCCCAGCCTTGGAGAGCAGTGGTGCAGGCCTGTTATTCCAGACAACCTGGGAGGCTGAAGTGGGAAGAATGTAATTTTTAGCTTTGCCTGGATACAGACTGAGCTCAAGGCCAGCCTGGGTACATTACTGAGACCCTATCTGAACAGAAAAAAAAAATGATGACAAGGACTACAGCTCAGTGGGAGTGCTTACCTGGAATGTGTTAGGTACTAGGGTCAATCTCCAGTACCACAAAATAGTAATAATGAATGAATAAAAGTAAGGTATAGAGTGAAGACTGGATACAATCAATATTAGAGCAGAGAGACATGCTTGAATGTGTGTCAAGGGTAATGAAACTTGGGGGTTTCTTTATCTCACTCCTCAAAAACAAACAAACAAAAAACCCCACACTTAGTTGCAGGCACTCTTCTTCCTTTCCATGCAGAAATTAGTCCGTTTTTCTGTTTCTGATGGAGTTGCCTATTCTGAGCTTTTGATATAAATGGGATCATACAAGATGACCCTTTGTGAGTAGTTTTTTTCACTTTGCATGATGTTTGATTATATATATACATATATTATATATACACACATATATATATCTATATATATTAGTACTTCGTTCCTTTTGTGGCAGAGCAATATTTCATTATTTGACTATAGCACACTTTATTTACCAATTAATTAATTGATGGATATGTGAATGTTTTCATCCAATACTGTTAGCTATTTACCAACCAATAGTCTGAAAAAAAAATCCTGGAGGTGGGAAGATGGCTCCATGAATAAAAGCACTTGTCACCCAAGCCTGATGGCCTGAGACCTGGATCCCTAGGTGCCGTGCAAAAGCTGGTTGCAGTAGCATGAGCATCTATAATCCCCGAGGTCTTTGGGGAATGGGAGGTGGAGATGGGAGACTCTTCAGAAGTTTGTGGCCCAGCTAGCTTGGCTTGCACAATAGCAAAGAAAGCCTGTCTCAAACAAAATGGAGATCCAAAATGCCTGTACCTAAAGGTTGTCCTCTGACCTTCACATGTGCCATGGCACCCACATACTTACCTCACACACACCCAAACATGTACACGCACACGTGCACTCTCTTTCACTCACACATGCACACATGTGTGCACATGCAGAGAGGAAGAGAGAGAGACATAGATGGACAGAGAGACAGACAGAGACCGACTTAGTCACACTCACAAAGCCGGACTTGGAACATTTGAGACTTCTGTGGTACACAGATTTTCATCATGACTGACTGTAAGCTGCATGATGAAACTAGGCATTCACTGGAAACAAGCTAAAATAGGTTCCTGTGATCCCCTACTAGACACTTCTATCAAACTATTAACCATCCCTCCTGATAGGTCACTGAAGTGACCAGAGGTATGATTGTATGCAGTAAGGTTTCCACAAACCAGTGAGAACAGTAATGACACAAATGAAGGTAACAGAATAGCTGACGTTTATTAAGTACATTTTGTGATGGGGCACTGTGCAGAACATTTTTTTTTTCTTTAATTCTTCATCCCCACTTACCTTCTTGGCAGCTGCCAACTCCTAACTACCCATATTCTGCTTCTGGCTTTCCGCCTCTAGTTGGTCTCCATGGTGTTTCACGAATATTCCACTGTGTTCCTTCTCATAATGTTAGCGTGTGCTTCCCTGACCTGGTGTGCTGTTATTCAAGCTGCACCGTGGCTCTTTTTCATCAGGTTCCTGCTGAGCTGCCCCTCCCCTGAAAGGCTTGCTTACAGCCACTTCCCTTTATCCATCCGTCCCTAACCTCCACTCTTCATCTTACCTGTCATCAGTATCCTGTTTCACTGCATTTTTATTTTGTTTTTCTTCATCCCATAGTCACCAAACACGCGTTCTATGACTATGTCAGACTCCACTTATGTAACTTTTTATTTATTTATTCTTCCAAGACTTATTTATTCTTATTTTATGTGTACTAGGGTTTTGCCCACATGCATATATGTGGACCACGTGTGTGCCAGGAGCCTATGAAAGCCAGAGAGGGCATTAGATCCCCAGAAACTATAGTTAAAGATGGTTGTGTGCTTCCGTTGTGGGTGCTGGGAACCAAGTTCTCTGTAAGAGCGGTGGTGCTCTGGTCTCTAAGCCTTCTCTCCAGCCCACCATTATTATTATTGCTGTTTGGACAAAGCATCTCATGTAGCACAGGCTGGTCTTGAACTTTTGATCCTGATGCTTCCAACTCCTAATGGCTAGAACTATGTACCCACTTTAAGTAGTATTGAGCTCTGTGTGTGGTAGGCAAGCATTCTGCCAAATGAGCTATATCATCACCATGGATTACAGCATCAGAAGAGTGAATTGAAAGCTTTGTGAATCACAGATCAGTAAAGTTTCTACAAAACAAAAACAGCCATTTTCTCCGTCCTGCTGGTCAGAGTACAACAGGTCTGTTGTGAACGAGGAAGAAAAGCACAGGGCTTTTCTCATATTCCCACAGATGTTCTGGTCCCAGATGTTGATTAAAAGCAGGGGCATTTGGGATGAAAAGGTTTGAATAACATTTATTTATTGTGTCTTGATGGGGTGGGGGGGGCAGAACTGAGGTCAGAGGACAATTTGAGGGAGTCAGTCCTCTTTCCACTATGTGTATCCCTGAATGGGAACTCCGATTGTCTGGTTTGGTGGCAAGTGCCTGTTCCAGATGAGCCATCTCACTGGTGTACTCGGAACTCTTGAACACAGGAGTTCTCTACTCCCAGTACTGTCAGAAGAATACTTAGAGGACAAGCTACCTCAACATCTGCTTTCTTGTTTCGGGTCTAACTTCTGGTACAGATGTGACTCACCTGACACAGGAGGGAGGCAGTGCTGTGGCTAGAGTACGTCTCCCTCTGAGCCAGACCAAAGAACTTAGTAAGGTCCAGTTCGCTGTGAGCCCTGGGTTAAGTTACTCAGTTTTCCGGCGTTTTCTATATTTAAAGTAGGATAATAAACTTATATCTATGCTATAGACCTGTTGAGAGAATTTAATTAGTATGCTAATTTAAGGTTTGATATACCTTGCCTACTTAGCTCGGATGTCCACTTACTGTGGACGTCAACTGAGGGCTGCTGCATGGAGACTCTGAGAATCTCCTCTTGTCTCCTTTGCTGCTCTCTTCTGTCACACTCACCTCTGGCATTCTGGAAGAGCCACTCTTTGTCCTGGTTCTACACGTGCTTTGTTCCCTCAGGAGCAGAGGCGCCCCTCCCTCAGGAAAACATCACCCTGCTCCTCTTTGCCTAGCGAAAAGGAAAAGGCTAGTTGATAGCACAAGTAGCCAAGACCCAAAGAACCTCCTGCGCAGGGTCCAAGAGGAGTCTGTCACAGTGCAGACATCTTTGTGCACAAGCCCCAAGATGTTGTGACTTTTGAGAGAGAAGGAAGAGAAGGTAAGGATTCTTTCGTGTAACGAACAGAACTGATGGATCAAGTGTTCAGCGGAGAAGGAGCCCGGAGCCCCTCACTTGCCATGACCCTCTGCTCCAGGGTTTTCCCTAAATCAGAGTAACTGAGTTTTACCTGCTCCGTCAATGTATGGCTCCCCATCGTCGCTGAGAGAAGGGTGATGGTGGTGAATATTTCCGAGTTTCGCTAAACACAAGAATCTCTTACTCAGGGAACTTCAGGGAAACTGATTTGATTAATATTTACTGCACGCCGCCCACAGAGTGCTAGGCAGTCCGAGGAATCGAGCAAACTAAAAGTACAGTCTCATACCAGAAAAATAAAACCCGGGTGGACTCTGGGGGCCCTCATTTCTTCGGAGTGCAGTTTGGGTTCTGAGCCTCACACACCATCAATATTTCTCAGTACTTGGACTCTCACTGGGCTCCCCAGGGGGCCTTCTGAAAAGCTTAAGGATTGGGGAGCGGTGTGGGGCGGGCTGGGGAGGTGAAGCTGAAATGGAGGGGGGGCCCCTAGGTGCGTTCCCCCACTCGGCACTGCGCAGAGACTCTTCCAGGAACCGCCTGGCACCCTGGGCAGTGGACTTTGGCTGCTATGCTCCCGGTCTGCTCCTCCCCTCCTATCCCCAGCAGGCTCAGTGCCTCACTCCTCACTCCGGGGCGTGTCCTGCCTACCTCGGGCTCACAGCGGTCCATTCAGCCGGCTCCAGTGGCGACAGAGCTGCGGCTACAGGAGCCAGAGCAGAGGTGGCAAGAGCCGCCTGGGAAGCAGCGGTGGCCGCGGCCGGCACCTGTGCGGAGCAGGAGGAAGAGGGGTAGGGTGGGTGGCCGCTGCTCTGAGCCACGCAAGAAGCAGGCACCTCCCAACTGGGATCCTGCTGTTGCTATCAACCTCCAGCTGACTGGCAAGGAGGTAGCTCCCAGCTGGGGACACTGGTGTGGGCAAACATGTGCAGCAACAACTAGAGGCCTCAGGACAGGTTAGCGTGTGGTCCAAGAGTAGAGAGGAAAGGCAAGGGGTGCCCTGGACCATGGCAGCCTCCCGCTTGGACTTCGGGGAGGTGGAAACTTTCCTGGATAGGCACCCAGAGTTGTTTGAAGATTATTTGATGCGGAAAGGAAAGCAGGAGCTGGTGGACAAGTGGCTCCAAAGGCACAGTTTGGGACAGGGGGCTTCAGGCCCGAGGCCTGCCCTGGCTGGGGCTAGCAGCTTGTCTGAGGGCAGTGGCAGAGGCAGCACTGGCATAGGTGGTGGTGCTGGACCCCAGGGCTCTGCCAACAGCCATCCCACTCCTGGTGGTGGGGAAAGTGCTGGGGTTTCCCCGAGTCCCAGTTGGGCCAGTGGCAGCCGGGACGATGGCAACCTGCAGCGAAGAGCCTCACAGAAAGAACTGCGGAAGAGCTTTGCCCGCTCCAAAGCCATCCATGTGAACAGGACCTACGATGAACAGGTGACGTCCCGGGCCCAGGAGCCCCTAAGCAGTGTCCGGCGGAGAGCCCTGCTCCGGAAGGCCAGCTCTCTGCCCCCCACCACAGCCCACATTCTCAGTGCCCTGCTGGAATCGAGGGTGAATCTGCCTCAGTACCCCCCTACGGCCATCGACTACAAATGCCACCTCAAAAAGCATAACGAGCGCCAATTTTTCCTGGAACTGGTCAAGGACATCTCCAATGACCTTGACCTCACCAGCCTAAGTTACAAGATCCTCATCTTTGTCTGTCTCATGGTGGACGCTGACCGCTGCTCTCTCTTTTTAGTGGAAGGGGCAGCTGCTGGCAAGAAGACTTTGGTCTCCAAATTTTTTGATGTGCATGCAGGAACTCCTCTGCTCCCCTGCAGCAGTACTGAGAACTCAAATGAAGTGCAGGTCCCCTGGGGCAAAGGCATCATTGGCTATGTCGGGGAACATGGAGAAACAGTCAACATTCCCGATGCCTACCAGGTAGGGGTTTGCTTGTCCTCTACTCCCCAACCCACTGACTTGGCAGCTTTGCCTTCTCTCATCCTTTGACAACCAGGACCACTTGTATTTAGACCCTCTTAGTTTAAATAGTCTTGCTGTTTAAGTTCCTTCTTGAGTTTAGTTAGAGTGTTATATCATCTTTGATGGAACAGTCTTTTCCTAGCACAGTGGCTTATGGGAAATTCATATATCACTCAATAATACCATGTGTATCTCTATCAAGATAGTAGCCTTAAGAATATGTCTGTATGGTTTTAGGATGCATCTGTGAACTGCTAGAAAGAGGTATGACCTCCAGAATCTCTGTGCCATCCTGGGTAAAATGGGCATGCTGTCTCTGGTGTTTGCAGTGGGGTTAAGGCATGATGGTTTTTCATACTCTAGTTTGAGGTTGGACGGTGAACAGAGTACCTAATTACTTACTCTATGGCCAACGTTTCTCTAGCTTATATTTGTAGGGGTTCCAAGGTAGTAAAAATGTGGAAATGGAGGAAAGACAGGGGAATACTGGACCTCTGGCCCATTTGGGTCTTCTTCATATCCACTTCAGTGGAGTTGAGAGAGGTGGGACAAATTAAAGGAACCAGTCATTTTCAAACGTGGACACAGCAGGCAGCTTTCAATAGTGGGGAACAAGTAGAGTTTTAGCTTGTAAAATGCCCCCACTGCTGTGCTTTTAGCAATTCCCATGGCAATAGGCAAAACAGACATGCTAGATTCAAGTGGAAAAGCACAGCCCACAGGCTGTTGTCTGTCTTTTCTGTCTTTTCATTTTCACAGTGATTGGAACTTAATATGGGTGCTGGAGCTGAAAGGCAGTCACTTCTCATTCCTTCAGTCCCTGCGTGGTGGAGCTGGTGTCACTTTCTGGGAGACTTCCTCAGGGTTCTTAAGAACAGAAAGTTCTTACCCTTGGTTCTGGGGTCATTGCACGACTGTATCTTGTCTCATACAGGCATGCATTTCTCTAGAGTTTGGGTGCTATGGAGCACAACAGCAAAAGTTGTGGGAAGGACATTTATTCTCTGTTCCATCAGAAAGTTTATAATTCTACTTAGACCGACTAAATTGAGCCCAACCCAAGTCTCATATTTCTATGAGGTGTCTGTCAAGATGACTTTTTCATATCAAGGGATGCCTAGGAAAATATTTTGTTTTGTTAATCTTTTGCTATTGATTATTCATTATATCCTCCTTAAAGACTTTGATAAGTTGAGAATGAGCAGCCTAATTATGATTTTCAATAAATGTCTATTTCTCTGTAGTCCTAGAAAGCCATGGGAAGAAATAAAAATATTCAACAATTGATATGTTGAAGAGCCAATAAAATATCTATAAAGGTCACTAATTCTTTCCTACTTTTTCCACACCCCCGTTGTGTGCCTGAGCTACAGAAATACCTCCTGGGCTGGTAACACTTGTAGAACCTTGGGCCGTAGTCTTTTTATTGCCTTTACATTTCTTACTCATCCACAATTGATTTTCTCCTATTTCCATGGCTCCTTTTTATAACTGTTCTCTTTCAGCTTGTAACTTTCATTTGATATTGTTCATGTATGGCACTTTCTTCGAGACTATAATTCTCGGCATCCTCAGCACCAAGGCTGTCTTCCTGATGCCTAGAACTATGGCTGCGGATGTTGTCACAGGCATAGCAAGCAAATCAGGGTTTCCGTGGCTGTTGTTTCCTGTGAGCTTAGCCTTTACTCTGAAGACAGAGTGTAAAGCAAGTTGCCTTTCTGTATTTGGAAGCTGACATGGGGGAAGGAAGGCTTTTCTTTTCCCTTAACCCCCCCAGGCCAGTGACAGTGGCTATAAATAAGTCATGCTTGTTGTAGGGTTGAGAATGTCATGCAAGGTGCTACAGTGAGCTGAAGATCTTGGGCCACTTAAGTTTCACCTGTTTTTGGTGAGAAAGTATTACTGTTTTATTATTATTATTACTATTACTGTTATTATTTACCACTGGCTTCTGCTGTGTATCTGTGTATTTTTAGTTTGTGTGTGTTTCGTTTTACTTATGATGCTCCCTGACGAAATTGATTTTTTTTCCTTTTGTTTTAGTGCATTGTCACCATTCTTATTACGGCCTAAAGAGAACTACTTGGTCTCACAGTCTCCATTTTCCATTCATAAAACAGGAGTAACACACCTATCTGGCAAAGGTTGTTATGTGGACATGCAATGAGATGCTTCACTGAAGATCCTAAGACAGTACTTGGTGTGTGGCAATTACCTAAGAGAGGGCAACAGTCTGTGGTGGTGGTGGTGGTGGCAGCGTCTAGATTGCCAGTATTCTTCTCTTTACCTCCATTCAATTCTTGTTTCCTAATCTGAGACTGAGGTGTGAACTAAGAACATTTGACCTGTCTAATCTTTCCCTGGGCCAAGCTCCCTCCTCAGAGCAACTGTCTTAGAACCAACATTACATTCAAGGAATATATAATCAACCATTCTTCTGTCCTCAAGGGTCCCTCAAGTGTCATTGGTGCCACCTCATCACACCCTAGCCTAGCAAAAGCTCCATACTTTGTTCCTCTAGGTAACTTTTCTAGAGCCGGATTGCTGCTGCCTCCTTTTCCTGTTCTAGCATTTCCCCATCCTTTTCCTTCTCCACTCTTACAGGTTTCTCATAATGAAAACGGCACCTTACAAATGGCTATCTTTAAAAATAGATATTTTATGTGCATGGGTGTTTTGCCTGCATGTCCATGTATCACATACATGAAGAACCCACAGAGGCCAGAAGAGGGCGTAAGATACCCTGGAGCTGGCCTCACAGATGGTTGAGATCTGCCTTGTGCATGCTGGGAATTGAACCCTGGTCCTCTGGATGGGCAGTGTTCTTAAATGCTGAGTTATTTCTCCAGCCCCAAATCTCTCCAGTCCCACATTTGTCTTTTAATAATACCACATTAATTCTTATGTATCTAAACATCTTGAAGTCTCTATGTAAAACTATAACCATCCTTCTTGATTCTTTATAAATCCATATAGTTAAAGATGTGACTTGTTCAGATTCAGTTAGTAATCCCCCACCTCTTACTTCAGGAGAGTGAAATCTTATCACACAGAGTTTCAAATTTTAACTGTTAAGTAATTAGGTTAATGGTTTTAATCATTTAGGGGCTTCATTGAGCAAGAAAAAGGCATTAAAGACACTATGCAGTTATGACAATGAATACTGCACCCTCAAGTCAAGGGTAGAGTATTTAATGAGATACTGAAGTTGAATAGGAGTTTGGCAGCAAAAATTAATCTCTTTTTTGCTTTCACTGTTTTGCATTAGATTTGTTAATTGGTCCTAGAAAACAAGATTGAAATTAGGAAAAAAAATAAAGAATTACAAGTGGAAAAATACATTCCTTTTAGGTATCCAGTTTGATCATAGTGACTGCAATTTACCTTTCTTCTCTGACAGTTATAAGTTATTAAACAACCCACTTTAATATAGTAATGAATAAATTGCCCTCAAGAGGTTGCAAATAAGAACACTTAAGTGACAGGTGTTCTCTTTGAGATTATTCCAAACACCCAGAATACAGCACTTTAGACATTAATAAAAAGTGCCAGATGAGTGTGTGTTGGTGTTGATAATGACAATACAGGTGTTTGATGGGCTTGGGTCTAAAAAGCAGCAGGCTGTTTTGTTAGGTGAACTGAGAGGGGGAAAGGGAATGACGCAGGAGAGTTCCAGGTGTGCTAGGCATTCAGAAGATCTGATCTGTTTACATGACAGAGTTACTAATTCATCAGATCCAACAAGCAAGTGCAGAGAGCCCATTGTACCCATGGGTTTAGAGGGGAGAGAGCAGGCTTCTGTCCCGCAAATGCTCGCAGTTGACAACTGTGCACTCTTTACCAAGCTGTACTCAAATGGCAAAGCTGAATGGTAACCCTTTCAGAAACAAGTAGAATCACTATGGAGGACATCTTGTGGCAGAAGACTCCTTGAAGGAGATCCCATGCCAGTTGTTATTTAAAAAAAAAAAAAAGTCAGATTTCCTGGCTGGAGATGATTTTCAGGCTATTGGAAAGTGTTTTAGGTACTACAAAATGGCTTCCGAAAGAGTTAAATGGAAGCACAAAATGTGTACGGGTGACAAGGCATGTTTTATTCAGCTAAAAACTGCATGTGCTGTATATAGTCCAGGTGTGCAAAAGTGAGTTGAGAACATATGAAAGACTTGGAACATCTGATGAAGAGTTTGCTGAAAATAGACCACATGAAGCCTCTTGGCATGATCGAAGTGGCACATTGGGTAGCTGATGACTGAAAGAGTCAAACAGAGGAAGTCTTGAAGATGGATGGTCTGGTGGCGTCATAACGAACAACAGAACTAAAGCAAAGATGGGGAAATTGACAGCAGGGAACAGATGGGCCATGTCCTGTAGGTGGAATTTGGGTGAGGGAGAGGTGACATGAATGGCGATTTGGAGATTGGGTGACAGATATGGAGAGGAGTAACAGTTTTAGCAGATCCCAGGTGGGGTGTGGTGGCCCATGCCTGCAATTTCTCTAAGTTTGCAGCTATATAGTGCCTTTGGGGCCAGCCTGGGCTACAAAGGAGGGGACCTTTCTCAAAACAAAACAAAGCAAGCAAACAAATCAAACTCCAACTGGAGAGAGGAACCACATTAATGAAAAAGCTTCAATGCAGGACCAGCGACGTCATTTGTTGACTTTAGTGCAAAACGATGGGACTGAGAAGTGCAACCTCCCTTCCCAAGAGGCTGCCCTCCTGACCACAGCCACTTCCAGACTGAAGTCCTAAATGGCTGCACCTTCCGGGCTGAGAACTTCTTTGTATTTGGCCTGAGGTGGGTGACAGGCCCTGGCTGAATTGCCTGCTGGGTGCTCCCTGGTGCCTCCAGCTCTGGGTGGAGACGGTCACAGCCTTGTTCCACCCTGAGATGCTATGGACCGCACATGCTCTTCTCATGCTTCCACGCAGACCCCACTCAGAAACAAGGAGCTACAGCAGATGTAGCAATGGGCTTCCCTCCCTACAGATGGAGAGCCATGCTGCTGCTGTGCCTATTTCTAGGGCAAACAGGGAGCTTAGGTGGAGCACGGGACACTAGGGAGCAAGGGTCAGGTGACTGAGGCCTGGGCAGAAAGTGGGGCCCGAGCACGTATGGAGCCAAATCTGAACTGGTTCAAACTCCGTTGTTCCTTTGGACTTCACATGCAAAGTAGAGTGTAAGACCAAAGCCGTAAGAATATCTCACGAGCCAATGGAGCAGCATCCGCCCCTCCCCCTACAACTGCTCTGGCCACATGCTCGCGAAGCTGGCCCTGCCTGACTCTGAGTCATACTGAGTATATATAAGAGGCTCAATTTTATTCGAGCCCAGTGTCTATTGCAGTTCTTCGTGTGGCCCCAGCTTCATCCTAATTAAATTATGTACCATTTTTCGAGGCCTGGATAGGGCCTTTCTATTTTTGTGCTTTGCTTCCTTCCTGCCAGGGATACTTTTTCCCTCTGCCTTTGCCCATTCAAATCCTACTCAGCCTTCCCATAATGTAGGAAGACACATCTGACTGCTTGTTCCGGAGAAGAGCTGGAAAACAGAACAGAAGTTACACACTGGGACGCACTGAAGGATGCATTGTACTATAGTGGTGTGTTCAGTATGTATTAACTAATACTGTACTAACATTTAACAGTAGTTTCCCACCTGCTTTTAATCTCCACATCTACATTTGAAGTGTCAGTCTCCGAAGGAACTGTTTTCGGGCATCTAGAAAGTTCACTGATAAAGTGCTTCAGTCCCTAACGAAATGGTCCAAGGTCCCATCTCTGAGCGGTGAGGATTGGCTTTAAAAGGGATGTTGGAAGCAGGTAAGTCGACAGCCTAGCTCTGCCAAGACAGGGTAGGTAAGTCCTTCATAATTCCTGCTCTACAA
>CAJQZJ010004748.1:2234010-2246061 GCA_907164525.1 Lophiomys imhausi | reverse complement strand
GGAAGAGGATGGTGGGGCTGAGGGGGAGGAGGGTGGAAGGGTGGGACTGGAGGGGGGAGTAGGGAGGGGATTGTGATTGAGATGTAACTTGAAGAAATAAAAAATAAATTATTAAAAAAAAAAGAAAAAAAAAAAGGGATGTTGACCCTACTCCAATACTGTATTATAAAGGAATTCCATAAAATTTTATTTTCAGCTCTCCTCACAGTGTTTTAAAAATTCCCTCAAGCCCAAGAGCAAGTTCTATAACCTAGAACTAGAACTGATTTTTTATTTTATTTATTTATTTATTTTTTTTTAGTGCTTGCAAGCAGGGAACATTTCCCATTTCGGCCCCTCTTCCTGACAGAGTCATGACAAACACAAGGACAAATCTCACTTGGCTGCTCTGTCTTCAGATGGAGCATAGAGAAGCCCTGGTCCCACAGAACCACAGAGAGGTGATTTAAGGTGAACTTGACCTTCCTCCTTCACCCATAAACTGAATGTTTACTAAACTGACCGATTCACTTTGGTTCTTGAGGTTTGCTCACCTGTTTATTTACAAAGCGGGTTTACCTTGGAAACCTATTTTTTTTTTCTTGTTTAATATAGTGTTCAGGAGGCTTTCCTCTCAAATAGCTTTGCTCTGTCTTGGAGGGAAGTCACCAAGATTCCTGAGGTCTTCTGCTTGCTTCTTAAGTTCCTCAGTTTCGGGGTGGTGTTTTGCGACTTGACCACATTCTTTTGGAAAAGTAGGATGTGAGTAATAAAAAGGCAAGTTTAATCATAAGAAAGTGGGTGGGTTTATAATATTTTGGGAGAAACTTAGGTTCTTTGGTCACTTATAGGCACTACAGGCTAAGTTTATTTATTTGTCTTTTTGAATGAAAATAGCAAAGAAGGTGTCCTGATATTATAAGATGTGTACTTGCTACAATCCTAAGGGTTTCTTATTAACTTATTAGTTCCAACAGAATGGCTGTTTCACATATTAATGATATTTTCTTTTGATTAGAAAATATAGGTTTGCAAGTGTAGGATTGGAGTTTTTTTTTCCACTGTGAATGAAAAATATGGGAAAACTATAAGACACCTTTGTAGGGTATATATTAGCAATATTGATAAGAGGCAATGGAAACTTCACTGTTGATAACAATAACCCCACTTACCAGTGTACTATGGGCCAGTGATTAGCCCTTTACTAAGAATTTTCCTTTCAGTCCTCTTATTACTGCTTCATTTTATAGGAGGAAAGACTGGGGCGTGGCCACATCAAGGATTTACTCAAAGTGACTTAGCCGACCATGGAGGGAAGCTGGGGTTCAAGCCGAGATTTGTGGCCTGCAGAACCCTCATGCCCAGCAACTCTTGGAACGGTCTTTTCTGGCCACTTACTATTGTATGCACACTTACCCCTGTCCCTTGCTTGCCTTTTCCTTGGTGGTCTAAATTCTCATAGCAGTTCATAATGTAATCCCAAGACCAGATGGTCTAAGGCACACATTTGGTGACAGCCTGGGCTATCCATGGAGTTCCAACCATTTTTTTCTCTCTCATCCTTGGATGTTCACCTTCTTGAAAGTTGCTGATCTGTTTCTCATCTCACCTTGACTACACATCTGGCTGCCTCCCATGAATCTCTGCCATGATATAATGCGCCTGCTCTGCTTCCTTAGCATTAGGGCTCCTTGCTACACGTGTTAAGTGATCTCTTACAGGGGAGCTCTTTAAGATCTAGACTAAGAGTTCACTAGCCGTGCAGTGGACCCAACAGAGATGAATCATCCTGCTCTCTACCTGACACTGGCCAGAGCATGTGCCTCCAAATAGAAAGTCCTGACTATTCAGACAACATGGATGATAACCTGGAAGCTCATCTCCTGAGCATGTCTTCAAAGTATTTATTCTCTATTTTGAAGATTAAGAAGTAAAGGCATAAAAAAGCCTAATAACTGGAGGGTTATCTGAACTGCTTGTTTACATCCATCAAGTACCCATTCCAATACCCCTTGTTTTTTCCTTTTAAATTTGTTTTCTTTTTCTCCTATTGCTTTGAAGAGTTCATATAGAAAGAGTTGCACACAGAACAGCCTAGCTGGGTGTGATAGCACAAACTTTGATCTCAGCAGTGGAGAAGCAGAGGCAGGTCCATTTCATGTGAGTTTGAGGCCAGCCTGATTTACATAGTGACTTTCAGACTGCCGGGGCTACATAGTGAGACCCTGTCTCAGACAAACACACAAAGGGACCTTAACCAAATAAATACCTGCAACTAGGAACATACCACTGAGAACTTCCGTGGAGGAACATTACTGTGTTGCTTAGCTGAGTTTGCTAGTTTTCCCATAGAGCTTTTTGAAGGTAAAGCTTTGCTTCCAGCTCATGGCCTTGGAAATCACAGGATTTTGTTTTGTCTTGTTTTTCTTTGCAAATCCCTTATAAATGCAGGAGATTATATTTACCAGTTTTGTGATTAATTATTTTTTTAGAAGTGTTGCCCTTTCAAGCTTATTGATTGTAAGTCTTTTGCTTCACATAGTTTCAAAAGGTCTCATAAACATTCAATTTTTAGATGGCTAAGTTTGCAAGCTACTGATTCTGAGTTGGTCTTATTAGCTGTCGATGGCCCATATCCCTGCGAAAGCCCCATTTCCCTTCTGTTACTTAGGGTTATTGCCAATATATTGGGCTGCTTGCTAGCTCTCCTCCTCTCTCCACCCCTAAACTGCCACCCCAAGAACAGAAGGCAACTCCTAAAACCCCAAAACTGCAACAGTTGTGAGGAGGGGCTGCCTATCCAGGGCTAGAGGCCTGGGCGAGAGGAACTTAGCCAGGGAAAAACCAAATCCTCGAAGAGAGGGAGCCAGGGAAATAGGGTCCTCCATATACTCTACCCTCTTGCCAGTGCCACACACTGGTTGAACTTGAGAAGATTGAGTAGACAAACGGAATCTGGCCCAGTAGTTGTCACAAGTAAGCTTCCTGATACAGAGCAGTTCAGAGGGAGGTGGCAAGCACATCCTGGGAGGGAAACCCAACGGCCCAGCAAAGATACAGAGACCAAGTCAGGAAGAAACAGGCTTTAGACAAACTGAATGGCATCATCTCATAGAGTACTGTGATCCAAACCTGTTTTAATGATATCTGCTTCCTTCCCATGTTATTCTATTGATTCTTGATGCTCCATATTCCGGAAGAAAGAAACTCCAGGGTCATCACAAACAGCAATGACTTTGGTTTTGTTGATGGAACTTTTCTGCTTTGATTTTAATGTTTCTTTAGAAGATTTCACAGTGCGGAACAGGCTCGAGTCTCAGGAGCAGGGATCAAGGAACAAGGAACAGGGAACAGGGATTATTACAGAATATTTGATCACATTGTGAACCTTGAGAATTATGAATTGAAAAATATGTTTCTAGTTGTTGGATGGCTCAGCCTTTAATCCAAGTGCTTTCTGTTTACTATAAACAAGTACTTGTGATATGGATCTGCCCCAGCACACACCTTTAATCCAAGAGCTATCTTGAGTCAAATAAACAAACAAACAAACAAACAAACAAATAAATAAATAAATAAATAAATAACTTTACACAGGATTAAATAAAGTTAACCCTAGGTCAAGAGGTGGAGCAAAAAAAAAACAACTGACAGGGATTAAATAGAAAGGAGGGTCACTGAGCTGGAGGGTTTTTAAGACAGTGTGGAGAATAAGTTCAGAGGTTTTTCTCCTTCAGAGGTTTTCTCCTTCAGAGGTTTTTCTCCTTCAGAGGTTTTCTCCTTCTAGGCTTCTTCCTCTAGTTTCTTCTGAGCTTCTTAGCTGTCTCTGGGCTTTTTCCTCTAGGGTTTTCAGCTGAATAGGAACATCAGCTGGGGGCTTTCTCTGTCTCTCTGAGCTAGCAGGCTTTCACCCCAGCAGCTGGCTCCTGAGTCTTCATTGGTAAAATCAAATGACTGGGATATTTTAGTTTTCTAAAACAATAAGGGATTGTATTCTTGGGTCTGCCATAGGTTTTTTTCAGCAATAACTTAAAGACAGTATTTCCTGACATATCTACCTTACAGTATTTTATAAGTATCTAATGAGTAAATCAAATCATTGCATCCTCATAAGATAATGAAAAAGCATATTCAAAATAAATGTAAGGCCTAGTTAATGTTTTCAAATATACTGTTCAGAGTTCACAGACTGGCTCTGCCAAGGTACTTCCACATAAAAGGAATCTCTTCATCTAAAATATCTATATTTATTGACTTTATTTCCTGGGCTCTTCCTCTGAATTCTCTCCTCCTCCTCTCCTCTCTTCTTTCCTCTTCAACTTTCTTTTTTCATCAGGGTCTTGCTGTGCAGCCCAGGCAGGACTTAAGGTTTTTCTGCCTCAACCTCCTCAGTTCTGGGATTAGAGGTATATATCACCATTCCCAGTTTATTTTCTGTATTCTCGATACTTTGGTATTTGGGGTATCCCGGAAAGACTGCTTCTCCCAAGGCTAGCCAATTCTAAGGGACAGCAACCCTGTTCACCAAGAGTGCCTTTAGTATTCAGATCAAACAAACAATTCAGAGCCTACATTTCCACAGGTCCAGCTACTATTCTCGCTGCCCTATGTCACCTGTGATACCAGAGAGAAACAACTTCAAACAAGAGAAAAGTTTCTCTTGGCTCACAGGTTCTGAACTCCAACCCATAGTCACCTGATCCATGGCTTTGGGCTTAAACTGAGGTAAAGTATTAAGGTGGCAGATGCATGTGGCAGAAGAAGCGGCTTGCCTCATACTCCCAAGAAGCACAGAGTTTGGGAAAGACTATGGACAAGATATACAAACCCTTAACCAGTGACCCGCTTCCTTTAATTAGGCCCCACTTGGTAATATTGATGCAGCACTGAACTCATTATGTGTCAGCCTGTTAATAAAGTTAGAGCTTCCATAATCCAATCAGTTCTCATAGCCCTACCTGTGAACGTGTTGCACTGAGGGACAAACGTTCAACGTACATTTCTTTGGGGTTCATTTAAATTTTAAACCAAAATTTCATACCAGGGCTTGGACTGTCTCTCCAGTCCAGAGCTTACCAAACTTACTCAAGACAACCAATAGTAAGCCTATTTTATATATCTTCCCTCCTTGCCTTTTCTGTCTCTGGAAAGCCTAAATGAAAGCTCCTGGCCGTCTCCTGCCCTCATCTTGCCAATTGACTGACCCACTCCTCACGTGACCTCCCAGCATACTGAGCTTTTGGAGTATGTGAGCCCAAACTTGTTCCCTCATGAAAAATCATGTCTACATCTTCATGTCTTTCCACAGAAGAAGAAAACACCATGCGACATCTTAACACAGTGCTGACTAAGTACGATATCTTTTACACAAGCAATGATTGCTTTAAATCATAAACTAAACCGATAGGTTAAGTGAACATTAGACTGAGAGGATTTGCTGATCGCATTTGACAGGCATAGCTATGCCATACTTCTTTCTATAATTGATCAATAAGTTTATTTTTCTAGTACACTATGTAATTCCAAAAGTATATGTTGTGTTTCCTGTGGTATATGATCTGTGTATTCAATCTCCAGCCCGATAATCTGCAGTTTTATTGTTGAAATCATAAGGAGTTTAAAAAATGACAATACTTGGGATAGTTCATTGTAAAATATATGAATGTTGGCAAGGGACATTAAAGGGCAGATGAAAATCAAATTGCAATTCATCAAGTTCTAATAGTTTATTATGATAGGAGAATCCAAGACACAAAGTATGTGTGTGTGTGTGTGTGTGTGTGTGTGTGTGTGTGTGTGTGTGTGTGTATGTGTGTATGTGTGTGTGTGTGTTTTGCAGAGAATTGACCAAAGGTCTTGGGCATACTAGAAAAGTGCTCTACCTATCAGCCTCACACCCCTAACCCTTTGCTGTTGTTGTCTTGAAACAAGATCTCAAGCTGTCCACAAACCCACAACCCTTCTGCTTCCACCTCCTGGGTGTGGGATTACAGGCATGAACTACCATGTTTGGTCTCATGATTAATTTGACTTCATTGGCTACTAATTAACAGGGAGCCTTTCTTCATGTTTGCCTTCTCTGCTTTCTTGGCGTTACTTTAAAGGCTGCACATCATCCATTTCACATTCATGCTGTCTGGACCACTTTATCAGCTTACCAGAATGTTTTAACCTTTACTTTCTTCAATTAAAAATTTTGATGGTATTCCTTTATCATTTAAATGACTATGTAGAATTTAATGAGTGAATGGCTTTTATGGGTATTTTGCAACCTAATGTGCGTGATTACATATTTAAAGTTTAATATCGCCTGTAATGGAGTTAAAAATTGTAGGGTTGGGACAGAGTTGCTAGGAAACCTTTCTAGATTTTTGTTCTTTTCTGCATATGGATTTCTGGAAAAGCGAGGTTATAACCCTCTGTTTCCAGAGCCCACTTTCTGGAGTACCTATACTTCCTAGCTAGCCTCCTCTGTTTCCAGAGGACTGAATGCTTTACTCAGTGCATTTATTTGGTCTGTCTTCTGTTTCATTCTCATATTCAGGAATGTAATTCCAAGACCAGATTCATCTACTTATTTTTTTCATTCCTGACTTGGAAAACACCTGCCAACCATAGCATCTCTTATTCATAGCCCTAAGATTATTATGTAGAGGCTCGAGGAGGTGAGCAGCTAGTAGTGGTGATGTGTCTGGCATTACCCACAGGGAGCAAAGCTAGACCTTTGGAGAATCCTGCCTGGAAAGGAGGTGTCTCTCATCCATCCACTTTTAAAAAGATGAAGCAAGAGAGCAACTTCTGTGTTGGTTCCTGCTTTTTTTTTTCATGCCCACTGTGAATAGACAGTACTGGCACTTGGGGACTACCTACTCATTTAAAATACAAAGGGCAGGAAAACATTTTTCCACCTCCAAATTAGCCAAATTGAGATTCTACTGAGTTAAATTGCAGAAACAAAAGGTCAGCTGGGAAAAAAGGAGACATTATCATCATTAGAATGTTTCATATTTAAGGCTTTGGGTTTCTATGGAAGGGAGAGCCAATTTCACTCTGTAGAGAGAGCCTCTAGAAGCAAAAAAAAAATCATAGCAATATGGTTCTATTAGTAATGTAGCAACTTTGTGAAGCTCAGTAATTTAATGAGAAACTATATAGAAATGAAGCAGTGCACAGCTTCATGGAAAATATAAGGGTACAAAATGAAAACAAATATGCTTTCTCACTAGCAGGTGAAGCCTGAAGTTAACCTCCAAGCCACTGCTTCTCTACTACTATACTGATCTAACCCTCTTCCCAGGATGGTAATTTGGGACTTAATATAGCATTTGGGAACTAGTGGGTGTCTGGTAAACTGTATTTGAATAAATGGAAGCACCTCTGTTATAGTCTTTGTTTCAAGACTAACATTCAATGCTATGTAGGTTAGAGTTTGCACTAGTCATCATGTGCCTGAGAGAGACAGAACCAGTGAGACTAACTAGATTATCCAATATATTATATATATAATAGAATATATACATGTATATAGACACATATAATTCACTTCAATTAACTACCCCAGTGTTTCTCAGCAGTGGCACCACTGGTATTTGGGATTGAATAAATAATTCTTTGCTGTAAATTGAGAGTCGAATGTATATATATCAGAGTTCTTGTAGCATCTTTGGCCTCTACCCAGACATTCTTGCTCACTTGTAGCAATTTTAAGAGCTTCCAGATACTGTCAAATATGCTCTGGAGACAAGGCTGGCCTCTAACCCGCAGCCTTTGGGAACCAATGATGTGGGAAAATTGGGAATAATTATATACTGCTTCATGACTATCCTCATGAGACAATTTCAGTTCATCCTAAGGAAAATTTTATGGGTACAGATGCTAAGATTTGTATATATGAATATTTATTGTAGTGTAAAGTTATCAGCCAAAATATCTGACTAAAGTCTCGGCCAACTAGATTATGGTTCATCATAAAATGGAATATTTAATCAGAGGAAATTGCTTACAAAATGCTATTAAGTGAACAAAGCATATTAAAAAGCAATAGAGTCTCAGTTTTCTAAGCAACAATAACAACAAAAGCTCAAAGGAAGTAATTGCTAGAAGCCATGTTGGAGGAGACACACTGGACTTGGTCTCACTATCCATGACCTGTGCCGTATTTTATTTTTCCAGTTGTTTGTACCTGCAGTGCTAAAATGGGGATACTTATACATGTCATAAAAGGCTAGTGCCAAGAGAAGTGAGATTATATATGAGACATTTTGTTTGTTGCCTTGTAAAGACTCAGTAAAAGTGAAAAGTCTGTCATTAAAAGCTGGAAACTGATAGGTCAAAACATTAGAGGTAATCTCAGAGGGGAAAGTTCAAGAATATGTTTTTTTTTTTTAAATTAAAAAAATTTTTTTTTTTACATTCTGGACCCAAATTCAAACTCGACATTAATTGCTGCTTTCGCAGTCATGTCTCCAAATCAGAGTGTTACACCGTGGTCATGCATGGAAGTTGGTTTCTTTCTCTACTGGAGCTCATGCGTGGCTAACTGACACAGAGCTCCCCTCCAAAAACGTTTCTTCTCGATGGCTTCCACATCTTCAACACAGAGCTGCCTTCCCCAGATGAGGGGGAGAGAGAAAGGGAGAGATGAAGTGAGAGGATTTTACAGGCCAGGCCTGGGAGGGCACAAACTCCCAGCTCCTGTTTCACTGAGGCTGTGCTTAAGAAACACTTACCCGCAGCACCACTGGCCAATGTGATTTGATCCCATCTCAGCCACATGAGTCAGTATCCTGCTCAAAGTCTGAGGTCTTCAAGCAGTAAGCTATCCTCTCCAGCAAGTCTCCATGGTTTTGTTTGTAACAAGTTTTTTTTTTTTTTTTTTTCGAGACAGGGTTTCTCTGTGTAGCCCTGGCTGTCCTGGACTCGCTTTGTAGACCAGGCTGGCCTCGAACTCGCAAAGATCCGCCTGCCTCTGCCTCCCAAGTGCTGGGATTAAAGGCGTGCGCCACCACTGCCCGGCTTTTGTGACAAGTTTTAAGGGAATAAAACCTTGAGGGGTTGAGACAGGATTGTTGAGACAAGATCAGAGAGCCTCAGGGAGAATCTTAGGGGTTTTTGTTGTTATTGTTGTTCTTAGCTAATTTTATTTTCTATTGTTGAGAATGAAATGGAGACCAGGACTCTGAAAGGAGGAAATTGCTTAAGGGATTGTTACTATAAGCTCACTCACGGTTTATAAAACTTGTGAAAAAGTGAACAAAGGGATGCGATAGGGTACCTGAAATTCAATCTCTTCCTTCCCCAGGGCAGTGCCTTCCCATCAGGGCCCTCTAATACATGGTAAATAGGCAGTCCCCAAAGAATGGGTCGCTAGAGACCACCCCCTATGAAGCCCTTGCTAAGAATGAGTAGTATTATAGAGTAGGGATGACTTAGGACATTGAAAGACCCTTCCCCTCTCTCCATACCCATGCCAGAACCCAGCTGGGAAAGGAAGACAGCAGCAGAATACCTTTGACAATATGACCCCTTCAAGGTCTTGAGTAGAATGATGTAGGGGGTCATGGGATGGGATAGGGAGCTGGAGGCTGAGAACCCACTAGTGACTGAACAATACATGGACCCCTGATTGATCAGACTTCATATTCAAGGCATAAATTCAAAGAGAAAATTGCTATCAAATTCAAGAGAATAACTTTAGAGCATTGAAGTTTACAGGTGTGGGGGCCCAGTGTGACTGTGCTGGTTACTGGCTCATAACCCAGGCTGGAACAGAACCAATGCTGTGACTTTAAATGTCAGAATGAATAACAGGAGCCCATGAGATGGCTCAGTGAGTCAAGATGCTTACTGTGTGAGCCTGGTTACAGGTTCAGTTCCTGGAACTCATGAAGCGGTGCAAGGAAAGAGTGGACTCCCCAAGGTTGTCCTTGCATGTGTGGCATATGCACCACCCCCACCATATAAACACAATAATTAATAACAATAACAACATAATAATGATAAATAGCAATGCATTTAAAAGAATGACTGATTAGAATGGAAGGTAATTGTTTATTCGCTCATTGCCATAGTGCTTTACCCAAATGACTCATACTCTTTGTTTTTGTCATTTATGTTTTGGATCATTACTCTTTCTACTAAACTGTAAACTCATTAAAGAAGGTACAGGCTATGAACTTCCTAACTTTGGAGCATTCTTTGTTAGCACAGTACTTAATAAATAATAAATGGTATGATAGGTAACACACACACACACACACACACACACACACACACACACACACACACAAGAGTAGTGTAGTAGGTTTGATACCAGGTGAGAACAAAGGCTTTAGGTAATGTCACCGAGCTAAGCCACTTATAGGCCAAAGGTCCTTTCATTTTCTCATCCACTGGTAGCCTGGGAATGTTAGAGAGAGGAAGGCACAGGGAACAAATGTTTCATGTGTTATCAGTCAGACTGTGGAGGTTAAGTGAGAGAGGAGGGGAGTAAACTATGGCTCTAACAAGACTGGACTGAGCTTTGGGAAATCAAGATGGCAAGGTTCCTCACAGTAATGCTGGAACAAGGGGACTTATTGTGCTTCCTATGTTTATTTAAACTACAGTGGTGACACCTTTCAGGTGAGGCAGAGTGATTCCCTGGAGAAAATGTGGAAGGTTAGAAGAGAGATCGTTGGTGCAGGACAGAAACTTAAGCCAGATTAAAGTGTGTAGAGATCAAGCCTTTGGGGACAGCAAATGAACACCACTCCCACTTCCACTGTCTCCGGAAAGCAGTTATGTTTCTCCAGCCTGTGCTTGTGTTTGGGAAGCATCCTCCAAGACAGCAGACTTTTTCTTTTTCTGATATACGGGTTTGAACTGACGGCCTCACACATGCTAGTCAAGTCCCACCAGATTCTCGGTATGTTTAGTTGAGTTATCTACCATTGCCGTAAGAACCCTCAAAAAGTGATCAGTTTTGTTAAGCAGCTAAATGACATTTCCAAAGTCGTTCACAGCACTTAGTGCTGTGCAGCTCCAGGGAATGGGAGAGTGGACACCCACATTTACCAAGCACACCCCAGAGACCTCAGAGCTGCTGGCTCAGCCCCACCCCCCTTTGGCTGTCACAGTTCTTCTCTTCGGCAATACCTGACTCTTGGTCCTTTGTTGTTAGGGCTCCCAGGTTTTTCTTCAGCTTCTTCTTCCTACTGGTCACCTTTATCTTGCCTGTATTTTTGCTTCTCCTCCTCATCTTCTTGCTCTTTCTGATGTTATTGATAACATAAAACAGATATAACATTTAAATAAGGATTCCAATTTTTTATTTCAAAATCAAAGTGTAAATCTCAAAGGCCTCCCTCAGAAAGCTGCTTCTTTTACTGCCACATGGCCAGTGATTATACCTTCTTTTCCATTTAAATATCAGGTACATGGAATATTTGTCTTCCCTTTTAAGTACACAGAATTTAATTACATTTTAAACTGTTACCCGATGTGGTCCTTGGTTGTAATGTATTTCCTGTGGGTCAGTGTCTTGTAATATAAAAGGAACTTTGCCTCCTAAGAACATTCTAAGAACAAAAGACAGGTATATTGTCATTTAAACACTTGATACACAACACCCAAGTTTTATTAAAATGAAGACGATGACCAACATTTCTTCTTTGGCACTCTCAGCAACAGCATACAAGTTACCATACCACCACCAATTGTTTTTTTGGGGGTCTTGTCTCTGATAACCCTATGCTGCTGATGGTCAATGCGGGGGAATGTTCCTCCTTCTTCAGTATACAAAAAGAAATGCTTTTCATCTTCCTGAACACACCAGGGTGCATGTGGAACTTAATCACCTCCATTATAGTCCTTCTTCCTTAATGTCCTAATGCTCTAAAACATGCTTATTGACTTGTGAAATTCAGCCACAGGGCTTGCTCCTGCCCTCCTGTGACAGTCCATCAGAGGGAAAGTCTTTGGGCTTTAGAAGCTAGATAGCTATGTTTCTGGGAGCTGACATTTTCTCTTAGAATCTGAATATCCATTTCTTTCTTTCTTTCTTTCTTTCTTTCTTTCTTTCTTTCTTTCTTT
>CAJQZJ010004748.1:2218937-2234000 GCA_907164525.1 Lophiomys imhausi | reverse complement strand
TTTCTTTCTTTCTTTCTTTCTTTCTTTCTTTCTTTCTTTCTTTCTTTCTTTCTTTCTTTCTTCATGATTTCTAGCAGAACCTGATCACCTCAGCTTTAGGAAAGATATTTTTCTACCTTGATGCATTTCTAATTCTAAATTTCCCTATAAGCATATAAAACTAAAGAATAGGCCATATTGTCCACATTTCAAATAGGAAAAATAAGTAAATAAGTACCAAACCATTCTCTTGTCTCTTTTCCCACGAAACTATCACCTTTTATAAGCCACTGTGTCTAAGGAGACAAATGTAGCAAAGTACCCACCATACTTACTTCTGCTACAGTAGAACTGCCAGTTTGCCGGTTTTCAGTGTTTTCTTTGCAGAAATTCCATCTATATAGTACCTACATGGTGCATTTAGAATGAACAGAAATGTTTCCTATATTTGAATATTATCTTATGCTTGGCACTTGTATAGAACAACCTAATTTATTTTCCTGATAACACAGAGAGGAAGGTAAGGTAGGTGTTATCCGCTCTCCCTTTTACTGAATAGGAAAGAAAGACTGGGGTACAGAGTGAGAAATAGGCTGTTCTGTCCCTCCCACTGTGTCTCCCATTCTCAGACTTGGAGAGGACCCAGTGATAACTTCGTCTGTTTTTTCTGCTCTAAGCCAAGTGAATTGGGGGTGGGGTGGGGGTGGGAGACAAGGAATATGCTGCAGTTCATTTTCTACTGCTATTACAAAATATCTGAGATAATGTAGTTCATAAAGAATAGGGATTTGTTTATTTCAGAGTTCTACAGGCTAGGTGGTCCCAGATCTTGGTGTGGGATTTCAGTGAGGGTCTCCTTACTGCATCATGACTTGGTGGAGGATAGCCTATGGTGAGTCATAAGGCTTCACCTTTATTATGTTGTCTAATTCCAGTTATCTCCTGAAGGCCTTACCTTCAAATGTCATCAATGTATAGTTGGGCATTCAGTTTCTAATATAAACTTTTGGATATATTCAATATGTATCAAATATATTCAAGCCAGATCAGAATGCACATGAATCATCAAAATATCGCATTATAATTAGTGAAGCAGACATTGGCATGTTCATTTATATTTATAGGAATTTATAACATTCAATTCCTGAATCATATAGATATCTGTGCCTTTCCAGGTATAGACAATGCTGAATGTCCAAAGTGCCCCCACACAAGCAGTGGTTCCCTTGGAGGTTGTAGCCTTGACAGCGTAAGGTTTGCTTCTTGCAAGGAGTCTGGCTCCTGAGAAGGAAGGACGGTGAAGAATGGGCTACACAGTCTCCCTACTCCTTACTAAGGCAATATGGCCCTCTCTTCTTGGAGAGGATCAAAGAGCAGGTCCCCCAGTTGAAGAGGTTAAGGAACCTATTGTGGGACCCAGAGAAGGGAGAAGAGTAACTCTTTTTCATAGACAGCAGGCCTCCTAACAAATAAACTGTCCTCCCTGAGACAAAGAGAATTGTCCTTCCCACCCACTGCACAACAGTCTCTTTCCTACATCTCATCTTCCTCATCGTCAGATTCTGAAACTAAACCGTGGACATCACCCTGGATTCTTTGCTTTCACTCACGCCCTAGATGAGTTCTACCAGCACACTCTTTTGATTCACTCTAAACAAACCTCAAATCTGTCCATCTTTCTCCATTTCTACACAAGATGGTTGTGTGGAATCACAATCATGCTCAAGCTTCTGTTGTCTTTCACCTTTCTGTTGAAACTGCCCGCTGACAGGTTTCTCTAATTTCGCTGTTTGCCACACCCAAAAGAGTGAATATGAGACATTGGGCAGGTAGTAAGCTACCTCCCTGTGTGGCACTGGATAGGAGGGTCACACTAGCTTCCCTGAGGGCTTAGCTGCCATTGGTTGTTTTCATTCTGACAGTAGAAGACCTGTCAGCAGAGAGAACACGCATCTGGGCTTCTCTGTACTCTTCACTTATGGAAATATCAGCAAATGGATTTTCTTCTGTTTACCTTGTGATCTCCATATGCAACATGAGAGAGTCAAAAAAATGATTCCCAGGACTCTTCCATTAAGAGAGAGCATCCTCTACAAAATGGTCCTGCCCAAGAGTTTTGAAGAGCAGCTTTGTAGAAAGTTTTTTTTTTTTTTTTAAATATTGACTGAGCCTTGGGCCTGAACTTCTCACAGAGTGACTAGTGTATGCTCCAGAAGGTCACAGATGAAGTCCAGGGGTGTCACTGGATTACAAATGTAGACAAGGCCATTTGTTTTTTTTTTTTTAAATATTTTATTTTTTTTCCTTCAAGTTACATCTCAGTCACAAACCCTTCCCTATTCCCCCTTCCTATCCCGCCCTTCCACCCTCTTCCCCCCAGAAGTTTCCCCTTTCAGTCCAACAGATGGTTCCTTCTCTTATAACAGTAAATACTATACAAAACAACAGATATAAATATGCCACATTTATGAGAGTTAAATGGCCCAGTATACCTTCCCAATGTCCAGTTTATACATATTTGGCCCCTGACTTTAACATTCTACTATCTAACCATCTCCATGAGTTTAAAGGTCTATATCTGACTCAACATTCATACTAACTTGCAACACACTTTTAAGAGTATCTTCTTAGATCTATAACACCCTCTTGATTCCTAAACAACTCAAAATTTAACTATGAGACTCTAGCCGTCTATTCTTCAACCACCTCAGAGACCTGAGAGGGATAAATATATCTGCTTATATAGGAAGTGCAGGGCCTTCAGCTTGCAAAACTAAGAAAGAACATACCAATGACTGCCTGGACAGTTCCCATTTTCTCTCCATACATTCCAGCATCAGTCATTCTACTCCAAGTAGAAGATAAGCATCGAAGAATCTCCAGTGTGAGATGGTTGAATTAGTGGCAAGCCTATCTCTTGGCATGAAAAAACCCCTTGCTCCAACTGCAGACAGACTGCTGTCCAAAAAGGACAAAACTTGGTAGCAGAGAAGTCGACAGCCTAGCTCTGCCAAGAGAGGGTAGGTAAGTCCTTCATAATCCCTGCTCTACAACAAATGTCTGTCAGAGAAACAGGACCCAAAGGCTGAAGACAAGGCCATTTGTAATGAAGGGTTATTTTGAGGAAACATGTCTATCTATCATTGGGTGAGCTGGTGGAAGGCAATTTCTTGGTAGTGTCATGTCATACCATCTACAGGAAAAAATGATTTTGGTTCAAGTCTCCTGTATGTTAAGGTTCCAGCTTAGGAACCTTAGGCTGGTGGAGTGCTGGCCTTGAATGTGCAAAGCTCTGGCTTCCATCGTTAGTACCACATAAACAGGGCATAGGGATACACATCTGTAGTCCTAGTATTAGGCAGAGGCAGGAGAATCAGAAGTTCAAAGTCATCCTCAGCTACATAGTTAGTTGGAGACTGGCTTGAGCTAGGAGACCTTTCTCAAAAACCAAAAGAAAAAAAAAAGATTTTCTTTGGGTCTTTACATCAACTTAAGCAGAGGATATAGCTAACTAATGTGTCATACAATTTGAATTTATGTCTTTAAAGATTAAAGGAAGGTTTCCTACATAATTATTTCCATCTAAAATATTAATCCCCAGAGTCCGCAGCCCTAACTGAAGAGAGCCACCGATGGTGGATAGCTGCTCGGAGAGGGAGAGTCATTTTTCTTTTAGGGGTGCTTACTCTCTGTACATGTCCCAGTGGTTGACCCCATGTTCATGTGCATGCGGGAAGTATTAATTGGACTGATTGTGCTATCAAAAATACAAGTAGAAGAGGAGGGAGGACATAAGATGGAGGGGGATATTGAGAGGGTGGATGGGAGCCTACGGGGGAGCTGGAAGGATGGAGTTGGAAATGGATATGATTAAGGTACATTTTATACCTGTGTGGAAGTTGCAAAGAATAAGAAAAACTCAAGCCCACAGGAATAAGATAGACCCTATGCATTAGAGAAGTAAGCAAACAATGCCTACTTTCAACTCCAACGTTCAAAATCTCCAACTGCATTGTTATAGCTTAGTTCCCACTGCCTGCTTTTCCAACATTGAAGAATCTCCAAATATCTCTGAGGCTCATCAGCAATGAACAAGTTAATTATCAATTGACACTAAGAGACATCAATCGATCAATTGGTGAGAGCGATAATGGCATCCACGAGAGAGTCACGGACTGAGGAATACAGGAAATTTGTGAGGGAACCCAAGATGGCCCAATTACCTCTGCTTTCCCAAAAGCAACCTGCGTTTAAATTAGATCTGCCTCATTTGAAAGAGGCAGGCAGCCAGTGGACCTCCTTGGCCGGGTATTATCGTGTCTTTGCATGCTATGATTTTATTGTTCCAGTTCCTTTGCATGCTATGGTTTTATTGTTCCAGTGTCGTCTTCTACTTCTTGTTATGACCATGATCAAGAAATTTACAAGTCACCAAGGAAGCTTTGGTGACCATACCAGAGAGGCTGACCATTGCATTCCTGTAAACTAGACCATCAGCTTCAGGATTGCTCCAATTTGTAAACTTTATAACAAACTCTCCCCAAAATACCTCTTAAGTGAATAGAACTCTACCTTATAATGCCACAAGAAAAGAATCCTGTTGATATGATTTCATGCTTGAATTTTACAGAAATATGAAGTTCAAAGATCTGAAACAATGACTTCCAGAATCTTGTTTAGCAATTCACATTCATTAGCATTGAGTAAACAATTATTATCTGAAAAGATCTCCATGATTGTATCATATTTGAAGTGTCTGGGATGAAGCACCTTGAGCTTACATCTCTATAATGTTACTCATTAATGTCCCAAAAGGCAAACAAGCAAAGAAACAAACCCAGCAAAAACAAAAACAAACAACCCTCCAAAACTACTATCAGAAGTAATAATAGCTTATGCCACATATTGTCTTAAGCATTTTTATTAACTTATTTATATCTCATAGCAGCATTATGAAAGAGTTCTGTTATCAGTTTATTGATAACAGAGTTTGAACCCAGACTGAAGATTAAATCCAGGGCCTTGAATATGTTCGGCAAGCATTTTACCACCCCAAACACAACTTCAATCCCAATTTGTATTCTTAAGCTCCATGATTTGGTATCTCTGTGTGGTCTCTGAACAATAATCAATTGCCCATTCAATGCCTTTTCTCAACACCCTTTAGCAAAGCTCTGAGACAACTTTGACAAGGACCTGTTATGCGATGTTTCTGGAAATTGTAAGTAATCAAGTTGTTAAGAGACAAGCAACATTTGCTTATCGAAATACAAGAGATAGATAGGGCATCTTCAAAAACCCCAAGAGATCTGCAGAATATGGCATTCAAAGATGTGGTCTTAAATTAAGATTTTTTTTGATATCGTGACATATCAGCTCCTGACAGCACCCCCTATTCTACTCCAAGTAGAAGAAAAGCATCGAAGAATCTCCAATGTGAGATGGTTGAATTAGTGGCAAGCCTATCTCTTGACATGTAAAAACTCCTTGCTTCAACTGCAGACAGACTGCTGTCCAAAAAGGACAAAACTTGGTAGCAGGGAAGTCGACAGCCTAGCTCTGCCAAGACAGGGTAGGTTAGTCCTTCACAATCCCTGCTCTACAATAAATGTCTGTCAGAGAAACAGGACCAAAAGGCTGAAGACTGATGCTGGAATGTATGGAGAGAAAATGGGAACTGTCCAGGTAGTCACTGGTTTGTCATTTCTTAGTATTGGAAGCTGCAGGCCCTGCACTTCCTATACAATCAGATATATTTATCCTTTTCAGCTCTCTGAGGTGGTTGAAGAATAGACAGCTTGAGTCTCATAGCTAAATTTTGAGTTGTTTAGGAATCAAGAGGGCGTTCTAGATCTAAGAAGATGGTTATAATAGTGATGCAAGTTAGTATGAAAACTAAGTCAGTTATAGAACTTTAAACTCATGGAGATGGTTAGAAGGTAGAAGGTTAAAGTCAGGGGCCAAATATGTATGAACTGGACATTGGGAAGGTATACTGGGCCATTTAACTCTCATAAATGTGGCATATTTAATTCTGCTGTTTTGTATAGAATTTACTGTTATAAGAGAAAGAACCATTTGTTGGAATGAAAAGAGAAGCTGTTGGGGGGGGGAAGAGGGTGGAAGGGTGGGACAGGAAGGGGGAATAGGGAAGGGTTTGTGACTGAGATGTAACTTGAAAAAAAAAATAAAGTACTTATAAAAAAAAAAAAAAAACTTGTTCACCAAACCCATCCACTTCTACTCTATTATATTCACTGAAAAGTGATTTTGGAAGTTGTAATTATCCCTTACCAAATGTGTTATTTAAATAAAATTTTCTTATAATAAATAAAAATCATTTAGCTTCTAAAAAATCAAAAAAAAGAATGTAATTTTACAGAATACAATTCTGTAAAATACAAAAGGTATTCAATTTTCATCACAACTGGTGAGCACCAACACAAGCTGTGAAGGAATCTGTTTACATCACTGAAACTATTAACTCTACAGAATTCTAGAGATAAGAAAATTCACAAGACACAGCCAGAGGTTTTCTCTTCTTACCATTGCATGTATTCATTGAAGATTGAATGGTGGAAATTTACCTTGGCTCAAAAAGCCTGAATCTCTTGCATATATAAATAAGCAATTTCCTTACTGTGAAAACTTTTGAAAAGTATAGATGGATTATAAGTAGGCCATTTAAAGTCATAGCCATCTCTGCAATTTATGGGCCCAACAGCTCTTTGCTGCTTGGCTACTGGGGTTATATTCTGGAATCATCTGCTACCTTAGTCATGTGTTGTGCCAATTGCTGTGGACAGATACCTACTGAAGCAGTAATACTAAGTTGTTTCTGGGGTGAGATCTAGCATCCCAGAAATAACATATGGGGGACTCGCACAGAATTCAAAATAGAAAATAAGTCAGTGAGCCTGTGGGGACAGGTTTTGGGAAAGGGGCAGGATTTAATGTCTAATTCCTATTTTGTATTATTTTCTTGTTCTAAATAATAGTGTAAACTTAGTCTTTGAGAATTACATAGATGTATACAGTACATTTTAATAATATCTACCTCCATTCCTCCTTCCAAGTTCTCACAGATGTCTCCAACACATCCCTTCCCAACTTCATGTCCATTTAAAAGAAACCCTCTGAGTCTAATTAGTGTTTTCTGCATGGAGGAGGTGAGGACAGCTACAGGAGCATGGACAATCCACCAGGAACTTCACCACTGAAGAAAAATGACCTTCTGTTCTTCATTAGCCATCAGCTGCCAATAGTTCCTTAGCTGGGGATGTGGCCACATGTGCCCCTCACACATTCATGCTGGGATGTTGGTTGGCTTGATCGTCTTGTACAGGGAAACACAGCTATTGTGAATTCATGAGTACAATGGCCCTGTTGAGTCCAGAAGACACTGTTTCAAAACAGTCTTCTTACAAACTTTTCACTACTTCTTTTTTGATGTTCTCTTAACCTTTGGGGGTGGGGGAAGCAGTAATACAGCTTCACATTTAGGAAAGAGCACTCCACAGTTACTTATTTTCTGAACTTTGAATTTCTGTATTAACTGCAACCCACTGCCCCAAGAAGCGTCTCTTGTAAGGGCTGCAGACTGCATCAATCTATGGATAGAAAAATATGTATTTAGATGTCAGTTTGACACTATGCCAAAACTAATAATAGTATTAGGTTGGAGGCATATCCAAAGCCTGGGCTCCTGGTCATTTTTATAGTATCAAGCATGAGTTTTTTCCTTTGAAGCAAGCTTTAAATCGAATAAAAGAAGCAGTTGGTTACCCTTGTAATATTCATGCCACTGTTGTTTTTTGAGAAACAGTCTTACTTTATAGTCTTGACTGGTTTCAGATTTACTGTCACCCAGACAATCCTTGAGCTTATGGAAATCCTCTTGTTTAGCCTCTGAGGGATGGAATTATAGACATGCCACAACACCTAGAACTCGTGTTTTGCTTTTTTAGTGTGGTAGATCTGAATAGCCCTTTGTGACTTTTGTAATTTTTAAAGAATATATCCTCTCAGTCTGTCCTTACTGTTATGAAAGGTAGAAATTATTATCCCCATTAAGGATGTGAAGAAACCAAGGCTGGGAGAAGGTAGATAGTCCAGAATTTTGCAGCTAAAGAGTAGCAGAACAGGGGCATAGAACTTAAAAGTTTAGGAATGTGAAACATGTTTGTAATTCCCAAGAGCTTCTTAGGTGACAACACAGTGAGATATTTACTTACAGGATTATATCAGGAAACCATACTTTATAATGGCATAGCTATATGATATATATACATACATACATACATACACATACATACATATATACATATATATATACATATTTAATCAGAAAAACGTTTACATATTCTGCTTTGGGAAAATAAAGTAAAAACTGAATTTAAGATTCTCTTTCTTTGGTCGTCATTTCTATGAGATGAACTATATATGCAAAAAAAGATATTTATAATTCATGATGTACCTAATCTTCAAGCTTGGAGGGAGTACATTATTTCTTTTTTAATAGAAAACAATTATTATAGTTTTCTTTCGGCGTAACATAATAAATCTAATTATATACTAGAATAAAATAAAATGAGTTGTCCTCACTAGTATAGTTGTTAGCATTTCTGGGTGTGACACTGGAGATCAGGGTTCAATTCTCTGATGGGGATACAAACAGGCATTTGCTTTTAGTGGTGGAGTTGTTAGGGCTTGCTAAAAGGGTTGAAGCAGGAGAGTCATGAATTTGAGACCAGCCTCAAATTCTTTGTCATGGGTGTGAGTGCACAGGTGAAGCCAGTCAAGCAGAGCCAATGGGCGGTTAGCCAGGAGCTGGGCATCCACACACACTCATCCCCTCTCTCTGTATCTCTTTCTGTACCTCTCATGTGTATGGTGTGTGTATGCATGTGTGTGTATGTGCGTGTATGTATGTGTGTGTGTGGTGTGTGTATGTATGTGTGTATGTATGTGTGGTGTGTGTGTGTGTGTGTGTGTGTGTGTGTGTAAGTATTTGTGTGTGTTTGATGTATACATATACACACATATCTGACCAACCAGACCAGAAAGAAAAATCAGAACCTCTGGTACCAAAATTCATATTGAGGAGAAAGCAACATCTTCAGGCTCGGTAACAGTGTGCAGTTCATGACTGTGCTTCGGTCTTCAGTTGCCATCTTCAAAACCAATAAAGGAACAGGAGACATAAGCATCATACCACAGCCCAGCACTCTATAAGGTGAGTTAGCCTTGAGGACAGGGGCCAAATGAGACTTTTGATGAGTTTAACTTGCAAATAAAGTGAAGTAATTAAGGGATTCAATGATTGCTCCAACAATAGGGGTCAAAGCTTTCATTTTCCTGAGCCCACCACGTACCCAGATATCTGTGTCAGCGATACACACACACCATTCACAATAGCCATGTGAAGGGGCATTACTGATGCCATTTCATCCCTGAGGAAAACACCACAGTTGAGAGAAACTATGAAACTTATCTAATAGGAGTAACTCACCAATGGTCAAGCCAAAGCGCCATCTCAGTTACTCGAGTCTAAAGCTTGCCCTCATCCCATCTGGGTTACTGTTGAGTGAGAAATGTGTACTCTGGGCCACTACCAACATTGTTGTTAAATTAAACTCCAATCCATTAAAAGCCCAATCAGAGTGGTAACACACAGTAGTCCATGTTCAACCTCATGTACTAAAATAGAGACAGATGTTATTGCTGTCTGTCCTTCATGGTAGCTAGTTCAACAGCAGGTCTCTTCTTTAATTCTGTTTTATTAGCCTACGGGGAAACTAGACAATTGCAGGGTGATTTGGGTTAATCCTCTTCCTCATCAGCACTGGCTCCTGCCCCACCCTGACTTCCTTGACATTCTTCCTCTTCACACATCTCAGGTAGCCACTACCATCTGAGAACAGAGGTAGAAAATATGCCTCTGAAAGTCCACAGGGGCAATGAAGGACATGGTGCTGGCCAGCAGCTTATGACTCTGGTACCATGTTGGCAGATGAGCACTCAGGCATGGTACATGCACTCGGTACATGTACATGGTACAATTGGAAGGTCTTCCCTGGGTCTGCAGCCACCTCTCCAAGAATCCTCAATTCTCAGGCCCAGGATTTAATCCGGCTTCATCTCGTCCTCATCCAGCACTCCAGTGGGACCAAGTCACGGAGCCCCATGGGTCCTTTATATCTAGTATCAGTAGCTTCCTCGCAGCCCTGAGGATCTTACCAGCGTAAATTTGACTCTCCAGACTTCAGATTGGTTTTGGAGCTCATATAAACAGACTACCTTTGGTACCTGATCTAGATGTGATTTCCTCACAGGTCTTCTGGGGATCGTACAGTTTTTGCCACAAGCCCAGTTCCTGGCTAATCGCCTGTCGGCTTTGCTTGCATGGCTTCACCTGTGCACTCACACCTGTGACAAAGAAATGATACAGCCCAGACTGGCCTCAAGTTCATGACTCTTCTGCTTCAGTCCCTTCAGCAGGTGTGGAACTAGACAAGTAACACTTCAAAAGGAGAACTAAACTCTTTGATACATTAACAACTGAATCTTTCATACAAAGTATAATGGAAGCACTGGAAACTCCCAATGCAGACTTAAAATAAATGTTAGCTTCTAATGCTTTTGAAAAAATTGTATCAGAATAATTATTAGGTTTTATGCAGTTAAAGATTAGCACTCTAAGTACTTTCTTTAGAGAAAGAATGTAATACTACATATTTTAAATGTCTGATCACTTTTTATGTCAATCTGTATTTATTGGTTAAATTAAACTTAAAATTACATGTCAGACATTGGTATCAAAGTTACACCAATTATTCAGGTAAAAGCCATGTGCAGAGAACTGTGAGGAATGAAAATAATTCTTTGATAAACAGTAATGTCTGTGTGAGTAAAAGAGTAAGAAAGTCAACAAATTGAAGTGTGCAATTCTCTGAATTCATCCAGTTTTTGTACCACTAATTCTATGGTGTTTAGTGATTTACTTGTGGGCGGTGTTCCTACAATTCGTGCATGTCTAAAACACCCCTTTCGAACTCAGCCCATGTGTGTGTCTAAAACACACCTCTTAGAACTCTGCAGATTACAGCCCATATCTGTGTCTAAAACATGCCTTTTAGAATTCTGAAGACTATAACTAGGGAAAAAGGAGCACTAGACATATCAGTAACAATAGGAGCTTTAGACATTCCTTTTATCTCCATCGTATTTACTGCCTTTCATGAAGTGCAAGCTGCACCATATAACCAACCAAGAGAATAAAGAAAACATGCATGTACAGCACAAAGAATAAGAAAAAGGATACAATTCTAGTCATGTCAGATTAAAATCAAAGAGAATGCCATCAGCCCTGAAGCCTTCTGTAACTCCTACATTTTGACTATGGAGACTCATCCTCTCCATAACCCTGCCTAGTTAATACTGTGGTGAATATTATCTATTTTCTTACCTTTCCCCACTATGGCTTTGTTACCTTTGTATGTTCTTCTATCTAACATGAAATCACACTTTGCCTGTGTTTCTGCTTCATCTAAATCATTGATTCTCCACCTGTTGGTCTTAACCCCTTTGGGGGATGAAAGATCCTTCCACAGGGGTAGCCTAAGAACATTGGAAAACACAGATATTTACATTATGATTCATAATAGTAGGAAATTATAGTAATGAAGTAGCAACAAAGATTATCTTATGATTGGGGAGGGGTCACCACAATTTGAGGAACTGTATTAAAGGGTTGCAGTGTTAGGAAGGTTGAGAACCACTGCTCTAAATGGAATTACTGCAGATATATCTATCTATTAATTTTCTGTCTGACATTGTGTTTTTTGAGATTAATTCATGTTAAAATCTTTAGCAATGATTTTCACTACTGAAAAATGTTTGGTTTTATAAAATATATATTTCGCTTTGTACATTCTACTTTTAGAGATTTAAAAATCATTCCTAGATGTTTTGATGTGTTGAATAATGTTTCCATCAATGTTTTACAAATGTCTTATGGTTTACCTGGATAAAGCCTAGTCAATCCTGAAATTTATTATTGACTATAACAAGGGAAATCCTGAAAATATGATTAAGTTACTGATCTTGAAATGACAGTGTGTGATTCTGATTTTCCTGCTGCCCCTTTTGTATGGACACACTCCAAAATTCCAGGACAATGTCATTTCAAGATCTCTCATCCACGCTTGATGATGGCCTTGTAAAGGTTGTGTGCAAGCAACCATAGCTGTTGAGAGTTCTTGAGTGTGACATTGCTGTCCTGACCCATCACTTCTCCTAGTTCTGACTTTTATGTTCTTTCTTGCCCTCTTCTGTGATACTTCCTAAGCCTTGGGTGTGGGTTGTTATGGATGGGCACTCCACTCTATTATTGCCACTTCGGCTGACACTCTGTAATAACCTCTGTCTATTGGAAAAAGAAGAGTCTTTGAGGTGGGACAAGAGCTAGACTAATCTATGGATATTAAGATAAGCATTTAGAAGGCAATTAGACAATCTATATCAATTTAGAAGAATGGTAATGGGTTCTCCTCTAAGGTCTCTTGTCTCTTCGGCCATGGGATCTTAGCTGGGTTTACAGTACCAGGTAGGAGTTTGATCCTATTGAATAGCCTTAAGTCCAACCACTCAGCTGCTGGTTACCACTGAGATCTTAGTGTCATTCTTGCACCATTGGGCATATTTTGTTGAGCTGATTGCTATTGTAGTTCTCAAGATTTAAATATCTAAAAAGTTTTGCTAATATGGTTTCTTGAAAAGTAGTATTTCATTGTGCACAATTTATGTCTCAAGATTTAAATATCTAAAAAGTTTTGCTAATATGGTTTCTTGAAAAGTAGTATTTCATTGCGCACAATTTATGTCATTTGTTTTTGTTTCTTGAGGTAATTCTGGAAATTGAATTTGGGGTCCTGTGAATGCTAAGCTAACAATCAACCACAGACAGGCATCAGCAGATTCCACTCTGGTTTTACTTCACATTATCCTCATCTGTAACAGTACATTTTTATTTATCAAGCATATATTTAACAAATACTTAACAATTATCTATAAAGTTCCTAAATCCTAAAGCCCGAACCTTAACTCTAAGACCTAATCTACAACACCCTAATATCTGTAAAACAAACACTTAACTCTAATCTAAAGTTTCTTAAAAGGATGTTCTCTTAGATAAACTTTTGGGGTGGATCCATATGGGTGGTTGATTTCCACCAAATCTTTCAGTCTTATAGTCTGTGAATCTCATTTGTCAGATCTTAAGGCAGTTTATGCTAACCATTGAAGTGGGGTGGTTCTTATAAGAATTGTCTCTTCAATCCTAGGACCCACTTATTTGCAAGATGAAAAGTTTATTAGGCTCACCATTCAGATGCTTTGGGCTGCCAAGGGTCTCGCTCCAGTGTTCAGTTCAATCCTGGCATTTTGGCCAACTGATGCATTGGAAATCCAAAGTCTGCACAGCTTTCTGAGATGGACCAAAAGGCCCAACTCTGCCAAAAGGCATATTTTATCCCGCTCTTCACTTATATGGGTCATCTGGGCAGGTGAAGCAGGAGGAATGATGTGAAGCCTCTCGGTAAGATGAGGAGGAAGGAGGCGGTGAGACGTGTGCACTCGTGATTTAAATCCTTTTGTGTTGTAAGGCATCACAAAGGTCTCGGTGTGAAGTGTGGCCTCTCATTGCCATGGTTCTTGGTGGGCTTTTGCAAGGTACACCCTTCAATGTCAATCATATCTGGATGTAACTGGATCCACTCATATCTTTTTACCTGAGATGCCTGTCTTTTGCTATTCCAAAATCCCTATGCTCAATTTCCCTAATCCTACCACACTCATCATTGAAGTAGACAATCATCCACTTCCCTCAGTGGGTTGACACCATTAGCATACTTTACCCACAAGTTACAATATAGCAACATTTAAAATCCTGGACCTAGGTGACTATTTTGTGAAACACCTTTTGAACATACAAACTTTACCAACATAAAAAAACTTTTCAAAAATACATGGTAATATTAATGCTTAAACTAGCATGGGAAAAGTAGGGGATTATTTTCTGATTCTGTTTTTAATCTTTCTTTTTTTCCTTAAAATAATTTTTAAAACAGAGTCTCAATATATAACTTTGAGTGGCCTTGAGCTTGCTGTGTAGATCAGCCTGACCTCAAATTCACAGAGATCTCCTGCCTCTGCCTCCTGAGTGCTTGAGTTAAAGGTATATACTATTGTGCCCAGCCTTTTTTTTCTTTCCACTTTCTAATCTGCTTAAAAGTATAATGGAGGAGGTAGGGAGATGGCTCATTGGGTAAAGTACAGGATTGAGGACCTGAGTTCAGACACCCATAACCCACCTAAAAGCTGGGCACTGCAGTACACATCTGCAACCGCAGCAGCACTGGAGGGCAGCAGATCCTTGGGTGGCCAGTCCATCCAAAGCAGTGAACCTTTGGGTCGGTTAAGTGTCTTAGTTATGGTTCTATTGCTGTGAAGAGATACTGTATAAAGGAACTCTATAAAAGGAAGCATGAAGTTGGGGATTTGCTCACAGTTTCAGAAGCTCAGTCTATTATCATGGCAGGGAGAATAGCATTATGGAGACAGACCCTGAAGCAGTAGCTGAGATTTCTATACTCTGACCTGACTGTGGGGTGGGAGAGAGGGGAGGTAGAGGGGAAAGAGAAAGGGAGGGAGGGAAGGAGAGAGATAGATAGATAGAGAGAGAGAGAGAGAGAGAGAGAGAGAGAGAGAGAGAGAGACTGGGTCTGGTGTGGGTCTCTGAAGGCCCAAAGCCTACCTACAGTGACAAACTTCCTTTAGCAAGGGCACACTTTACCCACAAGTTACAATATTCTCTTAAATCAAAGCCTGGTGACTAAATATTCAAATATATGAGCCTATGGGGACATTATTATTCAAACCACCACAGTAAGAGACAAAGTCTCAAAATCCAAGTCAGAGAATTGATTGAAGAAAGACATCCTGAAGTCAACTTTTGCCCTCCTCATATGTCCTCATCAATTTCATGAACACACACACACACACACACACACACACACACACACA
>CAJQZJ010004748.1:2193769-2218927 GCA_907164525.1 Lophiomys imhausi | reverse complement strand
ACACACACACACACACACACACACACACACACACACACACACAATGTTTGAAGACATAGAAGTACTATAAATAAAAACTTCAACTACAAGAAGTATTTTAAAGGGGAGTGTTGCATTAAGATGTTCAGATGAGTTCTTATGTAAGAGTCCCCGTGGGAGAGAAGTGTTCCCAAAGATGGCTTGTTTATAGAATTCTCTGTAGGATAGTCTTGACTACCTCCAGTGACATTAAATTGCACTAAAAATGATGGTGCTATCACCATCACTTAAATATTCAGTTTCAGAATTTGTTTATTTATGCTACTCTACATGGCATTTTAAAAAAGTCTCCTTAAATCTCTGCCCCAAAGCTGTGTGGCTATTGTTATTTTTAGTTGATTGACATATCCTATTGTTTATCAAACATATTAAATCTTTTAATAACCCCATTTTCATCAAAATCTATGAATAGAATATTGTTTTGATATGTGGGTGATAACACGAGTGTGACATCTAACTTCTCACCAAATATCACCTCACAATTGAAAAGTATGAACATTGGGGCATTGTGTTTTGGAAGCTTATCATATTCTCATATCCTCCTGTTGTGGAACTCTGTCATCCAAGAATGATCAGTCTTGAGATCAGAGCAACTCTGATCACTTGCATAGGACCTCATGAAAGAATAGACTCACTAGCACTTCCCTGAGGCACATGAGGCAATACCTAAGCTACTCAGGAAGGGGTTCGTTAGATAGTCAACATATCCAGAGAGAATTAGGTATGTGAGGCCCATCCCCTTCCGAGACTATATAATCAGTTAATGGTTTGTAGGGGAGTAGTGGGAGATACTTTCTTTGATGGCATAGTAGCCTAGTCCACACTCTTGTAGGTAATTCCCCACCATTGCTCCAGTAGGCAGCCCCAACTGAACTCACTGGTTCACCAAGCTAGACTTGGGGGAAATTCTCGCTTTGGGCTATTGCAAGTGCCGCATCTGAAATCAACAGATGTTTGTTTGCATCTCCCCAGGAAAAGCAATGCAATGCCTTCCTTGAAAATAATACTAGAATCTTCCATAATTTTTTAAAGTGTAGCTTTTGGTAAAACTTTTACACAACTTTTCAATTATGCGGTATAGTTCACCACTGTATCACGAAAGAGTATACCTCTTGGGGTGGCATGAACAAGACCAACTTGAGCAGCATAATAGCTTTCCTTTATTTGAGTAATCTCCCCAACATTTGTCTCTAACCAGTTGACAGCTGTCAATAATGTTTTTTGAGAAACTTTTCATTTTTCAGGAGAACCTTCTTAGTGTCACAATGAACTACTCTCATTTGAAATACACCAGGTCCTCTTCTGAGAAGGCCACAGACAGTTTCTTTTGCCCCCTCAAGGCTTTTTCTTGTTAACTTGATGTTTCTGGAATTTTGGCATCACAGTCACAAGAAAGAGACATAGACTTCTAAGATATCCACTGCTTATCTCAGAGATCTTGGAGTGTTGTACCTTCTTCAAGAAGACATGAGACCAGGAAAGAAAAAATTCAGGGATACAGGCTGGCCTCAAGGATCCCACCTGTGATCCTTGTGTCAAGCTGTTTCTAAGTCCTTTTCACAGTGCTTGGAACCTGGTTGTTTCTAACCCAGGCTGTCAGGGCTTGCTTGTGCCATTTGTTTCCAGATTTAACCAACCAGTTCAAATTATACTAGTGTTTTTTTTTTTCCTTTGAGAACAAATATCAGCTACTGCTAATTTTCAGTTTCCAGCTTTGGTCCTTTTGGAAAATTAGAATGCTTTGTTATATGAGAGGTTGTGATGTTTGACACTGCAGCCAGAATCAATCTGAGTGGGAAGAACTATATGACATATTAGGACATTGCCCAACTGGGCTATCTTTCTTTTCTGCTTTCTGGCTTATTTTAGAAGATATCATCAAGCTACTTTAGTATTCTGTGTAGTCTTTCAATTGGGCCTAATTTTTATGATAAGGAGTTTTATTTCCAGAATGTTGACAGATTAAAAAAAAATAACAAAGCCATTTAGTTTCAGGCTAGCTTAGACCCACTTATATCCTTCCAAACTACAGAGTGCAATGGTGTGTATCTTTAGCGTTTATGTTATTTATTAAGACTGACCATCTCCATCTTGACAACTGTCATCTGGTATATTTTACAACCCAGTAGCATAATGTCCTCTCTCTTTGGATGACAGTTTTGAAGTTATAATCCTGTCCTGGATGGTTATCCCCTCTCCTCCTACCTAGGAAACTGTATTAATTTAACTGCTCTCTAAACTACTTTTTAAATATAACTTTTCTCATGTCATAATAAACAATCACATATAATATATAAGATAATAACCTATAGCTTTATATGATAGTATGAGTTCACCATACTAAAATCAATTTCTCATTGAAGATTCAGGCATCATCCAATTTCTTTTATCATAAATTCTTAGAAATGAAACATGTGAGTAGAAAAATATAAAACTTAAAGCTGTTTGTTACTAATTACTCAGTTCTTCTCTATATGTATTTTATACTAGCAACAACAATGTATACACTTAGGCAGCTTACTAAAACTGAAAGTAAATAATGATATCTAGGCTGGAGAGGTGAGTCAGTAGGTAAAGATGCTTGCAGCAAGCTGAGGACCTGACTTCCATCCCTGGAACCTATATGGTAGAAGCAGAAAATCAACTTCTGCAAGTTGTCCTCTGACTTTCACAAATGTGCTATGGCATACATGTGTCTACACACACACACACACACACACACACACACACACACACACAATACATGTGCCTTTCTAGCCTGCTAATTTTTCCATTTTTAGAACAATTTTTACTGTTATAATTATTGTTGTTTTGAAATCCATTTTAAAATCAAAGATCTCTATTTTTTAGAATGTTCAACAAGAAACAATGATCAAAAACATTTTAAAAATACATTTTACTTTAGTTTGTAGTTAAAAATGCTTCAGAAACTTGAAAGTATACTTTAAATTGACTTTTTGTTAATTATTAATAGCAACTTCTACATAGTAACAATAAAACTTAGAAATGTAGTTAAATAGATGATGCTGACTATTATAGTGATTGGGCAGGAACATGGGAAAGATCAGGAGTTTACTACCATAGTAGTTTACAAATCGATTCCATTTGGGATTTTTCAGGTTGTTTCATAGGCTATAATAAAAGGATTTTCAAAATGCCATGCTGGAGTAAATTCTTTTGGTTTTTGTTTATATATATACATTTATTTATTAACTCAAGGTGCATCTCAATCACAGTCCCCTCCCATCTCCCTTTCTGGTCACAGTCTCCCACCCTCTTCCCCCTTATCCTTCTCTTCCAGTGACGGGGCCCTCCACATGCCCACTCTCCTCAGTTCATCAGACACATGAGGGCTAAGAGCACCCTTTTACTCTGGGGCCCAACATGGCAGCCCAGCTAGGGTGAAGTGTCCCTCTGACAGGTAACAGAGTCCATGGCTGAGATGCCAACCCCTCACTTGCTAAGGGATCTATATGAAAACTAAGTTGCCTGTCATCTATATGTACATGGGGGAGTTAAGTCTAGTCTAAGCTTCTTCTTCTTTTGTTAGTGTTCCATTCTCTGTTAGCATCTATGGCCTACGTTAGTTGGTTCTGTTGATCTTCATGTGTTGTTCTTGACCCCTCCAGTCTCTCTATTACTCCTCCCTCTCTTATATAGGACTCCCAGAGCTCCACCTAATGTTTGACTGTGTGTCTCGGGGTTTTTTAATGAGTAGGTAACACAAACTCTCCTGACCCCCACTGGCTTTTTGTGCATTGTTGTCTTGCTTGGCTTTCCCCCATGTTTCTTGGTTTCTGTCTGTCTAGCATCTGATAGACAGACATCTGTGACAATAATTCCCTTAGATCTGCTGGCTTCCCGGCCTTTCAAGCTATAGCTCTTCTTCAGGGAAGAGTTGGCCTCTTCACAGGTACTTAAATTTCCCCATCGAAAAGTTAAAGAATATATAACACATTTGCACACTGACAATATATCTATGTAGATACCTGTGGAATCCATTAGAGCAGCTTAGGAATTTACCATTTCTCTGTTTATGATCCCACCTGCACTTTGTTTTCATCTGGGCAGTGGTTCTTCCATCTTCACACGGTTTCTGCCTCTGAGATGTATTAATCGTGAGAAAGGTCAACAGGACAGCAGGATCAGGCTGCTAAGAGAAATAACATCAGAGCCAACAGAGCTGACATCAGCAGACCTGAAGATAGTCAAATCTCCTAGCAGCATGTGACAACTCTGATAGCCCCAAAGCCTCATAGTAACAGTTTTTATGGAGTCTGCTAACCACTAATTCAATTTCTCAGCTGGAGCTGACCTTTGCACACACAGACTGTCCCACATTAACCATGCTCCTGAGTCAGACTGAAGCTTCCAAAATCATGAAGTGTTCTTCATAATATTTTTTGCTCTTCAGAAATCTACATGTTATTTGTGAAAGGATTCAGCAAAAAGATTTTGTTTACAGTGATGACACTCTGCAAACACACACTAAGGACAACAGCGATGATTTTGTACTTTTCCCAGCAAGAAACTAATTAGGAGGCACAAAGCGTTAGCTATCAAGTTACTGTATGTGTTTTCTTTGTTTTTATGTGGTATAATCTGAAATCTTTCATCAACTCACAACAATTAGTTATTCTTTCTATAGATATGGGCAGAATAGAACATTTCAAATCATTAACAACTAACCAAAAAACTTATAGAGCTTGTCTCTCAAGCATCCTCTGGATATGAATGTCCAGTGTTATTACCATGGTAAGGAGATTGTCTTATTAAGGCTACATTTGCTGTGATGAAATGCCATGACCAAAAGTTACTGGAGGAGGAAAGGGCTTTTTGGCTTACGTTTCCAAATCACTGTTCATCATCCAAGGAAGTCAGGACAGGAACTCAAGCAGGGCAGGAACCTGGAGACAGGAGCCGATGCAGAAGCCATGGAGGGGTGCTGCTTACTGGCTTGCTCTCCATGGCTTGCTCAGCCTGCTTTCTTTTAAAACTCAGGAACACTAGCCCAGGGATGGCTTCACCAGCCATAGGCTGAGCCCTCTCCCATAAATCACTAATTAGGAAAATGACCTACAGCAGTGGTTCTCAACCTTGCTAGTGCTGCAACACTTTAATACAGTTCTTCATGTAGTGACCCCAACCATAAAATTATTTTGTTGCTACTTCATAACTTAAGTTTGCTACTGTTACAAATCATAGTGTAAATATCTGATATGCAGGATATCTGATATGACCCATAGGTTGTGCAGGCTTGTCTACAACTCTCTCTTACAGAGAACCTCAACTGAGGTTCCCTCCTCACTGACGACTACAGCTTGTGTCAAGTGGACATAAAACTAGCCACCACAGAGATGCTCTTTTTTTTTCCTTTATTTTTTATTTCTTCAAGTTACATCTCAATCTTCCCTATTCCCCCACCAGTCCCACCCTCCCACCCTCAACCCCCCATCCTCTTCCCTTTTTTTTTTCTTTTAAGTTTAAGGTATATCTTATTTCCCCTACAGTTTCCCCTTTCAGTCCAACAAATGGCTCTTTTTCTTATAATAATAAATACAATACAGTACAACAGAGGTAATTAGGCCACAGTTATGAAGGTAATATGGCTTAACGTACATTCCCAATGACCAGTCCATATGTATTTGATACCTGACTTTAACATTCTACTATCTAAACATCTCCATGAGTTTAAAGGTCTATATCTGACTCAACATTCATACTAAATTGCAACACAATTTTAAAAGTATCTTCTTAGATCTATAACACTCTCTTGATTCCTAAACAACTCAAAATTTAATTATGAGACTCTAGCTATCTGTTCTTCAACCACCTCAGAGACCTGAGAGGGATAAATATATCTGATTTTATAGGAAGTACAGGGCCTGCAGCTTCCCAAACTAAGAAATGACATACCTGTGGCTGCCTGGACAGATCCCATTTTCTCTCCATACATTACAGCATCGATCTTCAGTCATTTGGCCCCGTTTCTCTGACAGACATTGATTGTAGAGCAGGGGTTATGAAGGACTTACCTACCCTGTCTTGGAAGAGCTAGGCTGTCAACTTACCTGCTTCCAGGTTTTGTCCTTTTTGGACAGCATTCTGTCTACAGTTGGAGCAAGGGGCTTTTCCTACCAAGAGATAGGCTTGCGACTAATTCAATCATCTCCCACTGGAGATTCTTCAATGCTCATCTTCTACTTGGAGGAGAATAGGGGGTGCTGTCAGGAGTTGATATGTCTTGATATAAAAAAATCTAAAGTTACGAAAACATCTGTGAATGCCATATTCTGAAGATCTCTTGAGGTTTTTGAAGAGGCCCTATCTATCTCTTATATTAGGGTAAGCAGATGTTGCTTGTCTCTTAGCAGGTTTATTTCTGATTAGCTTAGCAAGTAACTATAACAGGCTGTCATAGTACCTAACTGAATGACCGGCTTGCATAACCATTAGTTTGCATTTCTTTTTTTTTAAATACTTTATTAATTTTTTCAAGTTACATCTCAGTCACAAACCCCTCCCTATTCCCTCTTCCTATCCCGCCCTTCCACCCTCTTCCCCCCAGAAGTTTCCCCTTTCAGTCCAACAGATGGTTCCTTCTCTTATAACAGTAAGTATTATACAAAACAATAGATATAAATATGCCACATTTATGATAGTTAAATGGCCCAGTATACCTTCCCAATGTCCAGTTTATACATATTTGGCCCCTGACTTTAACATTCTACTATCTAACCAACTCCATGAGTTTAAAGGTCTATATGTGACTCAACATTCATACTATCTTGCAACACACTTTTAAGAGTATCCTCTTAGATCTATAACACCCTCTTGATTCCTAAACAGTTCAAAATTTAACTATGAGACTCTAGCTGTCTATTCTTCAACCACCTCAGAGACCTGAGAGGGATAAATATATTTGCTTATATAGGAAGTGCAGGGCCTGCAGCTTCCAAAACTAAGAAAGAACATAACAATGACTGCCTGGACAGTTCCCATTTTCTCTCCATACATTCCAGTATCAATCTTCAGCCTTTGGATCCTGTTTCTCTGACAGACATTTGTTGTAGAGCAGGGATTATGAAGGACTTACCTACCCTGTCTTGGCAGAGTTAGGCTGTCGACTTCCCTGCTACCAAGTTTTGTCCTTTTTGGACAGCAGTCTGTCTGCAGTTGGTGCAAGGGGTTTTTTCATGCCAAGAGAAAGGCTTGCCACTAATTCAACCCTCTTACAGTGGAGGTTCTTCGATGCTTATCTTCTACTTGGAGTAGAATAGGGGGTGCTGTCAGGTGCTGATATGTCTCGATATAAAAAAAAAACTTGATTTAAGATAACATCTTTGAATGCCATATTCTGCAGATCTCTAGGGGTTTTTGAAGATGTCCTATCCATCTCTTGTATTCAGATAAGCAAATGTTACTTGTCTCTTAGCAACTTGATTACTGGGTAGTTTAGAGAATATCTGTGATAGACTGTCATAGTAGCTAGCAAAGTGACATGTTTGCATGACTAGGAGTTTGTTTTAACTATCCTAGACCATTTTAGACGGTTGGTATCAAGAGGTCAGAGCTTCACATTTTATTTTTAAGTATCTCTAGGTATGATACCATTAGGAAGCGTTACCTTTAAATTTGTATCAATATACAAAGATCTATTCAATTGTGGTTAAATATACTCTTAATTATGTATCAATATACCAAGGTCAATGCCTATGTAGCCCAATATAATCTTAATATTACGTCCATATGCAAGGGTCAATACCATTGTGGCCAACTATAATCCTAATTTTGTATCAATATACAAAGATCAATACCGATGTAATCCAATACAATCTTATTTTTGCCCAATAAACAATGGTCAATACCACTTTAGCCAAATAACCTACTAATTTTGTATCAATATACAAAGGTATAAGGGCATATTCAATAATCTGCCCCTTCTTCTTGGACCTTCCTGTGCTATGACTATATCTCATTTTTCTCAAGCCCATGCACTCCTACATAGGAGAGGAAGAAGGATACAGAAAAGGAAAAGGAGGAATTCCCTGGGGCTAACCTCCAAAACCCATTAAGGCAGGACCATTTATCAGCTTGTAGTCTCTTCCCCTACATAACAGAGTTTTCAGTTATCCTTCAAATAACTAAAAAGAAGGGCAGAGAAACACCCTCCCTACCCTCTGGGCATGGGACATCGCTCTCTTAAAGTGACTTCGTGCTGATTTGGGTCGTAGTAGACCTGTTTGGGGCCCGAACCCAAATGGGAAAAATGATTAAAAATGTTTGTACACCCTTTTATGTTCAGTCCTTCTGTTCTCCGCTGTTTAGATGACCTAAGGGTTTTGTAGGCAGAAGCTGATCTTGTAGGCTTCACAGAGGTTCCTGCCGGGGCATTGTGTAGAGCTAAGCGGTCCCAGTGACATTGGATTGCTGTGGTAGTTGCAGGCCCCCGATGGAGACAGCTATTGAGGAAGTCTGCCAGGCAGAATCAACTGGGTCACTCATCCTCCTTGGTGCCTGATTCTGCTCTCTGCTGAGGATTCCGCTGTCCAGCCGTCCCCAGGCTCCCCTAATGGACGCTTCGATTCTCCTGGAACGATAAGAACAGAGCCCTGCCCCAATCCCAACCCTAGGACAATTGCCCTCTTCTTTTTTTGGGGGGGGCATGGGGGGGGCTAGGTAGTACTTCTCCTGGAGCAAATTTGGCCTTCTGACAACATACAAAGCGTTACCTTTCAATCCGGGTTAAAGAAGAAATCATTCTGTCACCTTGGAGCTAAACCAGCTCTAGTGTATATATTTTGAGATCCCAAAGGACAATCTGCCTGTATCGAGGAGGCCTTTTGTAAGTAGCCTCCAAACCTAGGTCCCTCCAAATCCCATGTGTGTGTCTCTGAACTCTAATTATTGGGATCAGGGACCTGTGTTTCCCAACTGAAGGGATCAAAGATGTGTTCCACCACTCCTGGATCGAAGTCTTTCTCTATTTAGAGTTTGCCCTGCATCAGGCTGACCTTGAGCTCCGGGATCTGCCCGTTTCTGTCTCCAGTGTGCTGGGAGCTGGGACCAAGGGTGTACTCTTCTTGAATGGTGGGACCAAGAGTATGCACCCTCACCACCCCGCTCCGTATGACTCCAGAATACATAAGACCACCAACTCTACGGTGCTTCCCCCCCTCCCCTCCCCGTCCCCCCCCCCACGTGTCCGCTGAAGTCAAAGGCATGGGCCAATACCACAATTCTCTTGTATTTTACCTTAGCTCCACGTCTTCTCTACACCTGGAGGTCTGCAAAACCAGGCCGAATGGCTGTATCCTCTGTTCCGTTCACAGTGTTTCAGCCCTGCCCCCTGCCTTTTTTTTTTTTTTTATTTTAGTTAATAAATTTATTTGTTTGTTGCTTCAGATTACATCCTTATCATATTGTCCTCTTTTCCCGCTTCCCAGTCCCACCCTCCCCCTGACCCTTCCTTCTTGTTCCTCTGGGGTGGAGTGTCCCTGCCTAACAGTCTCTCACCACAGATCAGGAGTCATATGAGGGCCAAGAGCCTTTTCATTCACCGGGGGCCTACGAGGCAGTACTGCCAGTGGATGGTGTCTCATTGCTACTGGGGTAATACCAAAAAAAAAATACCAACAAACACACAAACCCACAAAAACAAAGAATATCAACAAAAAAAGAGAGGAAAAAGAGAAGGGAAAAGGAAAAAGAAAAAAGAAAAAAAGAAGGAAAAAGAAAAAGATAAAAAAAAATTATGTCCTTGTTCCTTTTGATGTGTTGGTTGCAGTACAGATATCCTATACGATCTAGTTAAAATCCTACTATAAGTGAATAGATGCCATGTGCATCCTTCTGAGTCTGGGTTAGCTCACTCAGGATGAGCTCCTCTAGATCCATCCATTTGGTTGCAAATTGCATGATTTCATTGTTTCTGATAGCTGAGTAATAGTCCATTGTATAGATGTACCACAATTTTTTAATCCATTCTTCAGTTGAGGGACATCTGGGTTGTTTCCAATTTCTAGCTATTACAAATAAGGCTGCTATGAACATAGATGAGGAGACTTCCCTATGTCTCCGTGAGAAACCTTTGGGTGTATACCCAGAAGTGGTATGGCTGGGTCCTGAGGCAAGGTTATTCCTAGATTTCTAAGATATCGCCAAACAGACCTCCATAGTGGTTGCACAGCCTGCACTCCCACCAGCAATGGAGTAGGGTTCCCCTTTCTCCACACCCTCGCCAGCATGCGCTATCATTTGAGCTCTTTATCTTAGCCATTCTAACAGGTGTTAGGTGGAATCTCAGGGTAGTCTTGAGTTGCATTTCTCTGATGATTAAGGATGTTGAACATTTCTTCAGGTGTCTCTCAGCCCTAAGGGATTCCTCCTTTGTGAATTCTCTATTTAGCTCCACCTCCCATTTTTTGATTGGATTATTTGGTTTCTTGGCATTTAGTTTCTTGAGTTCTTTGTAGATTTTATATAATAGCCCTCTATCAGATGTGGGGTTGGTGAAGATTTTCTCCCAGTCTGTTGGTTGCCGTTTTGTTCGAATGACAGTGTCCTTTGCTTTACAGAAGCTTTTCAGTTTCATGAGGTCCCATTTATTGATTGTTGATCTCAGGTCCTGAGCTGTTGGTGTTCTGTTCAGGAAGTTTTCACCTGTGCCAATGAGTTCGAGGGTTTCTCCTACTTTTTCTTCTAGTATCTTTAGTATGGCTGGCCTTATGTTAAGGTCTTTGATCCACTTGGAATTAAGTTTTGTACAAGGTGATAGGTATGGGTCTAATTTCATTCTTTTGCAAGTGGACATCCAGTTGGACCAGCACCATTTGTTGAAGATGCTGTCCTTCTTCCATTGTGCGTTTTTGGCTTCTTTGTCAAAGATTAGTTGGCCATAGGTGTGTGAATCCATGTTTGGGTCTTCAATTCGATTCCATTGATCCACTGGTCTATTTCTATACCAGTACCATGCTGTTTTTATTACTGTTGCTCTGTAATACAGCTTGAAATCTGGGATGGTGATACCTCCAGATGTTTTTTCATTGGACAGGATTGATTTAGCTATTCTGGGCTTTTTGTTGTTCCATATGAAGTTGAGAATAGCTTTTTTCAGGTCTATAAAGAATTGTGTTGGTATTTTGATAGGAATTGCATTAAATCTATATATTGCTTTTGGTAGGATAGCCATTTTATTATGTTGATCTTACCTCTCCATGAGCATGGGAGATCTTTCCATCTTCTAAAGGCCTCTTCCATTTCTTTCTTCAGGGGCTTGAAGTTCTTGTTATATAGGTCCTTTACGTGCTTGGTTAGAGTTACCCCCAGGTATTTTATGTTGTTTGTGGCCACTGTGAAGGGGGTTGTTTCCCTTATTTATTTCTCGGTATATTTGTTTGTTGTATAAAGAAGGGCTTCTGATTTTTTTGAGTTAATTTTGTATCCAGCCACCTTGCTGAAGTTGTTTATCAGCTGTAAGAGTTCTTTGGTGGAGTTTTCGGGGTCGCTTATGTATACTAACATATCATCTGCGAATAGGGATAATTTGACTTCTTCATTTCCAATTTTTATCCCTGTGATCTCCTTTAGGTGTCTTATTGCTCTAGCAAGGACTTCAAGTACTATATTGAAGAGATATGGTGAAAGTGGACATCCTTGTCTTGTCCCTGAGTTTAGAGGAATTGCTTCAAGCTTCTCTCCATTTAATTTGATGTTGGCTACTGGCTTGCTGTATATTGCCTTTATTATTTCTAGGTATGGTCCTTGTATGCCCGTTCTCTCCAGAACTTTTAGCATGAAGGGGTGTTGGATTTTGTCAAATGCTTTTTCTGCATCTAGCGAGATTATCATGTGGTTTTTTCTTTCATCTTGTTTATGTGGTGAATTACATTGATAGACTTTCGTATATTGAACCATCCCTGCATTCCAGGGATGAAGCCTACTTGATCATGGTGCATGATACTTTTGATGTGTTCTTGAATTCGGTTTGCTAGTATTTTATTAAGTAATTTTGCATCTATGTTCATGAGGGAGATTGGTCTGAAGTTCTCTTTCTTTGTTGGGTCTTTGTGTGGTTTAGGAATCAGAATGACAGTGGCCTCATAGAATGAGTTTGGCAGTGATCTTTCTGTTTCTATGTGGTGGAAGAGTTTGAAAAGTAATGGTGTTAGTTCCTCTTTGAAGGTCCAGTAGAATTCCATGCTAAAGCCATCTGGCCCTGGGCTTTTTTTTTGTTGGGAGATTATTAATGACTGTTTCTATTTCCTTAGGTGTTATTGGGCTGTTTAAGCTGTTAATCTGATTTTGATTTAGTTTTGGTAGGTGGAATTTATTGAGGAAATTGTCCATTTCACTTAGGTTTTCAAATTTAGTGGAATATAGATTTTTAAAGTAATGCCCGAATATTTTCTGGATCTCCTCAATGTCTGTTGTTATTTCTCCCTTTTCATTTCTGATTTTGTTGATTTGTGTTCTTTCCCTTTGCCTTTTAGTTAATTTGGCTAGGGGTCTGTCTATTTTGTTGATTTTCTCAAAGAACCAACTCTTGGTTTCATTGATTCTTTGTATAGTTCTTTTTGATTCTAAGTTGTTGATTTCAGCTCTGAGCTTGATGATTTCCTGTCTTCTGCTCTTCTTGGGAGTGTTTGTTTCTTTTTTTTCCGATTCACCCAGCTTAGCGGTTAGTTCACTAATATGAGCTGTCACAATTTTCTTTTTGAAAGCACTTAGTGCTATGAACTTTCCTCGTAGAACAGCTTTCAATGTATCCCATAGGTTTGGGTATGTTGTGTCTTCATTGTCGTTGGATTTTAAGAAGTCTTTGATTTCCTTCTATATTTCTTTGCTGACCCAGTGGTCATCCAGTAAGGAGCTGTTCAATTTCCATGTGTGTGTAGGTTTTCTGTTGATTCTTTTGCTGTTGAAGACCAGCTTTATTCCGTGGTGGTCTGATAAGATACAAGGTGTTATTTCAATTTTCTTGTATCTATTGAGACTATCCTTGTGACCAATTATGTGGTCGATTTTGGAGAAGGTTCCGTGGGGTGCTGAGAAAAAGGTGTTTTCCTTTGTGTTTGGGTGAAACGTTCTGTAGATATCTGTTAGGTCCATTTGTCTCATGATCTCTGTTAGACTCAATATTTCTCTGTTTGTCTTCTGTCTTGATGATCTGTCCTTTGCTGTGAGTGGGGTGTTGAAGTCTCCCACTACTAATGTGTTGTGATCGACGTGTGCTTTAAGTTTTAGAAGTGTTTCTTTTACGAAAGTAGGTGCCTTTGTATTTGGGGCATAGATGTTCAGTATTGAAATTTCCTCTTGATGAATATTCCCTTTAATGAGTATATAGTGCCCTTCTTTGTCTTTCTTCATTAACTTCAGTTGGAAGTCTGTTTTGTTTGATATTAGGATGACTACTCCAGCTTGCTTCCTGGGTCCATTTGCTTGGAAAACCTTTTCCCAACCCTTTACTCTGAGGCAGTGTCTATCTTTCGTAGTTAGATATGTCTCTTGTATACAGCATAAGGAAGGGTCTTGCTTGCGGATCCACTCTGTAAACCTATGTCTTTTTATTGGGAGTTGAGACCATTGATGTTGATGGATATTAGTGACCTGGGGTTGTTATTACCCATTAGTTTGGTATAGGTGGTGGTCCTGTGCCTCTTTTGGTTTAGTTGCTGAGGGGTATTCTATTCCCTTTGTTTTCTTGGGTGGAGTTTTCTTCTCTGGGTTGGGATTTTCCTTGTAGGATTTTCTGTAGGGCTGGGTTTGTGGGTAGATATTGTTTAAATTTGATTTTGTCATGGAATATCTTGTTTTCTCCATCTATGTTGATAGAGAGTTTTGATGGGTAAAGTAGTCTGGCTGGGCACCTATGATCTCTCAGGACTTGTAGTATATCTGACCAGGCCTTTCTAGCTTTTAACATTTCTGAGGAGAAGTCAGGTGTAATTCTGATGGGTCTGCCATTGTATGTGACTTGACCTTTTTCTCTTACAGCTTTTAATATTCTTTCTTTGTTCTGTACATTTGGAGTTTCAATTATTATGTGGCGAGAGGAGTTTCTTTTCGGTCTAATCTGTTTGGTGTTCTGTAAGCCTCTTGGATTTTTATTGGCATCTCTTTTTTCAGGTTTGGGAAGTTTTCCTCTATGATTTTATTGAAGATATTTACTGGACCTTGGAGTCGGGAGTCCTCTCTTTCCTCTATACCTATAATTCTTAGGTTCCGTCTTTTCATTGAGTCCCTGATTTCTTGGATGTTGTGGGTGAGAGATTTTTTTAGCCTTCTCATTTTCTTTGGATGTTGTACTGATTTCTTCCACTGAATCTTCCATGCCTGAGATCCTGTCTTCCATCTCTTGCATCCTATTGTTGATACTCACATCCGTAGTTCCTGTTCTCTTCCCTTGGTTCTCCACTTCCTCTTTTAACTCTGACTGTGTTTTCTTTATTGTTTCTATTTCTATTTTCATGTCTTGTATGGTTTTGTTCGTTTTGTACATTTCCTTCTCCAGCTTGCTTGTTTTTGTATGAAAATCTTTCATGGCTTTTTCCTTTTCCTGTTCAAGCTCTGTCACCTTGGCTTGGAGCTCTTTAATGGTGTTGTTCCTTGTTTTGATTTGTAGAATTGTGGCTTCTTTGAATTCCTTCATAGATTTAAGTTCTTCTTGCAGGGACTCTATCACTTTCCATAATGCAGAATTGTCAATGTTTTCATGTGTTTCTGTTGGTGTGTGGTCATCCGAATTGGATGAGCTAGGATGATTCTGCTTTGCTGGAGTCATAATTCCTTGATTTCTATTTTTTTTTGACCTTTCGCCAATGGATGCATTTAGCTGTCTGTTTTCTGTGCTTGGAACCACAGTGGATGATTTGGTGCAGGGGACGAGTTACTTGGCTATCTGTCGTTGCTTGCAGGGGGATTTCAAGGTCACTGTGGTTTTAATCGCCTGAGGCACTGTGAGCTGGTGCAGCCTATTCCCAGGTTGTGAGTAATGGACCAGGATTGTTTCACTGCTCCCAGTTCAGACTTCCCTATGTTGCGCTCTGAGTTATCAGCCTGTAATGGTTCTGATAGTATGGGCCTGTTTGCCCAGGCACAGATTCTGTGGGCTTTGTTTGTCATCACGGAGGCTGACAGGGTCTGGCTCCACACCTAATATGTCTGGATTTTCCAGGATATAGCTATGGACCCGATTTCTGGTTTCTCTCTAGGCTTCTCGCCACAGGGCTGGACTCTGTGCCTGATTCCCTTTCTGTCTGCGCCGCCACGGGTCCCGTGGGTACCCCAAGCCCCGGATCCTCCGGCTGCCTGAGTGGACCTCTTTTCCCAGCAGCTCAGCTGTGGGTGCATGGATCCCTGGTCCTGCCCACGCCTGTCTCTTTCCCCAGATGACCTGCTGTGGGTTCGCGGGGATTTGGCCCTGCCAGCCGTGCTCTCTCCCCAGCTGCGCTACCGTAAGTGTGCGGGATTCGCCCCCCCACCCCCCCGCCTGCCTTTGTGTTCCCAGCTTCCCGCGCTCTCTTGGAACCTCCCGCCCTCCGCTTCACGAGCGGCTGCGGACCACAAGCTGAGCCCCCTGTTTGTTCCTTGCTAAGCCTTCCACTATCTCGCAAAGTTTTTTAAGTTGTTATAAGTTCAACCTGATGTGTGGGGAGCCCAATAGGCCAGTGATCTATGGCCAAGTGGACCCTGATTCTGCCTGCTGTAAGTTGGGATCGATCTTACCAGGCACCTCTCCAAATGGTAGTTCCCGAATCCCGGGTTTAGTGGCTGTGAGAGATGGGGAGAGCCTTGCCCTGGGACTTTTAACAGTCCCTTGGGCGCTGTGAGTGTTCCCGGGGGGGGGGGGTCTAGCCCCTCCGGTTTTTGCACAGTGCCCAATAACTCTGTGTTTTTTATGGCTCTTTTTTCCCCGCGTTCAAGATGCGTCAGTGTAGGTCGCCGCCATCTAGTTTGCATTTCTTAATTATCCTAAACAGTTTATGACAGTTAGTAGTAAAAGGCCGAAACATCACATTTCATTTTTTTTCTTTACCTCCTAACCCTTCCATCCCATTTCTCTGGGGTGGGGTGTCCTTATATAACAGTCCCTCATCTCAGTTGAGAGGTCGTATGAGGGCCAAGAGCCTCTTCATTCATTGGGGATCTACGAAGCAGTACCATCAGTGAAAAGTGTCTCGTTGCCTGGGAGAGAGAACTACTAAACAAACAAACCAATAAGCATACAATAGATAAAAAAGACTAAAAAATAGAAAAAAAATAACTAATATATAAAAAATAAATAAAGAATAAAAATTAAAAATAAGAAGTCTATGTCCAAGTTCCCTTTGGTGTTTAGTTGTAGTATCGATACCTTCTACTATATAGCTAAATTCCTACTATAAGTGAATAGATGCCATATGTGTCCTTCTGAGTCTGGGTTAGTTCACTCAGGATGAGCTTTTCTAGTTCCATCCATTTGGCTGCAAATTGCATAATTTCATTGTTCCTGATAGCTGAATAATATTCCATTGTATAGATGTGCCACAGTTTTTTGACCCATTCTTCGGTTGAGGGACATCTGGGTTGTTTCCAGTTTCTAGCTATTACAAATAAACCTGCTATAAACATAGATGAGGAAACTTCCTTATGATTCTGTGAAGAGGCATTTGGGTGTATACCCAGAAGTGGTATGGCTGGGTCCTGAGGCAAAGCTATTCCAAGTTTTTTAAGATATCGCCAGACTGACCTCCATAGTGGTTGCACAAGCCTGCATTCCCACCAGCAATGGAGTAGGGTACCCCTTTCTCCACACTCTCGCCAGCATGTGCTGTCATTTGAGTTTTTGATCTTAGCCATTCTGACAGGTGTGAGATGGAATCTCAGAGTCGTCTTGAGTTGCATTTCTCTGATGATTAAGGAAGTTGAGCATTTCTTCATGTGTCTCTCAGCCATTAGGGATTCCTCCCTTGTGAATTCTCTATTTAGCTCCACCTCCCATTTTTTGATTGGATTATTTGGTTTCTTGGCATTTAACTTCTTGAGTTTTTTGTAGATTTTGGCTATTAGCCCTCTGTCAGATGCGGGGTTGGTGAAGATTTTCTCCCAGTCTGTAGGCTGCCGTTTTGTTCGAATGACAGTGTCCTTTGCCTTACAGAAGCTTTTCAGTTTCATGAGGTCCCATTTATTGATTGTTGATCTCACGTCCTGAGCTGTTGGTGTTCTGTTCAGGAAGTTGTTGACTGTGCCAATTAGTTCGAGGGTTTCTCACACTTTTTCTTCTAGTAGATTTAGTGTGACCGGCCTTATGTTAAGGTCTTTGATCCACTTGGACTTAAGTTTTGTACAAGGTGATAAGTATGGGTCTAGCTTCATTCTTTTACAAATGGACATCCAGTTGGACCAGCACCATTTGTTGAAGATGCTGTCCTCCTTCCATTGTGCCGTTTTGGCTTCTTTGTCAAAAATTAGGTAGCCATAAGTGTGTGGGTCTATTTCTGGATCTTCAATTTGATTCCATTGATCTACTGGTCTGTTTCTATACCAATACCATGCTGTTTTTATAACTATTGCTCTGTAGTACAGCTTGAAATCTGGGATGGTAATACCTCCAGATATTTTTTTTATTGTACAGGATTGATTTAGCTATTCTGGGCTTTTTGTTGTTCCATATGAAATTGAGGCTAGCTCTTTCCAAGTCTATAAAAATTTGTGTTGGTATTTTGATAGGAATTGCATTGAATCTATATATTGCTTTTGGTAGGATGGCCATTTTTATTATGTTGATCCTACCTATCCATGAGCATGGGAGATCTTTCCATCTTCTAAAGGCCTCTTCCATTTCTTTCTTCAAGGGCTTGAACTTCTTGTTGTACAGGTCCTTTACTTGCTTGGTTAGAGTTACCCCTAGGTATTTTATGTTGTTTGCGGCTATTGTGAAGGGGATTGTTTCCCTTATTTCTTCCTCAGTCCATTTGTTTGTTGTATAAAGAAGGGCTTCTGATTTTTTTGAATTAATTTTGTATCCAGCCACTTTGCTGAAGGTGTTTATCAGCTGTAAGAGTTCTCTGGTGGAATTTTTGGTGTTGCTTATGTATACTATCATATCATCTGCAAATAGGGATAATTTGACTTCTTCTTCATTTCCAATATTTATCCCCTTGATGTCTTTTAGTTGTCTTATTGCTCTAGCAAGTACTTCAAGTACTATATTGAAGAGATATGATGAAAGTGGACATCCTTGTCTTGTCCCTGAGTTGAGAGGAAATGCTTCAAGTTTCTCTCCATCTATTTTGATGTTGGCCACTGGCCTGCTGTATATTGCCTTTATTATTTCTAGGTACGGCCCTTGTATGCCCGTTCTCTCCAGAACTTTTAGCATGAAGGGGTGTTGGATTTTGTCAAATGCTTTTTCTGCATCTAGCGAGATTATCATGTGGTTTTTTTCTTTCATCTTGTTTATATGGTGAATGACGTTGATAGACTTTCGTATGTTGAACCATCCCTGCATTCCTGGGATGAAGCCTACTTGATCATGGTGTATGATACTTTTGATGTGCTCTTGAATTCGGTTTGCTAGTATTTTATTAAGTATTTTTGCATCTATGTTCATGAGGGAGATTGGTCTGAAGTTCTCTTTCTTTGTTGGGTCTTTGTGTGGTTTAGGAATCAGGGTGACTGTGGCCTCATAGAATGAGTTTGGCAATGTTCTTTCAGATTCTATTTTGTGAAAGAGTTTGAAAAGTATTGGTGTTAGCTCCTCTTTGAACGTCCGGTAGAATTCCATGCTAAAGCCATCTGGCCCTGGCCTTTTTTTGGTTGGGAGATTTTTAATGACTGTTTCTATTTCCTTATGGGTTATAGGGCTATTTAATCTGTTTATCTGATCTTGATTTAGCTTTGGTAGGTGGAATCTATTACAAAAATTGTCCATTTCACTTAAGTTTTCAAATTTGGTGGAGTGTAGATTTTTAAAGTTGGATCCAAATATTCTCTGGATTTCCTCAATGTCTGTTGTTATTTTTCCCTTTTCATTTCTGATTTTGTTGATTTGTGTTTTCTCCCTCTGTCTTTTAGTTAATTTGGCTAAGGGTCTGTCTATTTTGTTGATTTTCTCAAAGAACCAACTCTTGGTTTCATTGATTCTTTGCATAGTTCTTTTTGTTTCTAAGTTGTTGATTTCAGCCCTCAGTTTGATGATCTCCTGCCTTCTGCTCCTCTTGGGCGTGTTTGCTTCTTTTTTTTCCAATTCACCCAGTTTAGCTGTTAATTCGCTAATATGAGCTGTCACAATTTTCTTTTTGAAGGCACTTAGTGCTATGAACTTTCCTCGTAGCACAGCTTTCATTGTGTCCCATAGGTTTGGGTATGTTGTGTCTTCATTTTCGTTGGATTTTAAGAAGTCTTTGATTTCCTTCTTTATTTCTTCCCTGACCCAGTGGTCCTCTAGTAAAGAGTTGTTCAATTTCCATGTGTGTAGACTTTCTGTTGATTCTTTTGCTATTGAAGTCCAGCTTTATTCCATGGTGGTCTGATAAGATACAAGGGGTTATTTCAATTTTCTTGTATCTGTTGAGGCTATCTTTGTGTCCAACTATATGGTCGATTTTGGAGAAGGTTCCATGAGGTGCTGAGAAGAAGGTGTATTCTTTTGTGTATGGGTGAAACGTTCTGTAGATATCTTTTAGGTCCATTTGGTTCATGATCTCTGTTAGACTCATTATTTCTCTGTTTGGCTTCTGTCTTGATGATCTGTCCGTAGTTGTGAATGGGGTGTTGAAGTCTCCCACTATTAAAGTGTTTCGATCGATGTGCAATTTAAATTTTAGAAGCGTTTCTTTTACGAATGTAGGTGCCTTTGTATTTGGGGCATAGATGTTCAATATTGAGATGACCTCTTGGTGTATATTTCCTTTAATGAGTATGTAAGGCCCTTCTCTGTCTTTTTTTTATTAACTTCAATTGGAAGCCTATTTTGTTTGATATTAGGGTGGCTACTCCAGCTTGTTTCCTGGGTCCGTTTACTTGGAAAACCTTTTCCCAGCCCTTTACTCTGAAGTAGTGTTTATCTTCAATAGTGAGGTGTGTTTCTTGTGTACAGCAAAAAGATGGGTCTTGTTTACGGATCCAGTCTGTAAGTCTGTGTCTTTTTATTGGCGAGTTGAGTCCATTGATGTTGATGGATATTAGTGACCAGGGGTTGTTATTTCCCATTGTTTTGGTTTAGCTGGCTGTCTTGTGTTTCTCTTTTGTTTAGTTGCTGTGGAGGTTTCTATTTCCTCTGTTTTCTTGGGTGTAGTTATCTTCTCTATGTTGGAATTTTCCTTCTAGGATCTTCTGTACGGCTGGGTTTGTGAGGAGATATTGTTTGAATTTGATTTTGTCATGGAATATCTTGTTTTCTCCTTCTATGTTGATAGAGAGTTTTGCTGGATATAGTAGTCTGGCTGGGTACCTATGTTCTCTCAGGGCTTGTAGGACATCTGTCCAGGCCTTTCTAGCTTTTAAAGTTTCTGAGGAGAAGTCAGGTGTGATTCTGATGGGTCTGCCATTGTATGTGACTTGGCCTTTTTCTCTTACAGCTTTTAATATCCTTTCTTTTTTCTCTACATTTGGTGTTTCTATTATTATGTGGCGAGAGGAGTTTCTTTTCTGATCTAATCTGTTTGGTGTTCTGTAAGCCTCTTGGATTTTTACTGGCATCTCTTTCTTTAGGTTTGGGAAGTTTTCTTCTATGATTTTGTTGAAGATATTTCCTGGACCATGGAGTCGGGAGTCTTCTCTTTCCTCTATGCCTATAATTCTTAGGTTCCGTCTTTTCATTGAGTCCCTGATTTCTTGGATGTTGTGGGTGAGAGATTTTTTAGCTTTCTCATTTTCTTTGGATGTTGTACTGATTTCTTCCATCGAATCTTCCATGCCTGAGATCCTGTCTTCCATCTCTTGCATTCTATTTTTCATACTCACATCCGTAGTTCCTGTTCTCTTGTCTTGATTCTCCATTTCCTCTTTCAACTCTGACTGTGTTTTCTTTATTGTTTCTATTTCTATTTTAATGTCTTGAATGGTAGTGTTCGTTTTGTACATTTCCTTCTCCAGTTTGCTTGTTTTTGTCTGGAGATCTTTCATTGCTTTATCCTTTTCCTGTTCAAGCTGGGTCACCTTGGCTTGGAGCTCTTTAATGATGTTATTCGTTGTTTTGACTTGTAAGATTGTGGCTTCTTTGAATTCCTTCATAGTTTTAAGTTCTTCTTGAAGGGACTTTATCACTTTCCATACTGTAGAATTGTCATCGTTTTCATGTGTTTCAGTTGTGGTGAGGTGGTTCGGGCTGGACGGAATAGCATTGCTTTCTTTTGTTGGAGACATTTTGCTCTGTTGTTTTTTTTTTTTTTTTTTTTTGTCTGGGGCCTCTGGCCATGTGGAATTTTTTTTGCTGTCTTCTGGACTTGGGCCCAAAGGGGGCACTGTGGTGTAGGATTTGCGTTGCCTTACTCCACCCCTATAAGGTGAGTCATTCAGTCCCGCCTCCCAGGTGGGGACCTAATTAATTCAGGTGGCGGAGCTGTTTACAAGTAAGCTCTGATTCCCTGCCGCAAGGGCCTGTACTAGTACATAAGACCGATATAGTTCCGTTTCAAATATCTCACAGTTTGCTTGGGGTTGGTTCCTGTAGCGGGTAAGTCTGCAGTTCAGCTGCAGTAGCCTTGCTGCTCCCGCGGCTTGGAAACTGGCCAGTGACGTCACAGACTGCGATCTGTGGTCTGAAGGCACTTTGCAGCGGATCTCCTGCTCACTTCCAAGGGTAGCGACCTTTCGCTAGATAATTGGATCATCTGTGTGAGACCTGGGAATGCCCACAGAGATGCTCTTGTGAACTGAAATTAAATGACTACTTACTAATTGATGAACCAATAAAAGCAATTTCTTCTTGATTCCTGGACAGTTTGGCGATCTATTTCACCAAATAGTTTCAGTGTATTATTCATTTCATTCTTTGTATTTCTGTTAGCTTCTCTATATCACAACTCCATAAAATATTTGAAAAATAGTGTGGTGGAAATGTGGGAATAAGCTTGGGTTTCACATCTGGTGAGGCTCACAGATGTTATGAAAGATACATAGACCGCTTCGTTAAACCTTTAAGGAACATAGGACAAATACGCAACTAGTGAATTTGTCCTGAAAACCCTGAAGTATTTATAGCTTGTTTCCTTCAGATCCCAGGAACCTTGGATTTACCTGCTGATTATTCAATGGATTTTAACACTGACTAACAGGCAGATTCCTGGAGTAACCCCACCCACTAGCACTTAGTATTTAATTGCTCTGGGTGGAGCTAAGGCAACAGTTTTCTTTCTTTTTTTATATAATTTATTTTTTATTTCTTCAAGTTACATCTCAATCACAATCCCCTCCCTACTCCCCCCTCCAGACCCACCTTCCACCCTCTTCCCCCTCAACCCCCCAACCTCTTCCCCTTTATTTCTTTACATTCCTCAATTTTTACTTTAAGGTATATCTTTTTCCCTCCAACAGCTCCCACTTTCAGTCCAACAAATGGTTCTTTCTCTTATAACAATAAATACAATACAAAACAACAGAAATAAATAGGCCACAATTATGAGAGTTATATGGCTTAGCATACATTCCCAATGTCCAGTCCATATGTATTTGGCACCTGACTTTAACATTCTACTATCTAACCATCTCCATGAGTTGAAAGTTCTATATCTAACTCAGCTTTCGTACTAACTTGCATCACAATTAGAAACATCTTCTTAGATCCAGAACACCCTCTTGATTCCTAAACAACTCAAAATTTAACTATGAGACTCTAGCTATCTATTCTTTAACCACCTCAGAGACCTGAGAGGGATAAATATATCTGATTATATAGGAAGTGCAGGGCCCGCAGCTCCCAAAACTAAGAAATGACATACCAGTGGCTGCCTGGACAGTTCCCATTTTCTCTCCATACATTACAGCATCAATCTTCAGCTATTTGGCCCCATTTCTCTTACCAACATTGATTGTAGAGCAGGAATTATGAAGGACTTGCCTATCCTGTCTTGGCAGAGCTAGACTGTCGACTTACCTGCTTCTAAGTTTTGTCCTTTTTAGACAGCATTGTGTCTACTGTTGAAGCAAGGGGTTTTTCTTGCTAAGAGATAGGCTAAGGCAACAGTTTTCTAAAGGCCCTCCTCACATGACTGCAATGCTCATATGAGTTACCAGGAGTGTTCTCTTGCTATGCATACATGAAAGTGTCCATATAGTGAAGAAACATCTGTATACATGCATGTGCTATAATAATGAATGGTCACAATCATTTAGAATCAAACTCAGTTGAAAGCCCCATGGAATTAATAAAGCATTTTGTAACTATGTGTTTCCTCAGCTGCTGGTCCTGAAAGTGTAACTACCATTACGTGGATGTTGGGCTGGACAGGTTTGAGCATCTTGGATTTGAAAGACCATATGTAGAGGGTGTGGAGTTGAGAGTGATGTTTAAAAAATTATCCTTACAGAAGACTGTGGTGGTTAAGAGTCGTTCTTGACTTAGGGATGAGCATAGAAAATGCTCCTATAAAATGCTGAATATAGGGACCCAATGCTTGAATATAGGCAAAAAAGAGATCTTAAGCAGCTCACTTTTGGCATGAGTCTGAGACCTGCCTGACTCTGGCCCCGGCAAAGGGAACCCCAGCTGCTTTCTCTCAAATAATGGGAGCAAGGAATGTATGATCTTTGGCTTTAAGCCTTTGTATTTGTTTCTTTTCTCTCCTCTATGAAAAAAAATGTTTGACTAAACAACTTAAAAAGAGGGAATGTTCGTGCTGGAGTAGAGCCACAGTTTCAGGGGATTCTGGGCCTGTGGTGAGGTTGATCGTCTCAGTAGATAGTGTCCGGTACAGGAGAGGGCTTTGTCACCATGAGCTTTCAGGAAGTGGAGGACGAGGAGCTGATTATCAAGTCTAACCTTCAAAGCCATGTCCCTGGTAGTCTACTTCCTCCAAACAGCCAGTAACTTCTAAAGCAATGGTTCTCAACCTGTGGTCACAGGGGCCACCTCCAACCTTTGGAAAATGCAGATATTTGCATTGTGATTCATAACAATAGCAAAATTATAATTATGGAGTAGCAATGAAAATAATTTTATGGTTGGGGATCCCCACAACATGAGGATCTGTATTAAAGAATGGAAGATTAGGAAGGCTGAGAACTGCTGCTCTAAAGTTTCTCAAAAGGCACAACGAGCTGGAGACCAAGCATTCAGCACATGAGCCTGTGGGGGAAGGGGAAACACCTCATTTTCAAACTGTAACAGCCTTTTTGTGTGCTCTTAGAAACATGTTCCTGGGGCTGGTGGTGGTACACAGACCTTATGAATACAGTTCCTTTTCAAGGACGTGAAAGCCCATATTGCAAAGGTTGCTTTTCTGCAACCCAAGTGGATCTTGAGGATAGGAGCCTATTTTCTGGATGTGCCACTGTACCAGGCTGAACTAAGGATCCTGTAGAAGATCATAAGTCACAAGTCTATGGAATTATGCTTTTTTAGGCAGGGGGTACAGTTCAATTATTTTGCTGAAAAGAAAAGAAAATGGTTTTGGCCTTTTGACTTTGTTTTTTTAAATGCTAGAATTCTTAGCTGAGTAGCACATAAAAAAGTAGGTCTGCCCAAAAGGCACTTAGAACCCTCTGCTTATTATGAAGAGTAGTTATACTTAAAATACTTGATAGGAAAACTATTATGACATGAAAATTCTTGAAGCAAGAAGAGTCTACCACAATCCTAAGAAACCTATTCCAGATTTTAACAACCTTATTAAAAGAGCCTTTGCCTGAAGATATCCGATGCTCCTGTGATAGATCAGCTCTTGTCCCTCTGTCCTCTGGGAGAATAATATAAACTGGGTACCATTCCCCTGGTGACATTGCATCAGAGACTTAGAGGCATTTGCTAGGTTCTTGTTCAGGTTTCCATTTTAGAAGCAAATAAGCACAAGGTCATGGGGCTTGGGCTACCTTGGTGCTGGTCCTGCTTCCGAAACACTCTTTTCTTTTCCAAGTTTCTAAATAATTAATACACACACACACACACACACACACACACACACACACACACACACACAC
>CAJQZJ010004748.1:2182400-2193759 GCA_907164525.1 Lophiomys imhausi | reverse complement strand
CACACACACACACACACACACACACACACACACACACACACACACACTTTAGGGACATCCCCATCACGTAGATGACCCACAGTCAACTAAACTTCAAAATGTCCGCAATGAAACCCACATTTCCAACCTCGGAACCTGTTCTCACTTGGTGAATCTCCCCACTACCCACCTAAATTCCTGAACAAGAAACAAGGAAACATGGGGGAGGTTTTGAGTTCTTTATCCTTTACAGTTTCATCAGCTCACTCAAATCCTAGTGTTTCTATATTCTAAATGTATTCCAACTCAGTCCATTTTCTACCAACATATAGTGCTGAGTCTCTTCCTTCTAACTCATTCTTTAAATGCAGCCAAAGCAGTCATTTGAAAATGAAGACTTAGTCATATCACTACCCACCTTCCTAAAATCCTCTAGTATATTACCCCCCTCTCTGTGTATGTGTGTGTGTGTGTTCACATGGATGTACAGACCAGAGTCAGCCTCAGTTGTCATTCTTTAGGAGGCATCCCCCTTTTAAAATTTTTTATTAAAATACTTCTCACACAATATGCTGATTATATTGATTATATTCTTTCCTATTCTCAAACTCCTCTCAGATTCTGTTCACACTTCATGTTCTTTCTTCCTAAAAATAAACAAACAAAAACCAAAAACCAGTAAAGACAAAAAACAAAATATGAAAATCAAAGCAAACTTAAAAAGAAAGGAAAATCAGTAAGAAAAAAAAAACCCCAAAACCAAAAATCAAACCCAAAACAAAGTGCCAGTTCCTGTGTCTACTCTTCTCGGGTGGTTTTGAATGCTTTGGAGACGGGTTTGGCCCAGGCCTGGGGGTTGGACTTTGGTGGAAAAGAAAATTTTCTGCAGAGATGCAGGTTGACACATGGGTCCAGGACACCAAGGTCAGTGCACACAAGCCAGAGCAGTTCCAGGTAGAGTTTCGAGTCCTGTCTGTCCCAGTCTGCTCCTCTGAGGAGTGGACACACCACTCTCTGTGTCCCCTCACTTGTTAGGATTTCGCCATCAATGCATTCTTCAGTCTCACTCTTTATTATTTAACAACTCTCATATACAATTAGAATAGGAGACTGAAAAACAGAAATGTTTAGTATTGACTGATCAGTTTGGGATGAAAGGCGGGCATTGGTCATTTTGAAACGTTCTCATGTGTACTCAGAGAAGAGAACCTCTGATACAGGGGCCAGAAGATGTATCCCACCTTGTTCAGTAAATTGATTTATCGATTTTCTTTGTCCTCTTTATACATGGACTTTACTTTTGTCTCAATCTCCCCCATCCCAGGAAATGGCATTTCTACTTACACTTTCTGTAGATTAAAACTCAGGACTCATTTTCCTCACTGTTTTCTCCTCTCCAACCAACCCCCCAAGAGGTACTGTTGCCTTCTAATCTCTCTGCTCACTTCTCTGTAACTCCCTTGTCCTTTCCCGATCATCTTCAGACTTTTTCTCAAAACTTCCTACCAGGTCTAATTCTGTATCAGATCCAAAGAGTTTTTAATTTTTAATAATGACTTTAATTTTAAAAAATAAATTTAAGTATTTAAAGAAGAATAGATCATCCATCTTTATGATCTTAACATTGTACTATATTTGCTTCATAGTCTTTTCACACAAGCGAGTTGAACATATTTTTATTATGTAGTATTTAATTAAATATATTTTCATAAAATACAATTTCATTTTAGATGTTCTCATAGTGGAAACATAACAACGTTTAATATTTTTATGCCTGCAATTTAGAGAAGTAAAAAACAAATTGGAAAGTTAAGCCTCAGTTTAGAATTTATAATACTTTAAAAATTAGATTTATTATTTTATTTTAGGAGTATGAATGTTTCACCTGCACATATGTGCCCTATGTGCACCTGGTACTCCCAGAGGTCACAAGAAGATGTTGGATCCCTTGTAACTGGAGTGTGGGTGCTGGGAGCTGAACCTATGTCCTCTACAGAAGCAACAAGTAAACTTAATGACTGAACCCTCTGTCCAACCCCAAGAATTTGTAATATTGTGATAGACCTACAAGGAGGACTTTCCCCCTAAAAAGAGATTCTCTGTGTTCACATTCCTCAAGTTTTTCCTCCTAGGATTTAGAAGTCAATGTTGTAAATAGTAGCTACTCTCTTGCTCACAGTTTCTCTAGGATATGTCCTCAGCAGTCATCGATGTATCTGGACATAGGGAAGCACTTTCTAAAAGTTAAACACAGCCTAAGCTGGAGAGTTTTACTTATGAATTAGCAGTCTTTCCCTTTACCCTTCACTACTAGGACAAATAAAGGAGCTATTTGGTTATATACTGTAGCAATAAAATTAAATCCCCTTAAGCAAAAGGGAAACAGGTGTGTCTATTCATCTAGTTACACTGTGATTCTTTTTTTTTTTTTTTTTTTTTTTATAAATACTTTATTTTTTTTTTCTTCAAGTTACATCTCAGTAACAAACCCCTCCCTATTCCCCCTTCCCAACCCGCCCTTCCACCCTCTTCCCTCCAGAGGTTTCCCCTTTCAGTCCAACAGCTGGTTCCTTCTCTTATAACAGTAAGTATTATACAAAACAATAGATATAATTATGCCACATTTATGAGATTAAATTGGCCCAGTATACCTTCCCAATGTTCAGTTTATACCTATTTGGCCCCTGACCTTAACATTCTACTATCTACCCAACTCCATGAGTTTAAAGGTCTATATGTGACTCAACATTCATACTATCTTGCAACACACTTTTAAGAGTATCTTCTTAGATCTATAACACCCTCTTGATTCCTAAACAGTTCAAAATTTAACTATAAGATTCTATCTGTCTATTCTTCAACCACCTCAGAGACCTGAGAGGGATAAATATATTTGCTTGTATAGGAAGTTCTTTTTTTTTTTTATAAATACTTTATTTTTTTTTCTTCAAGTTACATCTCAGTCACAAACCCTTCCCTATTCCCCCTTCCTATCCCACCCTTCCGCCCTCGTCCCCCCAGCAGTTTCCCCTTTCAGTCCAACAGATGGTTCCTTCTCTTATAACAGTAAATACTATACAAAACAACAGATATAAATATGCCACATTTATGAGAGTTAAATGGCCCAGTATACCTTCCCAATGTCCAGTTTATACATATTTGGACCCTGACTTTAACATTCTACTATCTAACCATCTCCATGAGTTTAAAGGTCTATATCTGACTCAACATTCATACTAACTTGCAACACAATTTTAAGAGTATCTTCTTAGATCTATAACACCCTCTTGATTCCTAAACAACTCCAAATTTTAACTATGAGACTCTAGCTGTCTATTCTTCAACCACCTCAGAGACCTGAGAGGGATAAATATATCTGCTTATATAGGAAGTGCAGGGCCTGCAGCTTCCAAAACTAAGAAAGGACATACCAATGACTGCCTGGACAGTTCCCATTTTCTCTCCATACATTCCTGCATCAGTCTTCAGCCTTTGGGTCCTGTTTCTCTGACAGACATTTGTTGTAGAGCAGGGATTATGAAGGACTTACCTACCCTGTCTTGGCAGAGCTAGGCTGTCGACTTCCCTGCTACCAAGTTTTGTCCTTTTTGGACAGCAGTCTGTCTGCAGTTGGAGCAAGGGGATTTTTCATGCCAAGAGATTGGGCTACATAGGCATTGATCTTTGTATATTGATACAAAATTAAGAGTATATTTAGCCACATTTGAATAGATCTTTGTATATTGATACAAAATTAAAGGTAACGCTTCCTAATGGTATCATACCTAGAGATACTTAAAAATAAAATGTGAAGCTCTGGCCTCTTGATACCAACCATCTAAAACTGTCTAGGATAGTTAAGTAAAACAAACTCCTAGTCATGCAAATATGTCACTTTGTTAGCTACTATGACAGTCTATCACAGATATTCTCTAAACTACTCAGTAATCAAGTTGTTAAGAGACAAGCAACATTTGCTTATCTAAATACAAGAGATGGATAGGGCATCTTCAAAAACCCCAAGAGATCTGCAGAATATGCATTCAAAGATGTTATCTTAAATTAAGATTTTCTTTTTTTTGATATCGAGACATATCAGCTCCTGACAGCACCCCCTATTCTACTCCAAGTAGAAGATAAGCATCGAAGAATCTCCAGTGTGAGATGGTTGAATTAGTGGCAAGCCTATCTCAAGCCTATCTCTACACTGTGATTCTTAAGAGAAGCAGGAAGACAACCCCACTAACTCTCCACAATATGGAATTCGGTCCCAAAAGTTCTTGAATACAACTGCTGTCAAATTTTACCTTAAAGGTATATTTTTATATCAGGGGAAAAGGTCTGTCTCAGCTGTGGAACTGATCTGGTGTTTTCTCCTACTCTCAGTTGAATCGCAGGACAAGACAGACAAAGAGGGTTGGAGTCAGAACTTCCACTGCAGGCCAACAGCTTTGCAATGCTCATGTCCTAGTGGTTGAAATAGCAAGGCCCAACAAAGGTTAATTTCAGGAGTGTCAAAGGTTTTCCAGACTGGACAGCTTTCTTCCAGGCTTTCTCTGGACAAACGGAAGGGTTTGTGCAAGATCCAGTGAAGAGAATGGAGGAGAGAGATTGAGAGGGACAGCCAGGGTGGACCCCAGTGAAGAGCAAGTGTGTGAGTGATCAGCCCACACTGAGACATATGAAAATGCCACAACTTCTGACATTGCATGCTAATTAAAAATACAATAATGATATTAAAAATAAAATAATAAAACATAAAAAGACAAAATAATGTCCCAATAATCTTAATAGAAAAACCATAAAATAATAAATATTAAATATCATTATATAATTATAAAATATATTATATAATATGTGATACATTATATAAAATATATTATATAAATATTATTATGATATAATATATAATATAAAACACTAATGAAATAAAAATAAAAATAAAACACCCACTAAGTCATGAGATAGATGCAGTCTCATGAATAAAACCCGTGACCATTTTCTCACCAGTGTGACAGAGATGAACAGTCTAGGAACCAGCCTGGAGACTGCATGACAGGCGAATGCATGTCCACACCATCCTGGGGTTGCCGGGTCTCCGGAAATGCTGAGACAAGGTCAGAGCTTCTCAGAGGATGTCCACATCAACATAGTCCAGCCTCCTTATGTGCCCAGAAGCCAGTTCAACTCCAGAGATTTGTTGTTTTTGTAAAGAAGTAAAACTTTATTGTTAAAGATGAAGCCTCTTCTATACCTCTCTCATGCTATCCCTCCCTTCTTTTCAGATGATCACAGCAACATTTGATGTTTATTATTCTCATGAACACTTATATTTTTGCTCCATATTTGAATCTATAAATGCTATAAATGATGCTAAGGTAGTGAATAAACACTTGTTATATTGTATGCATATCATTAGATTGCAGCTTGCTCATTTCCATTACCATTATGTTTTAAACGTTTTTTATTATTTTGCCTATATGCCTATAGGTATTTGTACCACCTTTGTTCCAGGTGCCTGTGGAGGTCAGAAGAGGGCACAGGATCCCTTGAATCTGAAGTTACAGATGGTTTTTAGCCAATATGTGGGTACTGAGAATCGAACCTAGATTTTCTGCAAGAGCAACAAGTAGTTTTAAAGTTGAATCAGCCATCACCATCATGTTTTTGATATTTGCTCATATTGACACAAACAGTTTTAGTTTATTCAACCCATTTGTTATAGTATGTATCAAGTCAAGAGGCCATAGTTTACTTGCTTGTTTTCCCATTGATCACTAGTTATGTGATGTGGTATCCTATTCCTTATTTTCACAATTGAGGTTGTACATGCTTATCTTTGGTATATGTTCAAACCTCTTTCTTAGTATATGCAAAAGAGTAAAAGGCAAAGCCTTAGGGTCTTAACTTCTCTATATTTTGTGGAGCCATGGTACACTCTTTTTTTTTTTAATAAATAAATTTATTTATTTGTTGCTTCAGGTTACATCTCCATCATATTGTCCTCTTTCCCCCCTTCCCAGTCCTGCCCTCCCACCCTCTACCCCCTACCCCTTCCATCCCACTCCTCTGGAGTGGAGTGTCCCTACATAACAGTCTCCCACCCCAGTTCAGAAGTCATATGAGGGACAAGAGCCTCCTCCTACACTGGGGGCCTACAAGGCAGTACCACCAGTGAAAAGTGTCTAGAAAAAATTATCTGAAGAATATTATTGAGCCTTTATAATATGCCAATATGAAGTAAGTAAGAGAGACAGAGGGTCTGCAGTTTGGGGTCTTGTATTTTATTTTGGGATGAGAACAAAGAAACTATTAAGCTATTAAGCTAACTTCAGAGAATACTAAATGATACACAGTGAGTCATGGCACTCTTTCTGCTTCAAGATCTTCCTTGGCTTTTCACTTCACCTGGAATTAAATAGAACTCCCTCACCCAGACTGTAGGACAGGGCACCATTAGTACCTGGCTCCATCCATTTTTTTTCTCTACACTCTACCACCATGACCCTGAAGGCTCTGGACTCAGTTATTTTGTTTCCTGCTTCAGCCCTTTGAAAGACAGGTTTCTGGCTGCACAGAAATTTTGTTTCTCTTCTTTTTGCCCCTCTCACCCATCCCATCCTTTTCCTGGGTGTCACTTGTCACAGTGGGTGATGATGTATGTACACTATCTGCCTGACTTCCTAGCTTGCAAACTTGTGAGATGGGGTTGCTGCTGCTGCAGCTCTTTGTGTCTCCTAGCCCACAGCCTGACACGTAGATGTTCTTTAGTAAATTTTTATAAAATTAGCACAAAGTTTGTCGGTGTGTTCACTTTGATAATGGAGAAGTCAGAGAGCCAACCTGGGTCCGTTCCTGTATGTGCTGATTGGTTTTGTGAACTCGACCAGATCTAGACATATCTCGAAAACGGGAATCTTAAATAGAGTGCCTCCACTAAGATCAATCTGTAGACAAGTCTGTGGGGGGTATTATCTTGATTAATGATTGATATGGGAGGCACAGCCCATTGTGGACAGTGCCATCCCTGGGCAGATGACCCTGGGGCTCAAAGACTGTGGGATCAACAAGCCACTAAAGCAGCATTCTTTGTTGGCCTCTGCTTCAATTCCTGCCCCCAGGTCCCTCCTGGAGTCCCTGCCCTGACTTGCCTCCATAATGGAGTGTGGCCTGAGAGTATAAGCTGAAATAAATCTTGTTCTCCCCAAGTTGATTTTGGTCATGGTGTTTTATCACACCAATAGAAACCCAAACAAGCTACAGTGTCTTGAGGGTCTCATCTTGTCAGTACCAATAGCCTCAAACCCTTGTGAAAATCAGTAGTTCTAGATGGCCAGAGGAAGCTTAATGTGGTTACATGTTTTAAGGGGCTTTAACACACCATTGTGGATAGTTAGGAAAATCTCACTCTAGCTCTGGGCTTGAAACAGCAAACCAACTGCATCTAGTCCATTATCTTCCCTGGAGCACAGTCAGTTCCTACTGCCCTCTCAGCCTTCAGTTTCTCTCCTTCCCTTCCTCCCTCTCTTCTGTTCTTTGTTTTTTCTCTTTATTTCCCTCTTCTTTATTTATAATTTGAAAGTATCGTGATATCCACCCTCCCAGATATCCTACCATGTATAATTTGAAATTAAGGATACTCTCCTAAATAACTGCAATAGCAATATCTCAGCAGCAAAGTGTCTACCGAGGCTGTGATCTAACCTTGCTCAACTTTCTCCCCAATATATCATGTGAAGAGCCCCACATTTCTTTTGGATTTCAGGCTTCTTTACAGATCCTGTGGCTTTGAATTTACTGTTGGCAGTATTTGAAGAGTCCAAATCAGATTTCTGATGGAATAACAGCTCATCTGCTCTCTCTCTCTCTCTCTCTCTCTCTCTCTCTCTCCCTCTCTCTCTCTCTCTCTCTCTGTGTGTGTGTGTGTGTGTGTGTGTGTGTGTGTGTCTGTCTCTCTCTCATCTCTTTCTATGGATGTATGTACATGTTTGCCCATGTTCATTTCATGTGTCTGTGCAGGCCTGTGTCCCTGTTCCTGTGTGCATGTGTGTGTGGAGGCCAGAGGTCAACGTCAACATCAGATATCTCTCCAGGTATACAACTGTCTCTGTCTCCCTAGCTCTGGGATTACAGACACACACAGTGTGCCTGGCTTTTTATAGCATGCTGGGGATAGAATGCATGTCTTCATGATTGTGTAGCAAGTATTTTCCCAAGTGAACCATCTCTCCAGGTCCCATCTTTTAGTTTTCTTTTCCTTAATGATGATTCCTGTTATCCATTTGACATGCACACCCCATGTTCCATGTGTATCCTTCCCAAGGCATCATATCAGGCAATGATAATGTTATTTTGATCCATTCATGGTCAGGCTAAATTTAATTACTTGTGTGAGATAGAATCTGCTAAGTATCTTCATCATAGGACACATATTGTCATTAATAAATATTTATAGTGGCCTTTGACCATGTAAATATCCTGCTTAACACCCTTCACCTAATGGTTTAGCCGTCATTGATGACCTTTGCTTATGACCATTGTTTTACTGGTAGTTGGCAAAAGATATTACATAATTTAACTATTCTATATCTTTCAGCTGGCATTCTTTTTATTCCTCCCCCAACTCCTTTTTGGAACTATTTTTGAAATACCAGAATGGATGCATAGATTTTTTTCAGAATAATTTTAATCCAAAATAGAGTACTTTTTTCTTGAATGTGTTATTAGTTTCTTCCATATTTGATACATTGTTTTCTTATATAATATTCCATAGCTAAGTATCATTGTGAAATAACATATTTTATTAAGTAGAAAAATGAAGTTTCCTTAAGACACTAGCCCCTTCCCTTTCATTAACCTGGCTCACAATTATGGTGATAATTTATCATTTGTTTTCCATTGGTGGTTTAAACACAAAATCAGATTTATTATTGAGACTAAAAGCTGGGGGAAGGGAGAACTTTCCCAGTGACGCGGTTCCCCCTCTTTTCTTACTTCCTTGCCCTTGCAATGAATGCTTTCTCTGTCTTATTGTCAGGACCGAAGATTCAATGATGAAATTGACAAGCTAACTGGGTACAAGACAAAATCCCTATTGTGCATGCCTATCCGGAACAGTGACGGCGAGATTATTGGTGTGGCCCAAGCGATAAATAAGATTCCTGAGGGTGCTCCATTTACGGAAGATGACGAAAAAGTAAGATGCCGTGTCTTGCATGACTTGCACTTTCCATTTTGATCACTGATTGCTGCTGTCACTGAAAGGACGGGAATTATGTGAATAGGTCTTCGATTAGCCTATTCACAGATCAAAGAGCTTTTCCTATGCTGTACTAGATGTAATGAGAGGCCTTTTCTTTCTTTCTTTCTTTCTTTTTTTTTTTAGAATTTCATAGAATGTGATATAATTGAAAAGAATCACTTCACCTTTTAAAAAAACCTGCTTCTCATTATAAGTCCCAGTAGTATTCTTGCTATTGCTAGGTCTTTATTTTTCTTGTAAGCAAATCTTATAATTGAGAACACCACCAGGACCATATGCAGCTCAAAGAAGGGAAGATAATATAGAAAAATTAGTGTGTTTCAAAAACTCAGCATTTTCTCTCATCATTTTATAACTATCACTGAGAGTTGTTTTCTTACTTCTTTATAAAAAATTCCACCGTACCCAGCAATTACACACAGCTGTGAACTGCCATATGGTTGCTGAGATTTGAACCTGGGTCCTTTGGAAGAGCAGTCAGTGCTCTTAACCGCTGAGCCATCTCTCCGGCCCTTGTGCATAGTGTCTGGGAAATATTTCATATCCAAAGTTCATGAGCTGTGAAATAGGGTTCCTGTTACTTCCCTTGCTCTCTCTGACAATTTCCAGAGTTATTAAATATCACTAACATGTTGCTTCAATGCTCAGAACCTCTCTACTAATCTCCTATCTTATCTAGAGTAACCACGACTTCCACAAAACCCAGACCTTCCCTCATAACATCTTTACTTTTTGTAACTATTTTGAATTTCAACTTCTACATCTCTAATTATTTTCCCTCTAGTATTCACTACCACTGGACATACTGTATATATATTTCACTTCCTTGTTTCTTCTTTCTCTTCTCCTACACAGTAACTCCTATGAGGATAAGCATTTGAGGTAATGATTTTCTCTGTAGCTGTATATAGGCCCATATCAGGCTCTTAAGAAATGTTTGTTATATTAATTGATTAATATGCATTAATGATTACTTTTAATAAATACTTACATTTAAAAAAAATTCCAGTAAAATGGGTGTTATTTAATAGTTGTTCTAAATTACTAGTAAAGGGAGAGCTCTTTCTTTGTTTCTGAGGAACAGGTGACTTTGGTAGAAATGACATACCTTTTGCTCTGAACTTTAAGTTCCTCTACCAATAGTTAACTGCAAGCTATGCCAGAGAGGCTCTTCAGGGACCGAGGCCTGCCCTCGGAGGCTTTTACCTTCACATTGAATAGAATCTGGTTGACGTGAAAGCAACTCTCATACCAGTTCGTTTAAGTTTGATGACTGCTATATTGATATTTGATTGAAAACTTTATAATGTAACCTGATGAGGCTCTGCTGTTTACCAGTGCTAATATTCATATCACATGAATGCAAATGCTCTGGTACAGAAGGTGAACATGAAATCTGGTTATAGGAAAACGGGAAGACTTTTAAGTGAAGTGATCCCTTCACTGAGCTCATTTCTATAATGGAATCAAAAGAACTCAAATTCTTGTAAAAGTTTATGAACTCATGGAGCATCACAGGTCTCAGATGACTCTGTGTATGAGGAACATGGGTTGAGGAAATAGGAAGTAGGTGGGTAAATCCCACGTCTTGTGACGTCCAGGAGCTATCTGAGGTGGGAGGCACACGATGTTCTAATCTGACTGTATAGAAGAGAGGAGCTGCCTGCCAAGACAGGGTAGGTAAGTCCTTCATAATTCCTGCTCTACAACCAATGTCTGTCAGAGAAATGGGGCCAAATGGCTGAAGATTGATGCTGTAATGTATGGAGAGAAAATGGGAACTGTCCAGGCAGCCACTGGTATGTCATTTTTTAGTTTTGGAAGCTGCAGGCCCTGCACTTCCTATATAATCAGATATATTTATCCCTCTCAGGTCTCTGAGGTGGTTGAAGAATAGATACCTAGAGTCTCATAGTTAAATTTTGAGTTGTTTAGGAATCAAGAGGGTGTTCTGGATCTAAGAAGATATTTTTAAAATTATGAGGCAAGTTAGTATGAAAGCTGAGTTAGATATAGAACTTTAAACTCATGGAGATGGTTAGATAGTAGAATGTTAAAGTCAGGTGCCAAATACATATGGACTGGACATTGGGAATGTATGCTAAGCCATATAACTCT
>CAJQZJ010004748.1:2142054-2152400 GCA_907164525.1 Lophiomys imhausi | reverse complement strand
GCTTTATTCATTTCCATCACCTCCTTTGCAGTACTTTGTTGTTGCTCACTGAGGTATTTGATTTCCTCCCTTAGGCCTTCTTTGCTCTTGTGGTGCAGCTCGAGTGCCAGCTGGATATCCTGTTTTATCTTTTTAAATATTTATCTATTTTGTTTTCAGTGCTTAGGGTTGAAACAAGAGCCTTATACTGCACTACTGAGCTATATCCCAGCCTTTTCTTCCTATTCTTAATTTTATTTTTTTTAAGGTGTGTGTGTGTGTGTGTGTGTGTGTGTGTGTGTGTGTGTGTGCAAGTGCGGGCAGAGGCCAAAAGAGACCATCAAATCCCCCAGAGCTGTAGTTCCAGTGAATATCAGTGCTCGGTACCAGGTTCAGGTCCTCCAGAACATCAGCAAATACTTCTAACAACTAAACTGTCTTTCTAGCGTCCTCTTTTTATTCTCAACAGTCCTCCAGAAATACATTTCTCTCATGGAGGTAGAAACTTTGTAGGCTCCAATATCATTTAGGATTCAGAAAACCCTCGCTAGCACATTCTGAATAGCTGGACTGATAATACTTGGAGGAAAAACACAGGAGAGTGGCTTTCCCTGAGCAACTTTCCTTTCCTCATGGAGCCAATTAGAGGCATAAGGAAGCCCCTAGGCTTGAAAATGGCCAGAAGCTATTTGTTTATTGAAATAATTTTCACAATAGTACAGTTAGTTTTGCAAATGAAGTGATAATCATATTTTTATTTTGTTCCTCCAAAAATTATTCTGCTTTACTGAATTATTTCACAGAATCAATATAAGAAAGAAAGAAAAAACTTTCTGTCCTCATGTAAATCTGTAAAGCCCTCTCCCAAGCAGCCAGGAAATCTGGTGAGACTTTCCACAGATTTCATATGAACTCAATATTTACACCTTCATGCCCTGTCATAAGACATATTTTACATACCTTTCAAACTATCCTCATCAGGAACGTGTAAGGATGAAGGTGGTTTACTTGTTTTTACTTCCTTTCTAGTTGCAGAAAGTAGATCACTGGGCATACCCATGAAGAATATGTATTTTGTCTCCTATTCATCTCTCTCTCTCTCTCTTTCTCTCTCTCCCTCTCTTTTGTAGTCCTCAGGATCCTTAATATCCGAGACCTTTCATATATGAAGGAAATTATCTACCACTGAATACATCTGTAACTCCACTGCTATACATTTTGAAAGTAAAAATTGAATTTATCAATCCTATTTAAAAGGCAAAAACAAATGAATGCACTCCTCTGACATTAAGGAGAAATCACAGAGTCTGAGATGCTGACAAATTCAAGATACAAATACGTTCTAGTTGACAAAGCAGTGATCTGGTTGAAATGACTCATGTTTCCTTCTGAGAAGAGTACCTTATTGCAAGTCACATGACTAGCCTTTGCTCCACTGTCATTATAGCCATGATGAGGCCTAGCTTAAACGTTGAGATTTTTCAAATGCTAAAACCGTGGAGTGGGATGTTTATTTGGATTGGATGAAAACATTACACAGTTAGGTTTCTTTTCCCTTCCTTCCCTCCATCACATTTCTTAGAGGTTCTGAGGCATCTGGTGGGAAATATTCAGATAGGAATTAAATACATAGTCAGTCTGTGTGTCTACTGCCCTTGCCCCAATGGTAGGATGTGCTGGTAATGTCTGGCTATACTCAGACTGGACATTGTGGATCCACTCTGTCTGTCTGGAAGGAATGGTGATGGAGGATCCAAGGGAACCTGTTGCTGAAGAGTACTCCTGTGCCTCAGGGGGAAGGTAGTTCCAGTGGAGGGGCAATGACTCCCTGGGACAGGGCCAGCAGCACTCCTTACAGTCAACACAGTGTGCACCCTGTCAGTCAGAAAAACTATTCTCTCTGGAAGTGGTGAAATTCATCAACTACAATGAAGAACCTTACAGTACATAAATGTCATTGTTTGATCCCAGCAGATCAGCTTGTAGATCCATTTCCCCACTGTGCAAATGGCATAAATCCCTGGTTTGTACATAAAGGAATTCATAGGAAGAATAGCATCTGTCTTATGAGGAAAATGAGCTTTCATTTCCTTGCTTATTTGTAGCTCGCCTCTGAATATGACAAGGAAGATTTAGCCTTGGGCCAAGTACTCTGGACTTCATTCATTCTGCACGACCACTAATAGCTTTTCCTCATAACCACATCAAGAGTTGAAATTGCCTTAGGAAACAGCATTCCCCATCTCCAGTGAATTGCTTATCTCTCCTGAAGCAGACCACATTGCTCATATTGTCATGTTTTTGTATTTTCTGACGTAATAGAAACACTAAGCCTGTCAATTGTTCTAGAATATATAATGAATGCTGGGGCCCTTTGAAAAGAATGCTACGGAAAACAACCAAATCAGACTCCTGTCACCAAACGTAGAATATATGGCTTTGGATGCAGCTAGTAGGCAATCTCATTCTGCTATCCCCTGAGGAATGAAATAGAGACTTTCCAAGTCAGAGCAATGCATTTTTATGAAAACAATAGACAAAGCTCGGGGATGCTGGAAACTGTGGTTAGTTCCAAGGAAGCAATAGATCGCAGGAAAGTCCACTGCTGAAGGAAGTCAGGGAAGAAACTTGAGCAGGAATCTGAGTGCAGGAACTGAAGCAGAGGCAACAGCAGAACTCTGCTCACTGGCTTCTCCTCATGGCTTGCTTAGTCCACTTTCTTATAGAACCCAGGACCACCTGCCAAGGCATGCTACTGCTCAAAGTGGGCATGGGTCTCCCAAGCCAATTAGCAATCAAGAAAATTCCTCCACAAGCTTGCACATAGGCCAATCTGATGGCAGCAGGTCCTCAACTGAGGCCATCTCTTCCCTGATGATTCCAGCTTGATAAAATAAAAACAAAGACAAAACAGTCTACCAGCATGCCACCCAAACATTTACCAGAGCAATGAGCTTTCCATGTCTGTTCACTGGGGTCCTTACCCTGGCTTCACCCTCAGTATTGATTCTTGTCTAAATCACAGTGCCTACGAGAGAGAAGAAGAGATGCTTTTCTATAAGAATAGGTTAGACTATCCGGAGTCTTTGGCAGGGTCAGTTACATAATTTGGAAACTTCAGTGCCAAACAGAAAGTGTAACTAACTGTTAAGAACGTGAGCTTGTGACAGTAGAACTTTGAATCAATCACAGGACTGTACTAGGCGTGCGGTCCACAGTGACTGTACAGGGCACACATCTGAGAAGCTGCTTGTTAGTTTGAAATATAAAACTATGGAAATATTTGCCTTACATTTACACAGGTTAGAAAACAGTCATACAATGGATGGATTCTGTTTAATGGCATCTTAGAATTGAAGTGATGGAGGTAACACCAGCTTGTCCTGCTCTTACCTGGACTCTATTTTGCATCTTCCCAGGTGCTTTTCAGCCCCTACTCCCCTGAAAAGTCACATCTGACTTGGAAACACATTTCGGATTTTCCATGACTGTGGCCATGGCCCAGATGAATAACCAAAATATTTGCTGACTATATAATCAAGCAAATATTACCAGGTTCCTCTGACCTACACATGATAATGATACCATTGTGACTTTTACCTCTATAGACATTGTATCCCCAAGCTTTGTTTATGAGAGTTCTTTGGGGCAAGAACTTGTTCTTGGTGCCCAGCTAATAAAGGACTCTAATTTGGCCTTACATGCATGGTGGTCTGTAACTTTCTCACCTGGGGTAAAACAAGAGTATTTAAGTTTAAATACCATTTATTTTGTTTAGGCAATTGTAATTCAATACTTGATATCTTGAAAATTAAGATGTTTACTTTGAAGACTTAAGACTGAACATATTTTCCAGATATCATCTCCCTCTCTGTCTCTGTGTTTTTTTTCTGTCTCTCTCTGTCTCTCTCTCTATGTCTTTCTCTCTGTCCCTCTCTCATCTCTTTCTCTCTCTCTAATAAAAAAGAGATACATTTGTTCAGTGATGTCTGTGTAAATAGTCAGATTTCAGGTTTTATGAAAACACTGTGACCTCCAATATGTCCCCTACTGGCATTCCAAGGTGGATAACTATGTCAGCCTTCTATGACTGAGACAAAATGCCTGAGAACATCTTCAAGGAGGGAAGAGATGGTTTACCTTGATTCATCATTCCAAGGTTTCAGTCTGCAGTTGGTTGATTCCATCACTTTGGGCCTCAGGCAAGGTAAATAAATGATCACAGTGTTGAGAACATGTGACAGAGGAGACTATCTACTTCATGGCATCTAAGAAACTGTGGAGAGATAGAGGTGATCATAAGACAAAATCTATTCTTCAAGGGCTTGCCCCAGTAACCTGCTTTCTCTTGTCTAGTTCTCCTGCCATCAAGTGGTTGATTCATTGATGAGATTAGAGCCCTTATGATCCAATTAAAACTCAAAGACCCACCTCTGAAAATGGCTGTATCAAGGATACAGTCTTAATACACAAGTCTTTGAGGGACATTTCATATCCCAACATCAACAATGATGGCAACATCTACTCTTTTATGACAAAAGAGCAACAAACTGAAGGATTAACACAGGAGGGATATATGATCTTCTCCTTTGAGCCAAGCACAGGTCTTGAAGCAGAGAACATCAAGATCAGACACCTGAAGCTTCAGTCTGGGAGTGGGTGTTGATATTATGTTTATTGGGGCATCATTGTTGTTTGTTTTAGAAATTCAGAGTGACTGCCCCTAGAGGCATTGCAGATGTGGCTGCTGTGTCACATGTACATCAGTAGGTGGCAGAGATGAGAGAGGCTATGTCTACATTCAGTGTTCTTACCTATGAACATCTAAATGAATAGTAGCCTAACATTTTTGGACAAAATCAAACCAGAGACCAACATCAGTTCAGCACCATGGTTGCTCTGACAGGGAGCTAGCCTGTGACAATCACCAACCCAGCACCAGGCAAACACAGATGGGCTCCTATGACAGGAAGCAATCCAGAGGCTAGAAGAACCCTGCCTGGTCTGGATGTGGGGGTTGTGGTTGAGCCAGCCTAAAGGGAGTGAGTGTGGGAGATCCAGCCCTTCCTTTTGTCTGTTTTGTGGTGGTGTTCATGAGAGAGAGATCCCTTTTGCCCTCAGCAGCAGCAGCAGCAGACAGGAGATCTGGCTTCAATGGGGTCACAAGAGCAGGAGAGCTGTTCCTGTCCCTCACATGCTGCAGCACTTGGGAGAGGAGGCCCTGCACCTTACCTGAACAGCACAGTAGAGCTGGCTTGGGATATGGGGGATGTGGGTAAGCCAGTCTTGGGGCTGTGAGTGTTGGAGAGTCAACACTGCCTTTTGTCTGCTTTGTGGTGGTATTGTCAAGGGAATGATCCCCTCCCCTCCTTTTTGCCCTCACCACCAATAGCAGACAGGAGATCTGGCCCTGCCCCACACATGCTGCAGCACTCAGGTGAGCAGTCCCTGCACTTCACCTGGACAGCACAGTACAGCTGGCCCTGGATGTGGAGGATGTGTGTAAACCAGCCCTGAGAGTATGAGTGTGGGAGAATCAGCCCTGCCTTTTGTCTGCTTTTCAGTGGTGTTGGCAAATGAGAGATCCCCTACACTTTCTGAGGTCCTTGACACAGATAAAAGGTGGGAGAATTGACCCTGCTGGCCTCATGAAAAGAGGAGAACTGGTCCAGCCCTTTACCTGCTATAACACTCAGGAGAGCAGGCCCTGCACCTTACCTGGGTAACACAGTATAACTGGCCATGGATGTGGGGATTACAGACCCAGAACCAGGGCTTTGAGCTGGCCCACCCCATTGATGAACTGCTGGAGTGCATGAAGAGGCCAGTTCCACAGACCCAAAACTACAGGATCTCCATGACACAGGACAATAACGGCATACCTGAGAGGAGTCCCAGTGAGGTTCCAGTAATGTCAAAGTAGCAGAAACCAAAAGCCTCATATCAGACCAAGGAATCATTATAATGAACATTTGCAATAAAAAAGTATGAACAAAATGGAATATTGTGGGACACACTGAGGCACACTACAGCTTCCACAATGAGATTTTTTGTTTTTGTTTTTTAATGTTGGGAGAGATTTCAAGGGTGGAGCATGGGTCTGAGGGGAGGTGTGAGATGAGAGAGAACAAAGTGCATGATGTGAAATTCACAAAATAATAAATAATTAAAAAAGAGAAAAAAGAAGTTCAGAATAGAGATTTTCATAAAACTTAGAAGACATGAGAAAACACTATAGCACAGAATTCATTTTGTGGCAATGGTGGTAAACACTTCTATAATTTTATTCACTTGAAGACTCTTTGGGATGATTATTTTGTGTCAGGTCCAATTGAAACTCCATTTCCCCAAATTCTGGGGGGTTAAACGCTTATATTTTTGGTTGTGAGCCTAGCCTTTAACAGCTGAGCCATCTCTCTAGCCACTGGAGGTTATACCAAAGCCAGAATTCCTCAGGACCTTGCACATCTGGTTTTTCTCTACCAAAAGAAGCCATTTCCCTTGTCACTAACAAAAGGGACAAATGTTTTTTCTCTGGTACCAAAGCACATGCTGGGTCCAGGCTTGGTCAGTATCACAAGTACCTGATACACATTTCAGAGTCCTGTGCTAGCATCCAAGCTCTTCTTCTCACCTTCCTCCTACCCTAAATTTCCTTAGCTCACAGGCTTCCCTGCCCCCAAACACTCATTTCTCCTTATAACCCTGCTATTTCAGTTGGTTTTCTCTTTGGTCCAAGCTCTCTTTATCTTCCTCTCTGTCTCTCTCTGTCTTAGTTAGATTGCTGTAAAGAGACTCCATGTCCAAGATGATGGGGTGGTGTTAAGCATTCTAAATGTTGATTGGTCCTGTTTGCTGTCTGTTACTTAATTGTCTCTGATTGGTTAAATAAATGCTGAGGCCTGGAGATTGGGCAAAGACAGATATAGGTGGGACTAGGACTTTTACAGAGAGATAGAGAGCATCTTGGGAAGAGGAAGGAGGCTGGAAAGAAGCCAGGAGTAAACAAGGAAGACACGCCATAGAGTAGATTAAAGAAGATCCTTCCACATGGCCTGGAACATCGCTTAGTGTGGAGAATAATAGTCCAAAGGGACATTTGTATATATATGGGGTTATATTTGGATAATAGAATTATGAGCTATGAAAGCTGAGTTAGATATAGAACTTTAAACTCATGGAGATGGTTAGATAGTAGAATGTTAAAGTCAGGTGCCAAATACATATGGACTGGACATTGGGAATGTATGCTAAGCCATATAACTCTTATAATTGTGGCCTATTTATTTCTGTTGTTTTGTACTGTATTTATAGTTATAGGAAAAAGAACCATTTTTTGGACTGAAAGGGAGAGCTGTTGGGGGGAAAAAGAAATACCTTAAACTAAAAAAAAAAAAAGAAGGGAAGAGGATGGGGGGTTGAGGGGGGAGGAGGGTGGAAGGGTGGGACTGGAGGGGGGAGTGGGGAGAGGATTGTGATTGAGATGTAACTTGAAGAAATAAAAAATAAATTATTAAAAAAAGAATTATGAGCTAGCTTAGACGGGCTAAGATTGCACAACCCAGGCCCAGGCTTGTTAAGATCTACCCATTTATAATGGCAGGTTAAGGATTAACACCACTGAATCAATTAAATATAATATAAATACTGGGTAAATAATTTAATTAGCTATTTTTTCTACATATGGCACCCAACATGGGACTCAAACCCACGACCCTGAGATTAAGAGTCTCATGCTCTACTGACATTATGTGTGTACCTTTTATTTGTTGTTCTTATTGTTTTAAAAAATGTTTAGCTTTTTATTAGACAAAAGGAGGGAAATGATGGGGTGGTGTTAAGCATTTTAAATGTTAATTGGTCCTGTTTGCTGTATGTTACTTACTTTGTCTGTGATTGGTTAAATAAATGCTGAGGCCTGGAGATTGGGCAAAGACAGACGTAGGCAGGACTAAGGTGCCCAGGGTTTTTGAGAGAGACAGAGGATTTTGGGAAGAGGAAGGCTGGAGAAGAAGCCAGGAGCAGACAAGGAGGACACACCATGGGGTAGATTAAAGAAGATCCTTCCACGTGGCCTAGAACATTGGCTTCGCATGGAGAGCAATAGTCCAAAGGGACGTATGTATATATGGGGTTATATTTGGGTAATAGAGTTATGAGCTAGCTTAGATGGGATAGGATTACACAACCCAGGCCTAGGCTTGTTAAAATCCACATGGTGTCTGTGTGTATTCATTTATAATGGTGGGCTAAGGACTAACACCGCCAAACCAATTAAAGATAACATAAATACTGGTTAAACAATTTAATTATTTTTTTCTACACCAAGACTGCTCTTATAAAGGAAAACATTTGATTGTGGCTGACTTACAATTCCAGAGGTTTAATCTATTCTCATCATGGTGGGAAGCATGGCATTGTGCAGGCAGACATGGTGCTGGAGGAGCTGAGCGTTCTACATCTTGATCTGAGGGCAGCCAGGAGACTGGACGTCCATACTGGGTGTAGCTTGAGTATAGGAGACCTCAAAGCCCCACCTCCACAGTGACACACTTCCTCCAATAAGGCCACACCTACTCCAACAAGGCCATACCTCCTAATAGTGCCACACTCATGGGCCAAGCATTCAAACACATGAATCTATGGGGGCCATGCCTAGTCAAACCACTACACTCTCTTTCTCCTCTTCTCCTTCTACTCTACTCCTGCTTCTCTCATGGCCAGGTCTCACAGTCAGAAGCTTTTGGCTGTTCCCTCTCTCTCTCTCATATCTACATTAAAAACCTTCCATTTATGAATGGAGTAGCCATGTTGTCAGTTTATGCAGTTTAATACAGCCAATCAGCTTGTAATGGATGGACTGTCACAACAGAGGAGGAAGCAGTAACTTAACAAAGACTTCTTCGTGGGACTAGAGACACTGAAAAAATCTAGTCATAGAATATCATCTACTTGTTCATGTTGTAGCACAGAATAAAAAGCAAAAATATAATACATAAAAATTAAAACACAACAGAAAAATTCTTCACTCCCTTGAGTTCTATATGAAGAGAGTAGATCCCATCTTAAGTGTAATTATCACATACAGAATATTTATTTCTAAACAAAATAAATCTAGAAGCAATGACCTTTCCTCATTCATGATACAGTTTATTTCTGAAGAAAAATAATAACTACAGCAGGGGTATGAAACTAACATTTATAGAGTGACTCATTGTGTGAAGCACTTTTATTAAAATCTTCTTTATTATACATAACTACCCAATTTGAAATGTATTATTCCCACTTAGAAACAAAAAATATGTGATTCAAACAGCAAACTTTTCGCTAAGGATATTCCTCAGGTTAGTGGTTTTGTAAGGTTTTGACTGATAGTCATCATATGAAAGATTAATAGTTACCCTATGATAACTAAATACTTAGGAAAATATTTGGTTGGGGAGGATTGGGAAGTTTGGAGTGAATAGCTGACATTATAGAATTACTTGTCCTCTTTCTTCTGTCTTGGGAAGGTTGGAAGACCCTCTGGCTGTTAATTTTGGTGGTGGGAAAAGCTACCCCTAGAAAGCAGAGAAGGGCTGGAGGGGTAGCCACAGATCTGCACTGGCAGGCCTGGCAGGACTTCTATTTTTTATGACAATTTCATCTCACTCTGAGTTTTTCAAACCAAAGTCTCCCCCTTTGTGGGGGGGGGCTTTATTTTTTTCATGTGATTGGCTTATGTAATGAAAACAAATATCTGGAATTACAATAGCAAATCCAACTGACAAGTTTGGGAGCAAATACAACTGACATTTGCAATTACCACATGTGGTTACTGGGGCAGATATATGCAGCAGTGTCCTTCTGTCACCTCTCAGCATGGACATCTGGGCGTGTCAGTACCTGGGCAGACCAACTACTAAAGCCCCGAGATTGCAGCGTCTTCTACTCCATCAGGCACACGAGTATTTAGGAAGCCCTGGGTGGGTAACACATGTCCATACCAAAGTCCTGTAATTCTTCTTAAACATTCTAGGAAGTTGTTGGTCTAAGATTCATGAAGGCAGAGTTCCTTAGGTGGTAATAGCCTGGAATCCTTCCTGCTTGACACTCTATCATGACTGGAAACCTCTAGTATCAAGAGAGGGAAGAAAGAACTTCATTTCCTAAATGTCAACTGCCCTCTTCAGATTTTACCCACTCCCCTCCATTTTTCTTTCTCACTCCTTCCCCCTTTCCTTCTCCATCACTTTCTATCCCTTTCCCTCCCATCTTCCCTCCTCCCCTCCCTCCTTCCCTTCCTCCTTCCCTTCCTCCTTTCCTTCCTTCCTTCCTTCCTTCCTTCCTTCCTTCCTTCCTTCCTTCCTTCCTTCCTTCCTTCCTTC
>CAJQZJ010004748.1:2120535-2139631 GCA_907164525.1 Lophiomys imhausi | reverse complement strand
TCTCTCTCTCTCTCTCTCTCTCTCTCTCTCTCTCTCTCTCTCTCTCTCTGTGTGTGTGTGTGTGTGTGTGTGTTTATGTTTACAGGGATGCACCAGTATGTGGAGGTCAAATGATTACCTTAGATATTGTTCCTCAGGATAAGCTGTCTACCCTGGGTTTTTTTTTTCAGTTGTTTGTTTGTTGTTGTTGTTGTTTGTCTGTTTTTTGAAATGGTCTTTCATTGGCTTAGAGGTCACCCAACTAGGCTAAGTCATTCAACAATTCCCAGGGAGCTCCCTGTCTCTACCCCACCAGCATTGGGGGTTCCAAGTGTACACATCTGGTTTATTTTTTCAATAATTTTCATTGAGTTTGGCCTTTACAACTTTATACATGAATACAGAGCACTCTGTTTACTGTGACACCCACCTACTCTCTGAGACATGCCCACTCCTCAAAGCAAGTCTCTCTCCCACATTCACACCTCTTTGTTTTGCTTTGAGGCCCACTGGGTCCATTGTGTGACCCCGGGTTCAGAGGCCTGAACTTTGAGGCCAGAGTGAACTCCCCAGCCCTAATTCTTAGCTTTCTGTTTCTTGTGATACAACTCTAGATTCAAATGGTGTCATATATTTAAAAATAAAAGCTTAAAGAACCCAGAGCTCATGAAAACTTTCCTTGAGTTTGTCAAGTAACAAAACACTCAGAGATTTAGGTGTCATTTTTGAGTTACTTGATTCATTACAGTAAATCATTGTCCTTCAGAAACCTGCTGTGTTTGGGTAACGGTAGGGATCATACTTTTGATACCATTGTCATAGGTACTCTCTTTCCCGCAACACACCTTTTCTTTTCTAGTCTGTGTTATAGCCTCAGCATTGGCCTGTTCTCCTGGAACCCGGTGTGAGGGATTTTTACAATGGATGCTGATAAGTACCAGCAGCACGTTGAATTATAGTGCCACCTGGTGGCCCCGATCCGCTACTGACGCCCAATGAGTCACTGGAAATGAAAGGTTCCTGGAGTCAAGAACAACTTGAAAAAACTGGGGTTAAAAACAGACTAGGGTCAAAATAAGAAATAAAAACAAACAATATATGAATTTTTAATTGCATCAAAGGAAAACACATTTTTTTACTGAATGCCTGATTTAAAATTACGTTTTTCTGTGTTCAGACCCATAGTAAGGAGAGAGGCAGGGCTATACTTGGGTTATTTTGGGAAACCAAGAAGTTGTGTTTTGCAAACATGAGGAAACCAGATGCCTAAACTTTTGTGTCATCAATTTAACTTGTTCAGAACAATTAAACTTGTTCCTGATTTCTCTTCAGTCCTTCTCTTTTTACACCAAGGTATGAATCGTCTCTGCCAGACAACTCTATCACAGGAGGTTGGTTATTTAATGAATTTCAATAACTGGAAACCTATGTAGTTCTGAAGAAGTAAATCAAGTTCTCCACTGGTCTGCATTCTCCCCTTAGTCCAATTTTTATTAATTTATGCTAACTAACTTGAAGCCTTTTTAGGCGTAGAAATGGATTTGTGGTGTTTAACATTTTACATGATGAAAGTGGGTTTTCAATCAAGATGGTGGAAGACAAAACAACAATATAAAGAATGGGAAAGTTTCACAGTAGTCAGTAGAGGTCTAAGGAGGAATGAATGGAGAAGATGGCTGGGAATTTTTCATTTTGGTTGAGCATGCAGTTTACACTGATTAAGTCTCACTGATCATTTTCTCCCGTTTGTGTTGAGTACAAGAGAGGTTGTCACATGACTAACGAACAGTTCAGAGCTAGGGCTCTTGCTCCTTCACTGTAGAATATGCTTGGGCAGGCCTGGTTGTAAAGATCTGTAGAAGTTTTTTTTTTTTTTTTTCTTGTCTCAAAGCCAGGAAACCATAAATGACAGGAAAGTTAATAAATATCTAGACATCTCAGAGAAACACTCGGGTTCACACCGGTCTTTATACTCAACATACTCCTGCTTTCAAACAGTAAGAGAAGGCTAGTCTACAGTTTTGAGGTACTTTGTACTGCCTCAGCTGTTGCAAACATCTACAGTTAGACAGTCTAGTGAGTAACAGTGGAGTGTTGCCCTCACCATCCCTCCAAAAAAAGGATAGCTTAAAGTCCTGATAACCTAGTGTCCCAGAGTGTTACCTTATCTGAAAATAGGGTGTTTAAAAAATAATCAAGCATAAATAAGGGCAGGCCATATTCCAGCATGATTGCTGTCCTTTACAACAGTAAATACAGACACAGAGGTGTTTTGTTCACAGAGGAAGGATAAGGACAACATGATATAAGACTGGAGGTCAACTGGCCTTAGGCCACAAATGACCCAGACTATCTGGTGAGCTGAAGCTGGAGGGACAAAGAAGGAGCCTTCCTTTACTGGCTTCAGAGGAGGACAGCCCTTTGGCACCTTGACTGCAAATGGCACCTTCACTGCAATTCATCTCAGTTGATCTGAGCTACCGAATTGTGGCACATTGTTACAGCAGCCTTAGAAACCTAACAGAGTAAACGTTGTTCTGGGACTTACCACCGTGCTCTAGGATGAGGAATCTTAGGTAATTATCTTATTTAACAGTTGGAAAGCCTATGAATATCTTAAGATGCTAATGGGTGTGGGTGCCACCTTATGGAGATGAGATTTGCCCAAGATCACACAAGTAGTTAGTAAAGAAGCTGAGGTCTGCATAGAAATCTATTTAAGCCTAGTTTCTGATCTCTCAGTCTCTGTACATGAGTACATATATGTGTGAGTGTATGTGTGAAAGTCTAGTTTTCTACAGCTACCTTCAGATATTCATATATTATCAAAATCAACCATCTCCATCCAGACGATATTTGTTCTTGACCTTCACTGACTATGTCACCTTTCATTTTCATAGACATGACAGAGCTCTCAAACAATTTCTCTGACAAGAAAAGGTTGATAATATTCTCTTGACTCTCCATGATTTGAAATTTATGACCTTATTGGCCTCTTCCCCCCACACTCTCTATTTCTTTCTGCCTCTTTTCATCACCCAAATAAATGTAGCTTAATATGTGTAACAGAGTGAAAAATTTACATGGAGTCAATTTTCTGCATCAGAAGAATTTCTTTTTAGAAAGCCAACCAATGTCTCTGTAATAGGACTAAATAAATCTGCACTGAATAGTGTAGGTATCAGAGATACTAAAAGTGGAGCTAGAACTTATAATTCAGAACTTTGTCAGCAAGAATAATCCTACCAGTTCTGAGAGGAGACTGCTTTTCTGAATATCAGAACAAGTGGCTCCACTTTATAAATGATCATTTCTACTTTGCAGTTCTACTCCACTCCTTAATTTAAAAAGCTAAGATGTAAGTTTAATTTATAACAACCCCACAGGTTGATGAAGGAAATTAAAAAGAAGCTTTAGGTAGACTAACAGTTATATAAAAAGAATAGTTAATTGGACATTTAGTCAGGAGAGATAAAAGCTAAAGAAGACACTGAATTCGATTTTAATTCCTTCACCAAAAACGGAATGGGGACTCTCAGTATATTATCAGTTGTTAACCCCTAAGACATTTCTTCATCTAGTATTCTTCATCCTAATTTTGGATGTCACTTTCTACTTGGTGGTCTATTTAAAAAACTGGGCTTCCCTATTTAGAGTTTGTTTTGTATCAGGCTGACCTTGAGCTCTGAGATCTGCCTGTTTCTGTCTCTAGTGTGTTGGGGTTAAGGGTGTACTCTTCTTGAATGATGGGATTAAGGGTGTGTACCCTCACCACCCTGTTCCGTGTAACTCTAGAATTTATAAGACCATTAACTCTATGGTGCTCCTCCCGTCTCTGCTGAAGTTAAAGGCATGGGTTATCACCACAATTCTCATGTATTTTACCTTAGCTCTACGTTTTTTCGACACTTGGAGGTTTATAAAACCTAGTTGAACGGCTGTATCCTTTATTTTATTTACAGTGTTTTAGCATTGTTACCTGCCTTTTTAAAATTAATAAATTTATTTGTTTGTTGCTTCAGGTTACATCCTTATCATATTGTCCTCTTTTCCCGTTTCCCAGTCCCACCCTCCCATGCTCTACCCCCTGACCCTTCCGTCTTGTTCCTCTGGGGTGGAGTGTCCCTGCATAACAGTCTCTCACCACACATCAGGAGTCATATGAGGGCCAAGAGCCTCTTCATTCACCGGGGGCCTATGAGGCAGTACTGCCAGTGAAAGGTGTCTCCTTGCTACTGGGGGAATACTAAAAAAAGACCAACAAACACACAAACCCACAAAAACAAAGAATAACAACAAAAAAGAGAGGAAAAAGAAAAGGGAAAAGGAAAAAGAAAAAGAAAAAAGGAAAAGGAAAAAGAAAAAGAAAAAGAAAAAAAAAGTTTATGTCCATGTTCCTTTTGATGTGTTGGTTGTAGTACAGATATCCTGTACGATATAGCTAAAATCCTACTATAAGTGAATAGATGCCATGTGCATCCTTCTGAGTCTGGGTTAGCTCACTCAGGATGAGCTTCTCTAGATCCATCCATTTGGTTGCAAATTGCATGATTTCATTGTTTCTGATAGCTGAGTAATATTCCATTGTATAGATGTACCACAGTTTTTTAATCCATTCTTCAGTTGAGGGACATCTGGGTTGTTTCCAATTTCTAGCTATTACAAATAAGGCTGCTATGAACATAGATGAGGAGACTTCCCTATGTCTCCGTGAGGGGTCCTTTGGGTGTATACCCAGAAGTGGTATGGCTGGGTCCTGAGGCAAGGTTATTCCAAGATTTCTAAGATATCGCCAGACAGACCTCCACAGTGGTTGCACAAGCCTGCACTCCCACCAGCAATGGAGTAGGGTTCCCCTTTCTCCACACCCTCGCCAGCATGTGCTGTCATTTGAGCTCTAAATAGAGAAAAACTTCGATCCAGGAGTGGTGGAACACATCTTTAATCCCTTCAGATGGGAACCATAGGTCTCTGATCCCAATAATCAGAATTCAGAGACACACACATAGGATTTGGAAAGACCTAAGTTTAAAAGCTACTTACAAAAGGCCTACTCAATACAAACAAATTGTCCTTTGAGATCTCAAAATATATACACTAAAGCTGGTTTAGCTCCAAAATAACAAAATAATTTTCTTCTTTAACCCAGATTGAAAGATAACACTTTATATATTGTCAAAAAACCAAATTTGCTTCAGGAGAAATATTACCTAGCCCCCCCCCCAAAAAAAAGAGGGTAATTGTCCCAGAGTTAGGATTAGGGCAGGGCTCTGTTCTTATCGTTCCAGAAGAATCAAAGCATCCATTCAAGGAACCCAGGGACAACTGGACAACGGAAACCTCAGCAGAAAACAGAATCAGACACCAAATAAGACAAGTGATCCAGTTGATTCAGCCTGACAGACTCCCTCTATAGCTGTCTCCATCAAAAGCCTACAACCACAACAAATCAATATCGCTAAGACCGTTCAGCTCTACACAATGCCCCAGCCAGAACCTCAGTAAAGCCTGAAAGATCAGCTTCTGCCTACAAACTCCTTAGGACATCTAAACAGCTGAGAACAGAAGGACTGAACATAAAAGGATTGTACTAACATTTTTAACCATTTTCCCATTTTGGTTCGGATCCCAAACAGATTTACTACGACCCAAATCAGCAGGAAGTCATTTTAAGAGAGCAACGTCCCATGCCCAGAGGGTGGGGAGGGTGTTTCTCTGCCCCTCCTTTTGGTTATTTGAAGGATAACTGAATACTCTGTTATTTAGGGGAAGAGATTACAAGCTGATAAATGGTCCTGTCTTAATGGGTTTTGGAGGTTAGCCCCAGGGACTTCCTACTTTTCCTTTTCTGTATCCTTCTTTATCTCCTATGTAGGAGTGCATGGACTTGAGAAAAATGAGATATAGACATAGCACAGGAAGGTCCAAGAAGAAGGGACAGATTACTGAATATGCCCTTATACCTTTGTATATTGATACAAAATTAGTAGTATATTTGGCTAAAGTGGTATTGACCATTGTTTATTGTGCAAAAATAAGATCGTATTGGACTACATCGGTATTGATCTTTGTATATTGATACAAAATTAAGATTATAATTAGCCACAATGGTATTGACCCTTGTATATGGACGTAATATTAAGATTGTATTGGGCTACATAGGCATTGATCTTTGTATATTGATACAAAATTAAGAGCATATTTAGCCACAATTGAATAGATCTTTGTATATTGATACAAAATTAAAGGTAATGCTTCCTAGTGGTATCATACCTAGAGATACTTAAAAATAAAATGTGAAGCTCTGGCCTCTTGATACCAACCATCTAAAACTGTTTAGGATAGTTAAGAAAAACAAACTCCTAGTCATGCAAGCATGTCATTTTGTTAGCTACTATGACAGTCTATCACAGATATTCTCTAAACTACTCAGTAATCAAGTTGTTAAGAGACAAGCAACATTTGCTTATCTAAATACAAGAGACGGATAGGGCATCTTCAAAAACCCCAAGAGATCTGCAGAATACGGCATTCAAAGACGTTATCTTAAATTAAGATTTTTTTTTGATATCGAGACATATCAGCTCCTGACAGCACCCCCTATTCTACTCCAAGTAGAAGATAAGCATTGAAGAATCTCCAGTGTGAGATGGTTGAATTAGTGGCAAGCCTATCTCTTGGCATGAAAAAACTCCTTGCTTCAACTGCAGACAGACTGCTGTCCAAAAAGGACAAAACTTGGTAGCAGGGAAGTCGACAGTCTAGCTCTGCCAAGACAGGTTAGGTAAGTCCTTCATAAGTCCTGCTCTACAACAAATGTCTGTCAGAGAAACAGGACCCAAAGGCTGAAGACTGATGCTGGAATGTGTGGAGAGAAAAGAGGAACTGTCCAGGCAGTCACTGGTTTGTCATTTCTTAGTATTGAAAGCTGCAGGCCCTGCACTTCCTATATAATCAGATATATTTATCCCTCTCAGGTCTCTGAGGTGGTTGAAGAATAGACAGCTAGAGTCTCATAGTTAAATTTTGAGTTGTTTAGGAATCAAGAGGGCATTCTAGATCTAAGAAGATGGTTATAATAGTGATGCAAGTTAGTATGAAAGCTAAGTCAGTTATAGAACTTTAAATTCATGGAGATGGTTAGATGGTAGAATGTTAAAGTCAGGGACCAAATATGTATGAACTGGACATTGGGAAGGTATACTGGGCCATTTAACACTCATAAATGTGGCATATTTATTTCTGTTATTTTGTATAGTATTTACTGTTATTAGAGAAGGAACCATTTGTTGGACTGAAAGGGGAAACTGTTGGGGGGAAGAGGGTGGAAGGGTGGGACAGGAACGGGAAATTGGGAAGGGCTTGTGACTGAGATGTAACTTGAAGAAAAAAAATAAAATATTTAATAATAAAAAAAAAGAAAAGACAAAAAAAAAAAAAAAACTGGGCTTCCGAGGTCTGTGATCTTAACCCATTGTCATGGAGTCAGGGCAGGAGATTCCCAAAGCAGGAAGGGTCAGCACTGCTGAGTGGTAGTGAGATGAAGAGCTGCACAAATTAGGTTGAGTATTGCAACAGGTAGATTTAGATCATTTCTCCTGCCAGATCCTGTAGAGGGATTTTAATCCAGCAACATGGCTACTCTGGCTGGAAAACAGACATGCTCTTAGTACTCACCTTTAATCCCAAACAATGAAGGTAAAGTTAGTTTGTAGAAGGAAGTACTCATGTTGGAAAGTGATGGCTAATTGAGTGGCAGACAAAGTGACGAATCAGAGAAAGATTTGATAGAATAGGATATGCCCAATAGGGAGCAGCACAGAGAGAGAAAGAGGGAGGAGGAAGTTTTACTGGGACAGTTGTATAGAGGCAGGTTGCAGATAAAGAACAAGCTAGACATGGGTGAAGACAGAATGAGGCAGAGAATGAGAATAAGTCAGAAGATTAGAACAGATTGGTAGAGTTAATTTGAGGCCAAGCAGAACAATTTAGTAAGAAACTGAGAGAAGCCAGATTGAATCACTCAGCTGGGAGAAGAGTTTAAGCCAGGACAGATGATTTGAAATAGCCAGTCAGAGTTCAGAAAGAACTAGAAATGGTGAACTTATTCAGTAGTAAGTCTCAGAGGCTGAAAACATTCTAGGCCTAGATTAGATAGTATGGAGGCAAGAAGCTTCCAGGAATAGCCCTACATTAGCAAACATCCAAGACAACAATTACAGAGGAGAATAAAAGTTACATTTGCAAGATCCCCTGCCCTGTTGACCAAGGAACCAGTTTTCAACTGAATGTAAAAAGGACAGAGAGGCATGAAAGGAGGGAAGAAAAGTTTGTGGTGCTATTCTGAGAGGACAGAGGATGTATTTATTGTAATAATTTTGATGAATGATTGTAAAAGCTTTAAATTATGAGTATAGTCAGGTGGTGGAGGCACACAACTTTAATCCCAGCACTAGGGAAGCAGAGTCAGGAGGATCTCTGTGAGTTTGAGGTTAGCCTGGTCTATAGAGTGAGTTCCAGGACCAATGCTACAGAGAAACCCTGTTTCAAAAAAAAAAAAAAAAACATGAATATAGCTGGAAAAGAGAGGTAGTTTGTGTGAGCATAATTCTGAGACTGAGCGGACTCCAGCAGTTTAGGCACCAGTGTGATTTGGACACAAAATGTTTCCCAAAGGTTAGTGCATTAAAGGCATGTTCTCCAATGCAGTGTTCAGAGGTGGAACTTTGGGTGAGTGACTGGATCATGAAGGCCCTGATCTAATAAATGGATTAATGAATTAATGGAGTCATGGGATCAATCTATAAAGGAATCACCCATTAACAGGGGTGGGGTGGTAACCGCTGTGGAAGGCAGGGTCTGATGGGAGGAAATGGATGAGTCACTGGAAGTTTGTCTTTGAAGTGTGTATTCTGTTCACAGCCTCTTCTTGCTGTTCCCTGGATTCCATGAGGTGAGCAGTCTCCTGTATCTCAGGTTCCCAACAATCATGTTGTTCTACCTCACCTCAGACCCATGGCAACCTTGGACTTAAGCCACTAAAATAATGTGACAAAAATGAGTAGCTTTAATGTAGGATATTAGTTACTTTTGCTGGGATAGAGTGCCCCAAGTAAAGCAAATTAGAGAAGAAAGGGTTTATTTTGGCTCACAGTTCCAGAGGGGACAGAGTCCGCCATGGCGAGGAAGGCCCAGCAGCAGGAGAGTGGGCCCATCATGGCAGTCAGGAATCTACACAGGAAGTAGAAAGAGGGAGCCGGAAATGGGGCCGGTCCCTAAAACCTCAGTGCTTGTCTGCAGGGATGTACATCCTTCAGCAAGGTTCGATCTCCTAAAGGTTTCATAACTTTCCCAAATAGTGCTCTCAGCTGGGGAACCAAATGTTCAAACATATGATCCTGTAAGAAACATTTCATATTCCAGCCACTATAGGTAGTGCTTTTCAAAACTTGGCTCATAGCCCACAAGTTGGGAAATGAAATCAACTGAGTCTGGAAGAATAGGTAAGTGAAAGAGGAGCTTTGTGTTTTGTTTTGCTTTTTAAGTGCACTGTGTTTTGAAAAGGTAAGTTTTGGGATGACTTCGGTTACATAAGTAAAGGTGTACTAAGACTATCTCTACCTGACATTCTTCAACTCAGGATAGATTATAATTTTGGTCTCTTGAGTATTCAGTTTTATCATCCAGGACAGCAGGATGAAGCCAATGGCAGAGAGGAGTGAGCAAGAATAAGCTGGGTGTTTTCTTGGAGCTACTCTCACTTTAAAGATAGACCAGGAAAGAGCACCTAGGTGACTAAACTGTGGCTTAGAATAGGAAAGGAGTGGGCCTGGCTATTCAACAGACTTGAGTTCATCTTTTAATGTTAGGAAAGTCACTTGATTGTTTTTTTCATATCTAAGAAGTCATAGTAGAGAACCTTGAAGCTCCATTCCTGCCGTGGCATGCTCTCTGTGTGGGAGGGCAGGTCTCTATACCAAATATTCATGTACTTATGAACAGGAAAGGCACATGCTTGGGTGATATCTGGTGAGTTGCTCCTGGCTTATGGTTTTCCAAAGCCCATATAGACAGGAAGCCTTATAAACACAAGCCAACATGTTTGCTCATAGGAAACAAGAGATTTTACTTTATTACTTCTTTCTATCTTACAAATAATTAAAGAACATAGATACAAAATGTTAAGTAAGGATTGCCAATTTTTGTGTATTTTTCCTACATTGGCATGATAAGCTGGAGTAATTCCCATCATTCCTTATTTACCTTGTCTTTATAATTCTTGTATGCAACTTTTTCTCTTGAAAATTAAAATTCTGGCCTTTGGGGAGTAATGTATCTGAAACTTTTTTTAAAAGCATTTGGGTAGTAACTGCATTTCTAATTCAAGCCTTTAAAATTCCTAGAATATTTTTCTTCAGTTTCCTCTCCTCTTTATTTGAGTTGTGTTTGTTTTGGTAAGGAACACCTGATTTATTTAATAAGTATACTTCTAGAGTAGAAATTAAACTATATTTAAAAGGCTGTTAGGATTTGCTTTTTAAATGGTTTCTTTTACATTTTTTTCCAGTGTAACTTATGTGGCCCTTAACACTGAATACTTGGAATTTATTCTATTGCATTTCTCCAAAGCAATGCACACCAACTAATCATTGTATGTTTTCTTTTTATTACTCTCATAAAATCTATATCTATCATTTTCAAATTTTAAAACCTAAAAAATCTCATTTGATAGCAATGTTACTATTAACAGCAATGTAAAGTCTTTCTTTTTCTACAATATATTTTATATCCACAATTATATAGTCTATCTATAAATTCAGTGCATAATTAGATAACCTCATTAAGTTTAACTGAAGGATTGAGTATCTATTTCACTAACTATATATCTACAAGTTGTGACTAGGGATACTGATATATTTATGGATGACATGTATTCACTGAACAAATATTTATGTCATGCCTACTATGTGCTAGACACTGAGAAATCTAAAGCACAATATGCAACCTCCTTTCTGAATGTGCAGTATATTAGGAGAAATGAACAGATATATACATGTAAATTTTACATGATGTAAGACAAATTACCAAATGAGACAAGACTATAAAATAACATTTCCCAAATGATAGTATGTATGATAATTTTAAGCTATTGACATAGCTAGCACTTTTATACTTTTTTTGTTGTTGTTGTTGTTTTTCGAGACAGGGTTTCTCTGTTTAACAGCTCTGGCTGTCCTTGACTCGCTTTGTAGACCAGGCTGGCCTCGAACTAGCAAAGATCCGCCTGCCTCTGCCTCCCAAGTGCTGGGATTAAAGGCGTGCGCCACCACCGTATTGCGCATGTTTTAACCTCAATTATGAGGAATGGTACTGGCTTTCTAATGGGGCAATGACCTAAAACTTCCTATAAAGTTAAATGTACTTAAGTAAAAATATAAGAATTCATTTCAAGAAATCATGAAAGATAAAAAATAGAACACGAGTAAGTATGTGGATGTGGAAAAATAGGGGGGGGCTGTGTGAATTCTGGGATATAAAAGGCTTATAACAAAGCGGCATCAACGTGGTCCACATGTTAGAATAAGGGAAGGCTCTGGGAGGATGGGAAGTCAGGGCAGGGGCTGAAGGGGGTTGAAGAGGAAGAGAAGGCTGTTCTTACCAAGGTAAATGAACCTGGATGTCAGAAACGACATTCTATTCTGTGTGGTACACGGGAAGAGTTTAGAGAAGAGCTGTGTAGAGAAGAATGGGGCAAAAGGTGCAGATGTAGGAGAGCAGGACTGTCCAGGGCACCAGTGTGATGCTGAGGGGTTAGAGTTCCTTCTGCTGTGTGTCAGGAAGCCCTTGGCTGCCCTTGGGCTAGAATTCCTGAAGGATGAGCAAGAAAGGCTCTGAAAAGTCTTCAGGGTCACACGTGTGCCTCTGAACTTGAGAGTCACTCATGAGGCTTTGGTATCTGGGCAGATGTCCTCTTTATCACTGACTGTGGTCTACAACAGCTTATGACCTGAAAGGCCAAATAGCCAGGATGCGACACTGAGTAAGGATATTGTTAGGTGGGAATGGGGGGGGGGCATGTCTGTTGCAAGGCTAAAATGGCATCAAAATATAGGAAGCCAAGCAAATCCAAATAACTTTCTGCCAGAAGGTTGCTTAGGTTGTGGCTTCTTTTCTCTAAATTCCAAGATTGAATATATAAAAGAATTATAATAACCCATGTAATAATGTGCATGGGCATGTGTGTGTGAATGGACAAACACACACTTACACACATTTGTTTTATACATGTGCATCTATGTGTTCAGGCACGCTTACTTATGTATGTGTATGTGGAGGCCAGACTTCAGCTTTAGGTGCCTTCCTCAGTCTCTCTCTCTGTTTCTTTTTGAAACAATCTCTCACTAAACCTTGAGCTCTCCATCTGGACTAGACTGAATAACTAGCCAGTCCAGAAGGTCTGCCTGCTAGTCCAGACCTCACGCCTAGGCCTGTCCTCATGCCACCCACTGGCATTGGGAATACTGATGTGCTAGGATTTTAAAATGGATTTTATGTAGGGACTGGAGAGCTTAACTCAGGTCCCCATGCTTGTTCCCTGAGCACTTTACCCACCAAGCCATCTCCATTAGCCTCCTGGGAGCTGTTCTGTTTTAGACAATTGTTAGTGACTAGGACAAGTCTCAAGTTCTCTTTTACATAAGTTGTCTTAATTTTCTTGTGTGGTTTACTATAAGGGAGCCTACCTATTTTCAAGAATCTTGGAGTACTTCTACATTTATTTTGATTGATTTATGTTTAAATTGAATTTTGACTCTTAAAACATGAATATAAAGTGTCTTGTAATATGTTATAACAACATTCAATTTGGAGAAAAATATTCATAAGTAATTTTTAAAAATTCAATTTCCTACTCAGTTCAAATTTCCTTACTCAAAATGGATTTCAAAATGCCACTGTTAGCCAGGAGGTGATCGTGCACACCTTTAAGACCAGCACTTGGGAGGCAGAGGCAGGTGGATCTCTGTGAGTTTGAGGCCAGTGACAATGTCTACACAGGTAGTTCCAGGACAGCCAAGACTATACAGAGAAACTCTGTCTCAACCCTGGCCGCCAGCACCAAATGCTGTTAGCTTCTTAGTGACTCAGTGGTATCAAAGTGGAACTGTTTTCAAATTGTCTGCTGTCCTCTAGGTGGGTGAGAACAATAACTAGGCCCCATTGCTCCTTCAATTAGAACGTCTTATTTAATTTATTGTTTATATCTGTCCTCTGCTGATACTTTTACCTTTAAAATAAAGATGAAAAGGGCAATAAAAGTTCTAAGCAACAGGAAACTTCCTTAGGTGACCCAGAGTTCTAAACAATAACAGTGCTTGCTTGCCACACCTGCTGGGGCTGCTGGGGTGATGATAAACCCTTGGTGACAGACATATTGACAAGTAAGGTCATCACTGTCTAGACTGGAGTTAAAGCTTAGAAGCATGAAAGAATAAGCTTAGAAGCTTGAAAAAATAAAAGAACATGGATATTCCTAAATTATACTATTAAACACATACTACAATAATTTTTCTAAGCATAAACATTAAACAGCATTCTCCATACCTAAAATTTTTGAAAGTATTAAAATTTAAAGAAATAAAATACACATTTAGTTTACTCACTAATAGTTGATAAACATATAAGTTCTGCTCTTTCCTACCTAAAATCCAGCTCTCTACATGATTTGATTTTTGGATATCCAATTCACATGTCAGATTTAATACAGTCTCTTTGCATCATGTTGACCCCAAATCTTGTTTGTTTCACAGAGAATGCCACTGTCCCCCACATTGTTCAGAATGTAATCCTTCTCTCATTGGTCAAGTTAGCCACATCCAGCATTGGCTTGGATGCAGCAGTCCATGCCCACAGCTTGGCTAAGTAGAGAGCTTTTTAGGGTCACTAGTGACTGGTGTTAAAATTGCAAAGACAGTAAAATCTTCAGGTGCTCAACATCTCCTATGCAAAGACGTGGGGCTGGCACACAATCCTCTTCCCTGCTTTCCATTCAACTCTTTAACTACCACTCTGGTCACGATCTGACCCATTGTCACATCTGGATTCCTGGCATAGTCTCCTATGCAGTCCTACCTATTCAAGGAATGCCCTGTAGCTTTTCTCCATAGGATAACAAATAAAAATCATACCAAAATCAGAGCATTCTATGTTTTAAATCATCCCTATCCTCTCATTGTGTCTGACTTTGTGGCTCTTTTCCTGTTTCTGTCATATGTATATCCTCAACCACATGGAGATCGCTCTTCTGAAACATGCCAAGCTTATCTCTTTCCCGTGGAACTCTGGGTCCTCCAACAAGCTTCTTTTTAAGGTTAACGGATGGAGAAGTGGAAGCTTCACCACAACATCTTCACACGTGGCTCATCATACCTTGTTCTCACTCATTCCCCCAAGATGAGCTTCTGCTGCCCACTCAGCACCCCTTCTATCACGAAACCTTTCCTGAACCTTTGCCAGTCTGTCAAGTCACTCTTTCCTCATAGCAGAAAAATCACTTCATTTGTTGCTGATTTGTTTTCCTCCTCTGCTTCCTGGCTTAGCATAAGGTGTCCGAGGACAAAGCCTTTTTTTTTTTTTTGCCAATTAAAAGTCTTTATTCCATCCAGGACTACACTCAGGTATTCAGGACCCGAGTGTGGTATTTAGAGTAAGGGTTTTTTTGTTTGTTTGTTTGCTTGTTTGTTTTAATTTAAGAATATATTTTAAAAATTGGTTACTTTTGTTTCTTTTAAAAAATATTTATTTATTTATTCAGGTTACATCTCCATCACAGCATTTTTCCACCCCTCCCAGTCCCTCCCTCCTACCCTCTACCCCCTATCCCTTCCATCCCACTCCTCCTCTGGAGTGGAGTGTCCCTACATAACAGTCCCCTGCCCCAGTTCAGAAGTCATATGAGGGCCAAGACTCTCCCCATACACTGGGGGCCTACAAGGCAGCACCACTAAGACAAAGTGTCTCATTGACAGGAAAAAAAAAAAGTCTATGTTCATGTTCCCTTTGGTGCATTGGTTGTAGTATAGTTATCCTGTACTATATGGCTAAAATCCAGATATTAGTGAATAGATACCATGTGCAACCTTCTGAGTCTGGGTTAGCTCACTCAGGATGAGCTTCTCTAGTTCCATCCATTTGGCTGCAAATTGCATGATTTCATTGTTTCTGATAGCTGAGTAGTATTCCATTGTGTAGAAGTACCACAGTTTTTTAAAATCTATTCCTCGGTTGAGGGACATCTGGGTTGTTTCCAGTTTCTAGCTATTACAAATAAGGCTGCTATGAACATAGATGAGGAAACGTCCTTGTGATTTGGTGAGGAATTATGACAACACCTCTTATAGGAACCTCCCATGCTCAGTACCCAGCACAGGGCCTGGAATGAGTAAGGAGATGGGAAACCATGATTAGTTAGTCCCTTTATGAACTCAGGGTTTGGTTGTTTTCTCTTTTTATTTTATATTTTATAAGGAGGATGGGATCTTTTGTTCTCCTCTCCCATATTCTTTCTGTTTGTCCTTACTATTGCAAGAATTTTTACTTAATCCTAGAGTGGAACTATGTGAAAAGGGAAAAAAATTATGCCACTTTTCTGTTATTCAACTCAGCTCTGCTGGTGGCTTAGTCTGAGACTGTGTTTCCCCAAGGCTTGATCCCTGTGAGTCAACAAATGCTTCTCAACAAATAGTTCTGAAGCTGTGAGTTGTGACCCTTGGGAGAAGAGCGGTCGAATGACCCTTTCACAGGGGTGGCCTAAGACCATTGTAAAACACAGACATTTACATTATGATTCATAACTATAGCAAAATTACAGTTATGAAGTAGCAATGAAAATAATGTTATGGTTGGTGGTCACCACAACATAAGGAACTGTATCAAAGGGTCACAGCGTTAGGAAGGATGAGAACTACTTTACAGTTTCCTTTGCTTTTCACTTTCTTCATGGCACAGAAGAGACCGAAGAAGGGAGGTTATTCCCAATGTGAGAATGAATGATGCTCCAAGTTTGCTTCTGTACAATTACAAGGCAACAACTTCCCTTCAGGGTACTCTTGACCTTTTCTTATTTCCAATTGCTGAGATAGACTAGTTAGTCTGAATTTTATTTCCAAATCCCAAACAAAATATGCTCACCAATCAGTTGAATAGACTCCACACAGATTTAAAGTACAGAGAGGGGGAGGCAGATGATGAGAGTTTGTGTTCATCCCAGGATGACTTTGTGATGACTTCTAACTTCTATCAAGGCAATGTACCAAACCCTCTTGGGTCTTTGCAACTAAGGAAGGTTAAAGGGCATCCTATAGTACTTACATACTGCGGAATGCTTTTTTAAATGCATTGGGAAAAAAAATACTCAGAGAGAAGAAAGATAGCAATATATGGGTCACCAAGAAATTGTTTTGAAGTGATATTTTGTTTTCTTTTCATATTTTATAAGTTTCTACTTTTAAAAATCAAAACAACAATTGGTAAAGTAGCTCAACTGTTGAAGCGCTTGCCTTTCAAGTGTAAGAACCTGAAATGAATGCCCAGAATATACATTTAAAAAAAGAAAAAGGAAAAAGTCAGTGAGAAAAATAGAAATCTGTTACCTTTATAAATTTAAGTTTGACTTTGATAATGACAAAAATTTCTCTTTAAAGGAGAGAAATACTGCAATTAAAACCCATGGTGGCCTGTGCACTTGTGAGCCTTCCTTTTGTGTGGCTGTTGCTGACGCCACCTCTTGTCCTTAATAACCCAGAGAGTCACGTAATTCAATAGACTCTTATTTTCTGGTTTAGAAAAGCTGGTTTCAGGATCACAACTTGGTTTGAGGTATAATTCTTTTACAGACAAAATGCCTTAAAAATCACATCATGCACATAATAGAATTCCATTTCTCCGAGAGCAACACTCAGTACCTGCAGTTTTGGTGCATTTGCTTTGTTGTTTTCATATGGTTAAGCAATTACTTCTCCTGAATTGATGCTGTTTGGTTCCATGAAAATAAACACATTGAGTTTAAAAGCTCTAACAATTGGAGATTGGAGACCATTGAAAATAAAGAATTAAGTGAGCCATTGTCCTTATCCCTCACCCCATTTTGTTGGAAGAAATAGTGTATGCTGTGTACAGTATTGGATTTTTAAGTAAGGTGGAAATATTCATAGATTTGTGTCTTCATGTTAGTGAAGTTGGAGACATATTATTTAGTTCCTTGGAATGCTAAGAAGGATTAAGCATGAGAAGATAGCTATAAATGTAGAGAGAATCTCAGGCCCATTAGGGACCCACTGAATCAGAATCCACAGATCAACAAGACTCCTGGCATTATTAGATTTTACAGCCAGTTCTGAAAAATAACCCAAGAGTTTACTTGTATATTATGCTTCTCTACGGGAGATTACTGAAAACCTGGGCACTCATCTCTTCTCTGTTCGGGGAGTTTTCAATGGGAGCAGGGGGGATTTGTACCCACCCCATGTTCAGCCCTAGGAGGACTCACCAAAAGTGCTCCATTAATTGTCATTTTCTTCAAGATTGACAATGCGAAGTTGGGATAGGAGATGGAAAGTGTGGACTGGAATCACAGAAAAATTTAAACATAATGAAGATGTGTTTGAAATAGCAGCTTGGGTTCAACATTAATGAAAATATCAACTTTTAACTTTCCTAGTGTTAGTACTTTAACTTTCTCAGCTTGGAGAGAAAAATGTTCAGAAGGATATGTTTCTTATGTGACATAAGCCCTTCTTTACCTCTTTGTAGCTCAAAGATTTTGTTTTGTTTTTTCTTTCTTTTCTTTTTTTTCCCCCAAAACAGGGTTTCTTTATATGTCCCTGGCTGTCCTGGACTCGTTTTTTAGAGCAGGCTGGCCTTGAACTCACAGATGTCTGCCTGCCTCTGCTTCACAAGTGCTGGGATTAAAGGAATGGCCCACCAAGCTTGGCAAGATTATTTTTTTTTACAGGTGTAGAAAAAAATTTAATTAAATTACGTTGGGGGCCATTTGTAGAAATAATTAAATTGTTTAAGAGTATTTATATTATATCTAATTGGCTGGCAGCTGTTAATCCTTAACCAGCCATTATCAATGAGTACACACAGGTACCACATGGATTTTAACAAGCCTTGACCTGAACTGAGCAATCTTGTCCCATCTAAGCTAGCTCTTAATTCTATTACCCAAACATGACCCATATATACATACGTCCCCTTGAACTGCCATTCTCCACACTACACCGATGTTCCTGGACATGTGGAATGAGGTTCTTTTCTCTAACCCATGGTGTGTGTCCAAGATTTTTTTTAATGACAATGAATGTATCCTTGTTTTAAACAGTTGTTCTTGGGTATTTGTCACAAGAAGAGAGAAAAACTAGCACATTTTACCTTAGTGAATAGTCAAGAAAGGCAGCAATCTAACAGAACTTTATTTATTGTCTTGGTGTTTGACATAGCAAAACATGTGAACAACCAGATGTATACCTGAAAAGTGAGTTCACAGAAATGGAAATTTTTAGTGGGCTGTTCACATTTTGAATGTCTCAGCAAGGAGTACTCTTATCACTTTCAGACAGCTGCTTCAGAAAACTTTAACAGCAACCAAACAAAATGTTTGAAAAATGTGCAAAGGCTCCAACTGATAAACTTATAAAACAGCTCCTGCACCTAAGAAGAGAGACTGGGAAGATTGAAAAAGCCAGGGGGTCAGGAAATCTGCTGTAAGATTGTGTCTCCTGAAAACAAAAGTAAAGTCTCACCTGTGACATCTCAACAATATGGTGCCTAAACAAAACCTGAACAAGTATAACAGCAATAGCATGCTAACACAAAAGAAAAATGTCAAGGGGTCTTACCCCTACACAAAGAACTACAGGTAACTAACAAAATGGAGAAGAAGAGAAATAGTCTCACTTGAGAATGAGCCCCACAATTGGTGATCCAATGCCAAATGGTCAGCCCTGAAATCGTATACATACAAATAACACTGCATCAACTGAGCAGGTTGAATTTACGTATTTATGTGTGTGTGTGTGTGTGTGTGTGTGTGTGTGTGTGTGTGTGTGTGTGTGTG
>CAJQZJ010004748.1:2060086-2106694 GCA_907164525.1 Lophiomys imhausi | reverse complement strand
CTTATAACTATAAATACAATACAAAACAACAGAAATAAATAGGCCACTATTATGAGAGTTATATGGCTTAGCATACATTCCCAATGTCCAGTCCATATGTATTTGGCACCTGACTTTAACATTCTACTATCTAACCATCTCCATGAGTTTAAAGTTCTATACCTAACTCAGCTTTCATACTAACTTGCCTCAAAATTTTAAAATTATCTTTTAGATCCAGAACACCCTCTTGATTCCTAAACAACTCAAAATTTAACTATGAGACTCTAGCTATCTATTCTTCAACCACCTCAGAGACCTGAGATGGATAAATATATCTGATTATATAGGAAGTGCAGGGCCTGCAGCTTCCAAAACTAAGAAATGACATACCAGTGGCTGCCTGGACAGTTCCCATTTTCTCTCCATACATTACAGCATCAATCTTCAGCTGTTTGGCCCCATTTGTCTGTCAGAGAAACAGGACTTTCTTAATGTGGAAGTTCTTGGACTTTCCAGCTAAAGTTCAAAGAGCAGTTGAGAGGCCAGGATAGTTCCCATTTCCTGAGGATCCTTGTAGGTCTCCATCTGGTTTACAGATTCTCTTTGGGATTTGCACCATGCTAATCTGAGGGGCCAGCACTTTGAGTTTTGTTCAGGGCTCTCAGAATGACTCTGGGCTTTGCATTAACTTATGGTTCCCTCCAGATCCTCTGTCCCTGGCTAAGTGAGTGGTTCCGTCACAGTGAATGCAGGATGGTCCCTGTGAATTCTTGTGGGTTAGTCACTGCACCCTTTCTATTCTTTTATTTCACTTGCAGGGAAAGGAGGAATTAAGCCTCAGAGTTCGGCAGTTATTCACTTTCTTTTACTGATTTTTTTTCTTTGCTTTTGACCCAGGCTTTCCCTACATGAATATTGAGATCCGTGCCAAGACAATGGTTTTCATCTTTGCTTGTAATTAGTGTGTATGTCACTAGGTATGAGATGTGGCCATTGATTACATTTTGCAGTTGCTAGCGCATACTTGCTGCTTGACTGAGGTCCTCTTCTTTTTATAAGCATGCGTCTGTTGTGTACTGCCTATACTGATGGAGCTTGGGAAATTAAATCAGTATCATCACAAATGTACCAGAAAAATTATCTTCAAGAACACTAGTCATTTTGTGACTAACAGCACAAATGTATAATGAATGATACTGGGAGATAGCTCTTGAATTGCTCATAATTAATTGATCAATTTAAACCTCAAAGAATAAGTTTTAAATTGAGCAGTGAGAAATCTAATGTATTAACTGCGAAATCGTACAGAGATGCTGACAAAGTGAGCTGCCTACACTTAGTCCATCAAACTTGTAAGAAGAGATGCACCCCTGTCAGGGACTCTGCTTCCTTTGGTATAATTGCTTATCTTAGCACTCCAGTTTAGTAAGTAAATAATGTTCACAGAGGTAGGAGGGTCGCTCCAATAGTATACCTATTTATAAACCTGAGTGTTGCCTTTGCATTCCTGACTGAAGGGCAAGCAGCACAGAGTTCTATGCGGTGAGCTAGCTCTGTGAGAGATGAGGGGGACTGCTCTCTCAAGTGTTACTATTAACTGGAATTTATTCAGCCACACAGTTAACTCTTTCTCTACCCCAATGCTTACCTACAGACAGCCCCAGAGTAACTTAACTGAGACTAAACAGAAAGAAGCTTGGTAAAAATCAAGCTTAGGTATGTTCAAAGTCAAGAAAGGGAGACCACAGTAAGGTTGGAACAGTTCTTAGAAGCAGATGAAGTCTTTAAAGACTCCGTTATTTAAAGCAGTATGCAGTAGTCTTCATTTCTCAAGGTAAAACATTTGTTAAACATGCCCTGGCTTACTGGCATCTAATTGGTGTTCCTGGATATTTTGTCTAGTGATGGGGATTTTCAGCGCTTAAAAAGTGATCTCTTCAAATATGGCTGTCGGGCTTCAGAGAGTGAACATTCCTGTGGGAGAGAGACTTAGAGAGCTGTGTGTGGAGCTGAGATCCTATGGGATGTGCTTTCTGCTCTTGCAGAGATGGAGGCAGTGGGATACATTATAGGGGAGGAGATGGAAGGTGTGAAAGACCCAGGCGGAAGGTCCTTGTGGGGAGAGTGCCTAGCCTAGGTTTTCAGTCTCCCCTCTCCAAAGCTTGGGTTTCTCTGCAGGTCTCCTGAGGAGAAGGAATTTGCTTTGTAACTCTTTCTTCCCTTCTGACCCCTTCACAAGTATCTCTCCCATGTCTTCCTTTAAAGAAACATAAAAAGTAAAACCATAACTCAAGGTGTATTTCTAGATTATTCTGTTGTTTTGAACACAGTTAATTCGTCAGTGTAAAAAAAAATATGGCTAATTAAACTATTTAACTAGTATTTAAATTATTGTTAATTGATTTGGCAGCCTTTAATCCTTATTCCACCATTATAAATGAACACACACAGACACCATGTGGATTTTAACAAGCCTTGGTCTGGATGGAGCAAACTTGGCCCACCTAAGCTAGCTCATAATTCTATTGTCCAAATATAACCCCATATATACATACGTCCCCTTGGACTGACATTCTCCACGCTATGCCGATGTTCCTGGCCATGTGGAATGAAGTTCTTTTCTCTAACCCATGGCGTGTGTCTTCTTCTTCCTGCTCCTGGCTTGAATGTTTTAATTCTCTGTCTAGAGTGCAGGCTTCCTGCTCTAATCTAAGGAAGTCCCACCTTTCTCTGTCTTTGCCCAATCTCAGGCCTCGGCATTTTATTTAACCAATCAGAGTCAACATAAGTAACAGACAGCAAAAAGGACCAATTAACATTTAGAATGCTTAACAATACCCCAACAATTCCCTCCTTTTGTCTAAAAAAGAAGGCTAATTTTTTTGACTCATATAGTAAAAACAATAAGAACAAATATGAAACAATCAAGAAAACCATATATAAAAGTTATACACATAATGTTTAGCCTATTTGTATCAGGCAATCTTGAAGAAGAAAAAAAAATCATCTATCTTGGTGTGTCTAAAGTTCGGGACCTAAATAATTTCTATCATATCCTATATTTATAAACCTAAAGATTTTATTTAGACTTTAAAATATCCTTTTAAATCCTAAACAACTCAAGTTCAACTGAAATTTTATAACTATTATGCCTTCAACCCCATCAAAGACATAAGAAGGGATAAAGTTATTATTTGAGTGAATCGGAAGCATAGGGGAGCAGCTTTCAAAAAGAAATATGACAGTTTGTTGCCTAGACAGTCCCAAATATCTCTCAATATTGTTAGAGCATCATCTTCAGCCTTCTGGCTAAGCATTTTTCACAGACTAAATTGTGCAGCAGGAAATAAGGATTTTTCCATTCTGTCTCTGCAGAATCAGGACATCGACTTACCTGCATTTAAGCTCTGGTCCATCTTTGGACTTTATATAGTCTGTTGAGAGAGCAGGGCATTTTTGCCAGTAGGAATATCTCCTGATGGGAGATTTCTTTTTGAGGAATTATCTCCTGATGGGAGACCTCTTTTTGAGGAATGATCTCTTGATGGGAGATTTCTTTTTGATGCTCTTTGTCTTCTTCCAAGTCAAATGGGAGCTGTCAGGAGCTGACTGTCTTAAGTCAAACACTTAAAAAAATTACATCATCTTTAAATGGCATTTTCTGTATGCCTCTGAGGGTTTTGAAGACATCTATTTTATTTTTAAATCTATCTATCTTCTATCTATCTATAAACAAACTGTATATTTTTATCCATTTAGTATCTGTTTAACCTAGTAAGCCTATTTTGTGATAAATTAAGACTAGTATTTGACATGACCAGAAGCTCAACTGGCCAGTCAACTTGTATTATCCAGACTCCTAAATAGATTGAAATAGCAACCCATAAAAGGATTGGAAGTAAACCTGTACTTTTTTTTCTTTTTTTTAAATAATTTATTTTTTATTTTTTCAAGTTACATCTCAATCACAATCCCCTCCCTACTCCCCCCTCCAGTCCCACCCTTCCACCCTCCTCCCCCTCAACCCCCCCATCCTCTTCCCTTCTTTTTTTTTTTTTTTTAGTTTAAGGTATTTATTTTCCCCCCAACAGCTCTCCCTTTCAGTCCAAAAAATGGTTCTTTTTCTTATAACTATAAATACAATACAAAACAACAGAAATAAATAGGCCACGATTATAAGAGTTATATGGCTTTAACATTCTACTATCTAACCATCTCCATGAGTTTAAAGTTCTATATCTAACTCAGCTTTCATACTAACTCGCCTCATAATTTTAAAAATATCTTCTTAGATCCAGAACACCCTCTTGATTCCTAAACAACTCAAAATTTAACTATGAGACTCTAGTTATCTATTCTTCAACCACCTCAGAGACCTGATAGGGATAAATATATCTGATTGTATAGGAAGTGCAGGGCCTGCAGCTTCCAAAACTAAAAAATGACATACCAGTGGCTGCCTGGACAGTTCCCATTTTCTCTCCATTACAGCATCAATCTTCAGCCATTTGGCCCCATTTCTCTGACAGACATTGGTTGTAGAGCTGGAATTATGAAGGACTTACCTACCCTGTCTTGGCAGAGCTAGGCTGTCGACTTATCTACCTGTACTTTTAAATGATTTGTATAGGCACAATACCTTATATAAGTTGAAATATACATATTAGGTGTCTAAATATAAAATTCTGTACCAATCAAAATTTAACCTTATTTTGTATCAATATACAAAACTCTATAGGAGTAGATTCAATAATCTATCTTTTTATCTTATCAATTCTATACTATATATATATCCATATTCCCTCTCTTCTTTCTTTTCAAGTCTTCTCCCCCTATATAAGAGAGAAAGAAGGATAAAGAAAGAGAAAGAAACCCCTGAGCCTAACCTCCTACACTTTGCTTAACAGGACCATATAACGATTTGTAACCATTCCCCCTAAACGACATCTATAACCCATCAAATAACCAAAGAATCATCCACCCCACTTTTTGGGAATAGGACATCGCTCTCTTAAAACTTCTTCCTGCTGAATTGGGACACAGAAAACCTGTTTAGGGGCCCAAATAAAAGGAAAAAATGGTTAAGCAAGTAAATTGTAACATTTGTTGTCCAATCTCTATGTGCTCAGCAATTTGAATGTTCTGAGCAATTTGTAGTTCGAAGCTGGACTTTGATAGGAAAGTTCAGGGCGTCACTGAAGTCCTGTCTGGAACAGTTTTTGAGGCTGGGCCATCTCAGCAAGCTGTTTGAAGTTGTTCTGGATGCAGATTTTTGAGGAAACAGCTATTGAGGCAGTCTGTGAGGCTGGATCATCTGGGTTACTTGTCTTGTCTTCTTTGGACTCTGGTCCAGTTCTGAAAATATATAATTTCTCACAAGTAACATATAGTTCTGCAATTACCAAAATGCCTTGGATATGCAGGATGCACAAATCAATTAAGGAATATTTTCTGTTCTTTGAACAGAAGAAAGACATTTGTAAGTCTCCATTCATGTTATATAAAGATGGCATGTAGTATCTTTCCTAGGGCAAATTGTCTTTTGGACAATAGAGGAAAAACAATTTTTTATTTTTCAAAAGAAATCTTGAAAATTTGCAACTAAAATTTATCTTTAAGTGTATATGAAACATAATAATCATAACTTTCTATCAATATCTATTATAACAAACAATCTTAAATTTCTATTAATATAACAAAATAATCTTAAGGTTTTAATAATAAAAGAGACATAAAAATAGAGTGAGGGAAAGAAGAAAATCCCTGAATCCAATTCACAACACATAACATATATCCATTCATCCTAGATGACAACAAACAATCACAACACGTCAGTTTCAGTGAGAAGGCAGAATCAGATCATACACAGGACTTGGGGCTAGTGAGCCCTCATTACAGTTTCTAGTCTATTATTCGAATCACAGAAACACCATAGTCACATTCTGTCAAGTGGTTGTCATGTTTCTTCATAAGCATTCATTAGAAGAGATTTTTCTACAGGCTGTCTCCTCTCTCTTAAGCTCTTTGAAATCCAATGTAGCAATACGTGGTGAAGGTGGTATTGCACAGGTTAAGATCAGAACCCAAGACTCAGAATACCCTCTTGCTCTAGGAAAGTTGTTAATGTTAGTGTTTCTCCCACAAGAGTGGAGGAAGTAATGTGAAGACTGGAATACCAATTTTGTCCTGTGTATCGGCGCTCTGATGCAGCACCGGCACAGTAATCTGGAATATTTCCGTCCAGACAGGATGCTTATTAAGAGTGGTTTCCCCTCAGATGATGTGACGAGTAGCTCAGCATGATGGAGGAGGATGAGGATCTTGTTTCTTACTGCATGTGTGTGGGTGTGTGGATACACATGTATGCATGCATGTGTGGAAGCAAGAGGTTGATGCCGGGTGTCTTCCTTAATTATTCTCCATTTTATTATTTGAGGCAGGGATCCTTTTGTCCCCATATCCTCAGCCCTATGATTGTATGTGCATGCCACCATGTTTGTTTTCCATTACATGGGTGCTAGGAATTAAACTCAGGTCCTTAAATTCTTTACTGAGCCACATTCTCATCCCCTTGTTTATTTTCTAATCTTAGAATTTAAGAGTTGTGTTTTTATCACCTTCACATTCCAATGGAACAACATAAATGCTGGTATTGGTGTGAGATATTGGTATATAGGAAGCATTTCCTATTTTGAATTAAAAGACAAAGGAGGTTACATGAAGGCAAGGTTTTCTAAAATGGTAGTGGGATAACTATGACAGAGAAAATAACTCAGATGCTTAGTCTGGTATATAAAGTCTAACTAGCTATCATGGCAAGGCCTCTTTTAAAACGACTAATTAGAGCTGGGTGTGGGGTACATCCTGTGCACACAGAAAGGTAAGATGGTAGGATTGAAAATTTTAGGGAAGCCTGAACTATAATGGCTTTATTCAACCTCTCTCAAACTAAACTAAACTAACTAAAAAGGGAACAAGTTATTGTCTGAATTCGTGTTTCCCTTGGTAGATGTCAGAGCTTGGTGTGGGAAGGCTGTTGGAAGATGATGGTTGGAACTCACATCAGGCCAGGCTGAGAAGATGCAGGAGGGCCTGACATGCGGGCACTGGGGAGCCAGACATTGCATGGTGTGTTCTGGGGAACAAGTGGTAGGAGAAAAGGAGGTGAGTCAAGGGAGGAGGTACCTGGAACAGGAAGGCTGGTGAGGTGAGCAGATTTTTCTGGTGGTGCAACTTGTAGTTAATTGGGTCTTATAGAATTAAATTTATAATACAGGGCATTCGTGCCTTTCATGTTTACATAGTAGGTAGAGATTTTAGTACACAGGCCAAAATACATGAGTATTGAGATTGGAAGGGAAAAAAATCCACAAAAAACAAAATAAAAGGGAACAAATCCTGAAAAACTTACAAAAGAAACAAAATACAAGTGAAAGAAAGAAGTAAAACTCACATATATAGAACCTAAGTAAATATGACAAAGGTATTTTCCTACTCTCTTACTGTATCTTTCTAATTAATAAAATGAACAAAAGTATAGAACATTTTGAAAATTTCCACTCCCTTTTAAAACATTTTAAAGAATGAGTCTTAGCCTTTAAATGGCCAGTTCCCCAAGCTATACTCCATTCTACCTCCATGACTTATTGTCCAGCATTGCTGGCCCTCAGTGCCTTCAGTTGCTGCTTGTTTGCTAGCATATCCACTAAGTCATAACGTGAGTGAGGAGATACTGAACTGCATATCAGTGAGTAAGAATCATGCTATTAGTGAAGTAATTCATTCGCTAGACATTGAATTTTCTCTCAGTAAGAGGACAAATAGGAAAATTTAAAACTAGTATTTTCTACAAACTTTCCTAAAAATATGAAACGAAAGAATGTGTGAGTTCCTTTTCAACTTTTACAAACTGCTTAGTAGAAGCACAGATGATAAATCAAGGATTTCCTCTTCCCCCATGTCCAGAAATGAAGAACAACTGCCCAAAAGCACTTATTAAGAAGCTGATATCAGAAATAAATCTAACATGACTTGCCATGTAGTGTTTTCAAGAATAGATGTTGTTAGTTTGAGCTCCTAAATTGATGGACATTTAGCAAGAATTTTTGCTGTTTGATTATTCTTTCTCAAAGCAAAGAGAAACAAAATGGTACAAACTAAAACTCCATCCTTGTTCCATCCCAATGTCCATCGGCACTCCAAGTTTCCTGGGATCTATGTGTGACAGAAGATTTACAGCACATCTTCCTGAAGTAAGCAACCATGCCCAAAGGAAAGTCTAGCACTAGATAGAGTGTGAAGAAACAAAATCATGAAGGCATGTGTGTGTGTGATTGTATAGTAGCAGTAACTCAATTATTTTTATTTATTTATTTATTTATTTATTACTTCAGGTTACATCTCCATGGTAGTGTCCTCTTTCTACTCCTCCTAGTCCCGCTCTCCCACCCTTTCCCCCCTATCCCTTCTATCCCACTCCTCTGGAATGGAGTGTCCCTATATAACATTCCCCCCACTCCAGTTCAGCAGTCATAATAGGGCCAAGAACCTCCTCATACACTGGGGGCCTATAAGGCAGCACCACTAGGGCAAAGTGTCTCATTGACAGGAAACAAAGTCTATGTTCCTGTTCCCTTTGGTGCATTGGTTGTAGTATAGTTATCCTGTACTATATGGCTAAAATCTGATTATAAGTGAATAGATGCCATGTGCATCCTTCTGGGTTTGGGTTAGCTCACTCAGGACGAGCTTCTCTAGTTCCATCCATTTAGCTGCAAATTGCATGATTTCGTTGTTTCTGATAGCTGTGTAGTATTCCATTGTGTAGATGTACCATAGTTTTTAAATCCATTCTCCAGTTAAGGGACATCTGGGTTATTTCCAGTTTCTAGCAAGAAACATCATGCCAGGGGTTATGTTCTATTTGAGGACAGAAAAACAAATAAAATATTGAGTTCCAGGACTTCACTTTCTACATACAGACTTCACAATGGATTTTGTAAACCCCTTGAGCCTTATCTAACTCTCACAGTTAGTGGATAAGCATGGGGCAGACATTCAATGAAACTCCTGGAAGTATTAGTAAGAAGATCTTCTACTTTTAAGGAACACTACAAAGCGCAATTTTTTTTTAGCTCACAGAAACTTCTACTTGGAAGTCATCATTTCTGTAGTGTTGACTTGGGTCAGGATCTGATTTGATCATGGCCACAAATTCTATGATATTAAATATAAGTTCCAAATATAATTTAAGACAATAGGTCATCATATTGTAATTGATTTTAGAAAATGGGCACAAGAAATGAAAGCATGGGTCCCACTGTGAACTTTTTAATCTTATAGGAACAAAAGAGGGTATGAGGGGGAAAAAGTCTACAGGTATTTCTTGTTTTTTTTTTCTCATTTATTTACTTATTTGTTCATTTTACATCCCAATCACAGCCGCAGTACCTCCTCTCCTCCCAGTCCTACCCTCCCACCTACTTCCTCCATACCACCTCCCTTTCTCTGAGGGGAGCCACCCCCCTGGGGTACCAACCCACCCTGGCACATCAAATCGTATCAGGACTAAATGTCTCATCTACCACTGGGGGCCAGACAAGACAGCCTTGCTAGGGGAAAGGGATTCAAAGGCAGGCAACAGAGTCCACATCAGAGACAGTCCCCATTCCTGTTGTTAAGAAACCCACTTGAAGACCAAGCAGCCCATCAGCTTCATATGTGTAGGGGGGCCTAAGACCAGTCCATGCATTCTCTTTGGTAGTTCAGTCTCTATGAGCCTCCGTGGGCCCAGGTTAGTTGGCTCTGTAGGTCTTATAGTGGTGTTCTTGACCTCTCCTGCTCCCTCAACTCTTCCCCTAACTCTTCCACAACTCATTGAGTTTGACTAATGTTTGGCTGTGGGTCTCTGCATCTGTTTCCACTGTCTGCTGGATGAAGCCTCTCAGATGACAGTTATGCTAAGCTCCTGTCTGTAAGGATAGCAGAGTATCATTAATAGTGTCAGGGGCTGGCTCTTACCCATGGGGTGGGTCTCAAGTTGGGCCAGTCATTGGTTGGCCATTCCCCCAATCTCTGTTCCATCTTTATTTTTGCACATCTTATAGACAGGACAAATTCCGGGTCAAGGGTTTTGTGGGTGTGTTGGTGTCCCCCCTCCTTCCACCAGAAGTCCTACCGGTGGAAGTTTCAAATAAGTAAAGTGACACTGAAAAGTGTGCATAAAATAAAAGTTAATGGCAATTTTCTTAAATAGCAGGGTATTTGAGAACACTTGTCATTTGGGGTACTTGGCATCTTAGTTTTTCTCAGGAAAGCTCTCCTTTCACTCATTCTAAGTATTGATTATGCCCATGTGAAGCTCAGGGATGGGCACATGATTACTGTCCTACCCTACCAGAGAACTGATTTTTTCCCCCATTTAACCCAGTTTGAACCAACAGAAGTAAGGCTCAACACATTTTTTTTTTTTTTTTGCAAGGAGTCAAGAAAAAGAAAGTTCTTTTTACCCTGCTAAATTTTTATTTTGAGTAACGTTCTCTAAAGCTTCAGTGGTAATTGAGAGTAAAGCCCATGAAGAACCATTGGACAAGAGGCAGACAAGACATCCGAACGCTACTCCAGTGCTGGCTGAAGTTCTCTCTTGCTTTGGGGACAAATAAATTTCCTTACTCTGCTTTGGCCAGAACCATTTCGGACCACGTTGGCTTGTACATGGAGTCCTGAGGAAATAATGTGGAAACACACTGGGGTGCCTACATTGGGTTAACAGACAGAAGGACACAGAGATAAATAAGCTACCTATTCTGCCTGTGGGTGCTGGGGACTGAAACCCATGTCCTACGAAAAAGGAGCAAGCACTCTCAGTCCTCTCTCTAGCCCCAGAATTATTTTTTGTATATCTATGGAAATATAATTTAAAAAAAATGTTATGGTCACATGCAAGAATAAAATAAATATGCTAGCAAATATTTAGAAAAAATTAGGGGCTGAAAAAATTGCTCAGTGGTGTTAGGCAATTATTGCTCTTGTAGAGGAAGAGTTGAGTTCCCAACACCCACACAGCTGCTTACCATCACCTGTAACTCCTGTAACTCCTGTAACTTCAGTTTCAGGGGATGCAACGGCTTCTTCTGACTCATGTGGGTTTCTACACACATGTGGTGTACATAATCTATGTAGCCACACACATATACATACATAAACAAAAACACTTCTTTTAAAAAGATTTAGGAAACTTAATACAAATATATTTATTCTGAATATCAGAGGGTTTTTACATTTAAAATATATTATTATTTCTTTTCTTATTCTATATAACTATCAGTTCTCACAATTTTATAAGTTTTACGAAAACTTTTTTTTTCTCCTTAAAGAAACCACCTTGCCAAAAAATGTAATATTCAGGCTTTTCATTTTGTTTATGTCTTTTGTTTTTTGAGACAGGGTTTCTCTGTGTAGCCCTGGCTGTCCTGGACTTACTTTGTAGATCAGGCTGGCCTCAAACTCCCCAATGCTGGGATTAAAGGTATGTGCTATACCTGGCAATTACAGACAGCTGTGAACTGTCATGTAAATGTTGGGATTTGAACCTGAGTCCTTTGGAAGAACAACCAGTGCTCTTAACTGCTGAGCCACCTCTCCAGCTCATAAGACTCAGGCTTTTCAAAATTAGAATTTTCTCAATGTAGTTAAGAGAAAATAACATCAAGCATTTTCTAAAGTTAAATGTCCATATCTATGATCTTCGAGTCAAAGGGCCTGAACTTTAAAAAAAAAATTTATTTATTACTTCAGGTTACATCTTTATCACAGTGCCCTCTTTCCACACCTCCCAGTCTCACCCTCCTACCCTCTACCCCCTATCCCTTCCATTCCACTCCTCTGGAGTGGAATGTCCCTACATGTCAGTCCCAGGCCCCAGTTCAGCAGTCATATGAGGGCCAAGAGCCTCCTCATACACTGGGGGCCTACAAGGCAGCACCACTAGGGCAAAGTGTCTCATTAACAGGTAACAAAGTCTATGTTCCTGTTCCTTTTGGTGCATTGGTTGTAGTAGAGTTATCCTGTACTATATGGCTAAAATCCGATTATAAGTGAATAAATGCCATGTGCATCCTTCTGGGTCTGGGTTAGCTCACTCAGGATGAGCTTCTCTAGTTCCATCCATTTGGCTGCAAATTGCATAATTTCATTGTTTCTGATAGCTGTGTATTATTCCATTGTGTAGATGTACCACAGCTTTTTTTTTTTTTATCCATTATTTGGTTGAGGGACATCTGGATTGTTTCCAGTTTCTAGCTATTACAAATAAGGCTGCTATGAACATAGATGAGGCAATGTCCCTGTGGTTTGGTGAGGAATCATTTGGATGTATACCCAGAAGTGGTATGGCTGGGTCCTGAGGCAACCCCACATCTGACAGAGGGCCTGAAATTTTTACAGAGGCATTTGATTCACATTGCAAAGCTGTTTTTCGGAAGTGCTGGACCAGCAACTCTCCCTCAACAGATACCTGACAACGGATATTTCCATACTATTATCAGCACATATTACTTATAATTTTAATTGCAGTGGTTGAAATATAGTAGGATTTAATGTCTTTATTATGATAATTTGTATATTTCTTGATATCTAGTGTACTAGATATCATTTTCTCCTTTAAAAGGTGATTTGTGTTTCTCTTTTTGTAAGCTATCTGTTTATATCTTTTGGCCATTTTTATGAGGTTTTTCTAATTGATTTTAGAGATTTCTATCTCTAGTTAGAATGACAACTGTTATAAAAACTGCCAATAATTTGGGAAGGGTTGTTTTGCCTTTTATTTCCATTTTTTTTCATTCTTAACATCTTGAGTTTACTACACAGAGCCTTTGTGTTTTCGTTGCATAAACACAGCTATGATTTTGATAAAGGCTTTTCCATTATACTATTCATTTTAGGGTGTTGTTGCATTAATTAAATATTAATGGTCTAAGTGTATTTTTCATAGTCTTCTTGGTTTCAAACTCCACTGGAGAATATTGCTAGAAAATTTAAAATAACATAGTTTATTATACATGTCATTTGATGGTTAGTTATTTTTGGAAAATGAAAACAAGTTATAGTAATAAAATAATCCTTTTGGAGTCTTGAATAGCAACTTCACTTTTCCTCACTGTTTCCCTAAGACTCTTATATATTGTCTACAATCATCTAAAAAGTACTAAGCTGCAGCCTTAAATATTCTTATGTGCACCTAATAGAAATCTTTTAAAAATGTTAAAGGTAGTATAAACATGTTCACATAAAAGTAGAAAAAAATCCGGTTTGTAGTACGTGAAAGACATTTATACTGTTTCTTATATAAAAATACTGAACAGGGTCCATTAGGACAGACAGAGAGCGTGTTTAAGTATATAGCCTTTCTGGATGGGAAAAAAAGATCAGTGGGTGGGAGGGCAGGGAGGATTGTTACCATATGCAATGGAGGTTGGTACTACTGTCCAGGGCAGAGAAATGGAGGATTCAAAGATGCTCAGTTGCTATGACCTCCTGTACATGGACAGCAGGACTTATAAGTGGATGATTCAAGATTAATGTTTCCTTTGGTACTGAGAGGCCATTTTTTGAGGAATTTTGTCTTGGAGAGCACAGAGCAATTGGGGTGATAAGCTTGCTTCTGGAATGTTACATTTGTAGTAGATTAGGAACCTTTAAGTTGAATGCCTGCAGACAACTGGCAATGTACAGAATAAAAGCTTGGTCCCAGAGAGCCAACTTTGAGAATCCTCACAAAGATACTAATGAAGATAAACAAGAAGAACCATATTGGGCTGGGTCTTCCTTTGTGAATTAGTAATCAATAAAATCTCCCACAGACATGCTCAAAACCCAACCAAACTGATAGAAGCAATTCCTTAATTGAAGTTCCCACTTTGCAGGTCACTCTAATTTGTGTCAAGCTGACAGAAACTGAACAGTACACCCATGTTGATCATACAGGGTAGATGAAAATGACAACATCACTTTAAGAAAAACATTCTCCTTTTGCTAGAAAGAGGAGGATGTCAACAAAAAAGATAAAACAATTGTACAACTAAATAATTACTAATCTTCTATATTTATATTATAATTATTTAGTCGATGGTGTAAATCCCTAACCTGCCATTATAAATAAACACACACAGATACCTGATGGATTTTTAACAACTCTTACCCTGGATTGAGCAATCTTAGCTTATCTAAACTAGTTTATAATTCTATTCCCCAAATAAAACCCCATAACATATACATATGTTCCTTGGGCTGTTATTCTGCATGCTATGCTGATGTGCCAGGCCATGTAGAGATGATTTTTCAATAGTTCATGGCATGTCTCCTTCCTCCTCTCCTCTCTCTTCTCTATGCTCCTCTCCCCTAACGCCCTTGAATCTTCACCCCACCTACCTCTCTCTCTGCCCAATCACAGGCCTCAGCATTTTATTAAAGCCAATCAGAGACAAAGAATAGCAGGCAAGGTAACATAGCATCAGTTGATGTACGAGTGTATGGCCTAGTACAACAAGCAAACCTCAGGGAGTAAATTAATTAACATTCAGAATGCATAACTAATCACCCCATCAAAACAATGATAATAGAGTGAAGGACACTCAGATTCTTCTGAAAGGACAGAGATCCTATAACTCAAGTGAGAGCCTTACCTCCATAGACAAAGCATTTCTATCCCTTTGGCCTAGACAAAATATTGACAGCATCAAATGTCAGCAAGTTTGTAAAGCAACAGGAATCCTCATTTACTACTTATGACCAGGCAAATGGCATAGCCACTTCAGACATAGTTGGGCATTCTGTTGAGAAATCACATATACATTTATAATATAACTCAGCAGCCACACTCCTATTTATCCAGAAGAGTTGAAAAACAGACCTCTGTGCCAAAACTGGTACATGGCTGTTCATGAAATCTGTACTCATAATTGTCAGGATTTAGGAACAACCTAAATACCTTCCAATAGGTGAATAGATAAATAAACTTCATTCCAATTGGGTAATGGAATTGAATACTAATCATTGATAAAAGAAGAAGTGAGATTATCAAGCCAAGAAAAGACAGAGAGCCACCTAAAGTGTATGTTGCTAAGTAGAAGAAAACATCTGATTTCAACTCTGTGACATTCTGTAAAAGGAAATGAGTCAATAAAAAAAAAATAAAATAAATGCCAAGGGTTTGGAAAGAAGACTCAATTGTTGTAAAGCATAGAGGGTTTTTAGGCAGTAACTATTTGCTTTGATACTATAATGGACATATTTTATTTGTTACAACAGAAAAGAATGAAGATCTGAAACACTTGATCATTACCATGGATGAACCTTAAGACAGTATGTATAATGAAAGCAGACAGATATAAAAGGCCACAGAATCAATTGATATGAAATGCTTGTTACTTTAGAAGTAGACATTGTAAAAATTTTGTTACTAATAAGAAAACAATAGTGTTGAAGTGTTACAAATGTAAAGAAAACAGGTATTTTGTATCAGAAGACAGTCTGAAAGGAATGTCCATACATAGATTATGACATAGTGAGACCTTTTCTAGCTTTAAGTTGTGCTCTAGTGCAGCTTCCTGCATTTGTGTCTGTGTTTGGTGAGTGTGTCTGTGCAGGGAGCAGGGACTCCATCTGACCTTCATAGTTAGAACTCAGAAACAACTGGACCAAACTATGCCCCAAAGCCGTTTCTTAAAGGAGCTGTGAGTTACAAAGATAGAAACATGTAGGTCAAGCTGCTTATAAAAGTTAACCTTGATGGAGCCACACAGGTAGCTTGTCTTTATGAAGACTCTTTTGGCAGGAGGAGGCCAAGATCACCAGACTGTAACACTTACTCATCTTAGACAAAGCATTGTAGTCCTCAGACCATTTGGGCTACATTAGACAGATGACAATTGCTGGCTATCAAGTAAGCTTTCATGGTTTTTGCACATGGAAGGTAGCCACTCATCTGAGAGCACAAGAGCTTGCTAAGCATTAACAAGTAACAGAGGGACAGTTAAAAATAAGTGAAAGAGATGATGATATCAGATTAAAATTAGATACATCACAAATGATAGAACATGAGTGATCTCAGTGGTAATCAAACAAATGTAAGTTAGGGCAAAATGAGTATTGATTATAGTTGTCATACATCATTTTTTATGAAGTGAAATACGCTGCTGTATGAATGGGGGTAAATGAGTACTCTGATTGCTCTTAGTAGGCGTGCAAATTGGTAGATTCTTTTTCTGGAGGACCATTTGGCTCCAGCTATTAAGATTTTTTTCTTTTCTTTTTTTTTTTTTTTTTTTTAGACAGTGACTGGAAAGATGGCTCAGTTGTTAAGAGCACTTGCTGCTCTTGCAGAGGACCTGAGTTTGATTCCCACTACCCACATGACAACTCACAACCATCTGTAACTCCAGCTCCAGGGAATCTGATGCCCTCTTCTGCCCCCTGCAGGCACCAGGCATACATGCATGTATATACACATACACATGCAGACAAAATACTCATGTACATAAAATTAAATAAAAACAAAAATAATAATTAAAATCTTTTAAAATGAACACATTTCTTTATTCTTAAACTTATACTGTGGACTATGCCCAACAGAACAGCTTTCCAGATGTCCAAAGCTATATTTGTAAGAAAGTCCACAATATCTGATTTGTGACAGAAAAAATTTTGAAAAGCAAAGTCTCTCAACCCCTAAGATATTCTACAGAGACTGAGATGAAGGAACCAGGTTTCTTTGAAGTGATGTGAAAATTTTTAAGATTGAAGAGAGGTTGTGTGGAATCATGTACAGTATGACTCTATTTTTATTTGTAAAACTGCCAAAGATACTTTGTATTTGAAGTTCATTTATGAAGCCCAGCTATGCTAATACAGTAGGACACAAAACGAAAACACCTATGTTACTTTTTTCTTCTTTAGAAGTCTCTAAACTCATTTTTCCTTTCATTAACTTTCCACATTTCATTCTTTTTATTTTATTTTGTGTATGGGTGTTTGGCTGCATGTATGTCTGTGTACCACGTGCATGCAGTACCTGAAGAGACCAGGAATAGGTGCCAGATCCCCTGGGAGTGGACTTACAGACAGGTGTGCGCTGCCATATGGGTACCGGGAATTGAACCCAGGTTCTCTGGAAGAGCAACCAGTGGTCTTAGCCACTGAGCCATCTCTCCAGCCATTCAGTATTCCATTCTTAAAAAGACTATGAACATGTTCTACTTCAAAAAAGTGATGTAACTACTTTCATTTTCCATATGCTATTTTTCTTAACATTCTGTACTTGAAGAGTTTATTTAGTATTTGAATTACAGCTCTTAAAACATACCCACTTTCTAATGAGTGGGTGGGACTCAGTGAAGCTTTGCTTCCCAGTGTCTCAGGAGGCAGGAAGAACTCTGAGCCGAATTTTCAGCATCTACACAAAGGACAGTGATGCAGATTTCAAGATGTTTTTTCCTCCAGGAATGAGGTCTATAAAGGTCCTGTCCCTAGAACCCCTGGAAATTCCCAGTGCTGGACCCTCACCACTCTTTAATGGTGTATAATTGGACCCAACCAGCCTTTCTCTGTGGTTTGCGAGTCTGAAAGGGCTGGCTGCCTCCTGTCTTTCGCTGCTACACTGATGGAAGGCTCTGCACTCAGATTTCATGCTTATTAATGATATTTTCATGAGTTTCCTGTAGGGGTTAGATAAATTAGATTTAGAAAATATATAGGAGTTTCTGATACTGTCTCTTAATTCGGGGCCTGAAGAGCATTATCAGCATGAAGTCAGCAAAAACAGGAAAGACTCAATAGACTGAAAAACAAGTTTGAAGTCAGGAAAACAGGAAAGACTCAATAGAATTGAAGAAACAAAGTATCTGGCCTGACATTGTTTTCAGCTGCTAAGTGGGCGGAGCCCAAATTAAGGTGAAACAGAGTTCCTCCTATTTAAGGACAGTGCATGGAGCCCAGGAGAGAAGAGGCCCTTGATGCTAGAGAGCTCCAAGAGTCCTGCTGAAAAAAGGGCTGGCCATTGATGGCCAGCTCTCTCCCTGAAGCAGAAAGAAGCCAGTGAGCAAAGAAAGCCTGAGCAAGACACCAAAAGGCCAAGGACTGGGCCCTGTGGCTCAGCTTTTGCCTAGAGGGGTTTGATCTGTCCGAACAGTGGCCTAAAGGAAACGGTGCCTGGCTTTAAGGACTGAGGCAGAGCAGCTGAGTTCCTGATTCAAAAGAAGTAAGTTGGCCTGCAGACGGCTGGGGTCTCCCACAGAGAAGAAAGCATGAAGCCTTATTTAAGGTGAGACTTCAATAACCAACTTACCCTGACGAACCTGCATCTGAGAGATCCAGAAAAAGGACTGCTAAGTGCGTTAAAGAATCTACAACAAAGACTGTGTTCCTGACGACTGAGGACCTGCCCCAGAGACTGTATCATTCTAAAAGGTTATGAAAGTGGTTGTTATGATTATCAATAGGTTTAGTGGATAGGTTAAAGGGGTTGTAGGAATTTATAGGATTAATAGTTAAGAAATTGTTGGTGTTTGTTATAAGTGAATTTAGTAATAAACAAATAAGTGATAAATAATAATTTAAAAGTTCATTTACAGTTTCCAGGGTTGATGTGACTTTTTACAGTGTTTAATGACTTTCAGGTTAGCTCCCTTTCTCAATGGGATGTTATAAAGATTAATTAGCCAGCGTCCACAAAGTGCTTTCAAGCAGAAAAGTGCCACATAAGGGTATACGGGCTCATTAGCTTCTCCATCATTAAAGCTCTTTGGACCTTTGGCATTCAGAAACTGGATGTTGAAGGCCAAATTGAGATTTTGTTTTTTAAATAAGGAAAAGGAGACTTCAAGAAGAGCAGATTAGAGCCCAGCATTGTTGTTGAATGAGGGGACTGTTTTTGTTTTTCTTCTTTTGTCTTGGTTTGGGATTCTCTTCTGCTGTTAACACATTGTTTCAGTGGTTTTCTTACTCTCTCTTTTCAAAAATGAAATTTTGCTGGGCGTGGTGGTGCACGCCTTTAATCTCAGCACTCGGGAGGCAGAGGCAGGTGGATCTCTGTGAGTTCGAGGCCAGCCTGGTCTACAAAGTGAGACCAGGACAGCCAGGGCTATTACAGAGAGAAACCCTATCTCAGAAAAAAAAGAAAGAGAGAGGGGGGGAGGGAGGAAGGGAGGGAGGGAAGGAGAAAGAGAGAGAAAGAAAGGAAGGAAGAAAGAAAGATTGATTGATTTTGCCTGCATCTCCTGAGCATTTACTTGGAAACTGTCTAAGCCAGGCTGGGGACATAGATGTTAGTAGAAAGCTTACTCACCATACAGGAAGCCCAGGATTGATCCCACTGTCACACAAAACCAGACCACACAGGAGGTTGTAAAGATTACCATGCTTGTAATCCTAGCACTCAGGAGTTGGAGACAAGAGAACTAAGAGCTCAAGGGTATCCTCAGCTACACAGGGAGTTCCAGACCAGCATGAGCTAAGCATCTCTGTCTCAAAAACAAAAGCAGAAATGGAAATCACGAGTCATCTCTCATACTGAGTATTCATGTGCAGTCGATTCTGGCCTGAAGTGCTGGATTGCCACTCCAATGATTGATATGATGTAGAACATTCCCAATGCTAATGAAGAACCCCAAGCAGACTTCAATGAGTCACAAACCTATAATATTGTGTCCATCCACAGTAATTATGGGTCAATGTACAGATGTTACCCAATGGATATTTTGGTTATGTCTTGATAGTTATTGTAAGTTGAAAATATCCTATATCACAAATGCATTTAATGTACCTGACTTCCCAGACATCATCATAGCAGCACAGTATATTATAGAAGTTTGGTTGTTAGTCCCTTCATTCCTGAAGCTGACCAGGAGCTGCTGCTCTATGGTACATCCCAGTGTCACAGAGAGTATTGTATAAGATATAGCTGGCCTGGGAGAAATTCAAAAGTCAAACTAGTTCTACCTAATGTGTATAGATTAATTTTTATTGGTTATTATGTATATGTGTCTCTCTGTGTGATACATATGGGGGCCATCTAAGCATGATATGTGTAGGAGTACATACAGCACAGTGTATGTGTGGCCAAAGGATGATTTGGTGGAGTCCGTTCTCTCCTTTCATCTTTACATGGTCCAGGGATTGAACTCAGGTCATCAGGTTTTCAACTCACCAAGCCATCTTGTCAGACCCTAGTATGTATTGAATTTGAATCACCATGAAGTCAAAAATTATCCCAAGTTGGGGACTATAACTTATCAACTGGTGGTTTTATATGATTCAACTAAAGCCTTTGAGCCTCAAAAGTACAAATGGCTACAACGGTGTAATTGTGTAGGAGAAATCATAGACAAAGACAAATTATATTCAAAAAAATTAGATCGAGAGCTGCTATTTTTCCTATTAGCATCAAGCTAATTTGATAAGTTAAAATAAAATACCTTTTAAATATTAGAAGAAAATAATTTTAAATCTATAATGGTATACCCAACTAAGCTATCTGTTCACCTTTGTACAAAGGAAATCAAAATGTTTACCACCAATGCAGAACGATAGTCTTATAGGTTTTCTTCAAGAAAGAAAAAAAGAAAGACAGTGGAGTTGGGGAGATAGCTCAGTGGATAAAACGCTTGCCACACACACGTGAGAACCAGAATTGGGATTCCTAGAACCCAGGGAGGTGTGGAACGTCAGGAAGCTGTGGCAGCCAACCTGTAATCCCTTACTTTAGAGGCAAAAACAGGGAGAATCCTGAAGCAGTCTGGCTGCCTAGACACACAGAGCTCTGGGTTCAGTTGAGAGACTGCTTCAATGAAAAGGGAGAAAAGCAATTGAGGAAGATGCCAGGCACTGAGCTCAGGGCTCCATGTATACCTGCACATACATGCGTACCCCACAAATGTAAACATGCATACATACACAGAAGCTACATACACAACCACATGAAACAACACTGGAAGAAAGATGGGGAGTTTGGAAGGAAGGAACAAAAAAAAAAAAAAAACCCTCGAGAGAAAAGGTTGACATGACTGTAGGCAACTTTAAACTAACATTAACTGATGGTGGTGATGATGTTGATGATGTGCAAAACACGATAAAGCTAAGAAAAAAAACGTAACATGCAAGGCAGTAAAGTAGCATTGAAAGTTATAGTCTTTCAAGGTTTCTGTTTTCTTGGAAAGAGACTAAAGATGAACTAGATTTGGTCAAGTTTAACATAAAGTTTCTAATTTAACCAAGAAAATTAAGAACACAATGTGGAAAGGGGGGAATAAGTAGAATAAGAAAGTAAAATCAAGAACAGTTGGCTTTAGTAATAAAAAGGGGCGTGTGCAACAGGTTTAGTATTGGTCTTGAGAGTCTTTGAGAAGTCGGGGTGGGGGGCAAGGGTGTTAGGTAATGCAGATGATGAAGAACGTAGTGGAATCAGGTGCTTTGTAGATAATTTGGGGAGTGAGTCAAGTATTACTTTGTAAATACCAATTAGCTAGTCAATGAATGTACAATTGTAGGAGAACCAAATAAAAACAATGCAGTCCTACTGGTGTTTGAAGGAGTGCTTATGGCTTGGTAAAATACAATCTCCAATAGCAGCATCACACACAGATTACAAGGGCAACCTAACATGTAGGAAGTTCCAATGCCTTTTAATGGGCAGTAACTTGCCCATTGCAGATGTTAATTTTATTATATTTCATAGTAAACAATTCTTCTGTTTGATTTACAAGACGGCATTTCTATCTTCCAGGACAGCCCACTATATAACAGTTTTCTAACTGACTTAAGGGTAGGTAATTATTTTGTAAGGTTAGATTTTCAAATAATATTTAAATTGAGCTTTATAATAATAGACAATGATGCAAAGATGGGTCTGAGATATTTAAATGCATTATGAAAAGAAATACAAATTTACCGGAAGCTTTAAAAATCAATATAATATTTTATTTTGACTATTTATTGTTACTGCCATTGTTTTTTGGGGGTAGGATCTCAGACAGCCTAGACTTGAATTCACAGTCCTGTCTGCACATCCCAAGTGCTGACATGGAGTGCTATGCTAAACATGTCTATCCAAAAATAACAACTTATGTGACCCAAATTCTAAAATAAGCATTAACATTTTGATAGACACAAATAGATATGGAAGGAAGGAGGGGAAGGATTTTAGGTAATGCAGATGGTGAAGAGCATATAGAACTGTTGCTTCATAGGTAATTCCAGGGTGGCCAGGGTGAAAGTCATCTAGTTTTGAGGAATCTTAGAATGTAGAAGACACAGCTAAGGGGTCAAATCTCAGAAGCTCTTTAACTCCAAATTGAGACTTCAATTTTAGCCCTTTATTGTCCATGCAACTGTTATCCAGGTCTCACTATGGCCTTACGTTGGCTGCATGGTCTTTGTGATGTCTGTTCAAAAAAATCCAGACACAAAGAGCATACTGTAGAAGACAGAACATAAAAATAAGATAAGTGGGGGCATTCTCATAGGGATAGAGGAACCATGGCCAAATGGATCGTTGTGGAGGACAATGGCCAGAGAAATCACTGTGCAAATCCACATACTTAAGTAGGCTTTACACACTATTTTCTAAGGCGTCTAGAATGGGCTGCTTCCTGTGGGATAGTTTTCTGTACAGGTGACTGACAGGCCCATTTAGAGAACAGTGTGGCTTTGTTCTCTACCAGAACCCCTCTAAATGTTACCCTTCTGAACTTTCTGATAGTTTAGAATAGCCTGTCTCCAGACCAACTATGTCTTTGACCCGTAATCAACTCCTGCAATTTCCTCAGTTCCAGGTTTTACAAGCTGCTGATTATGAAGGAGGGTCCATCTTGAATGACCTCCACACTTGCTGATATCTGACTAACCTCCTAACACCAGTATTGAAGGAGGCTGAGCTGGTTAGTAATCATCTTATGAATATAATCAAGGCTGGCGGGAAGCTGAGGAGGAGGCTGCCTTGCTAACACAGGGCCTCAGATGGCAGCCAGGCAACTCGTGCTAAACTGGGCTGCTCTGCAGCTCCCAGGTACAGTGAGTGAGGATGTTTGCCACTTGCTTTTGTTTGCATGCTTCAGCAGGAGCACTAACACAAAAGAATACAGACAACCTGAGCTTTTCTGACATTCAAAATATCATGTTAAATGCTTCCTAATTGGTTTATTTTAGCAGGTTGCTATCTTTGCCCTCTGCTGAATGTGAGTTTCACTGAGATGTGGGGAGTTGGTTGTGTTAATATGAACACAGTCCATGAAAGTGACATTCGTTAGATGCTTCAGATGGAGAAACGTGGAGTGGATTTTCCTGAGGTTGTGACAATATCATTTATCTGTCAGGACCAAATTGGGAGGGATTTTCTAAGACACACTGGCATGGATGGCAGAACTAGGACTGCCAATGTGATTTAAGTGTTTAATGGAAAATACAGTGCACAATCCATAAACACACACACACACACCAAAATCCACCAACCCCCCCCCAAAACCAAAAAACTTTATAGTAAATAGAAGAATTTTTGAAAATTCAAAATTTTCGGTTTTTTGTTTGTTTGTTTGTTTTTGTTTTTCAGAAACAAAAGCGAATGAAGAGATCTGGCATTAATTGGCAATGGGACCTTGGGCTGTTCTCAAGCTCTCTAGCACTGGGATTACACATGACTTAGCCTTGCTCTCAGTGTCTAACCCACTTTCTACACCACAGGATCCTCACCCACGGGCTCTGCTTTGACAGTCCCCCTTCTTACAATCAGTTGTGTCCCTGTAACACTGCGCCTCTCATTTAGAGCATCACCAACGGCCCCTTATTTCCTTTCCAGTTCCTCTTTATCCATAAGAGTTTGATCTGACCCTTAAATCCTCACCCAAGGATGGGGTCTGGGCCTGCTGGTAATCGCTTGTAAAGTTGGATTCGTTTACATCATAAAGATTCCATTCCGGCCTCTATAACCAACCTTACATCTATCAGTGCAATCTTTTCCTTGCTTAGGATTAGTTTTGGTCCGTCAGCTCAGCTGATGACCTAAGGGTTGGTTATCACTAGAAATCTATTACTTTTTCTCTAGCAAACCATCTTGTGCTGTTGCAGCCTCTTGTAGCCTCCTTTCTTCCCTCAACCCCTGTCCTACCATGCTGAAGTCAACTAGACCATCACACTAACCATATGAGAGAGACATATTTCTCTGAGAGTCAAGACCCTGCAGAAGTGAAAAGAGTAGATTCTAGCCTCAAGGTGATCGCATTAAATAAGAAATTTATCCCCTCCACCTACCATCCAGGTGACCTCTCTGATAGTTAAGAAATTGAATTCTACTCCACCTTCAAGGTAACAAGGTAGTAGGCCACAGTCTCATGCATTCTAGCAAGAGATACAAGACTCCTGGATCAGTGACAGAGACTAAGTTATTACTAACAGGAAGAAAAACCACCACAGTGTCAGCATTTGTAGGGGCCTCTTACACTTATATCTGCACATGGAGAACATTGCTTTGCAGGAGGATCTTCAAATGCAAGGCACCCAAATCTAACCCTGTCCAGGGGGAGAAAGCATCTTTATTATATTGAATAGCAAATAATTCTGCTTTTTACTAGCAAGGGGGCAGTATCTCTGCCTTTGAAGGGCAGTCATTACACACACACCCCTGACAGAGCAGAGCCTCTGTAAAATGTGCTGACAGGACAGGGGGTGGTGTGAGGAGGAGGAGAGAGCTGTGAAGAATTATCTCCCAATAACCTTCAGTAAGCTCAGAAACCTCAGCTCTCATCTTAAAAAGTGCAACTGCTGGTAAAATGTATATCCTGTGTGGATCAAAGAAATGTAATTCTTATAGAAGTCTGAACGTCATGCCTGACACCTGGAATCATGCCTGCTGCACTGATAAAAGGGCTTTGTCTATATCAATTCCTACTACAAATGATATTTCTTGAGTAAGGTGCAAGCATGTTTATTGAATTCTTTGTAAAGTCTAGCAAATATAACATTATAGCTCACTGATATTTCTAAATATTTGAACCATAAAACATTAGAACTAAAACCTACCATAAACTTGGTATCTTACAGATACGGAAGTGAATTCAGAGGGTTTAAGTGACTTGTTAAATTTCATGCAAAAAAAAGTCATGAAAGAGACAAATAAAATGTGGCTTAAAATTCAGATTCTCTTAAGGGCTGGAGAGATGGCTCAGCAGTTCAGAGCACTGTCTCCCCGGGGGACCTGAGTTTGATTTCCAGCACCCACATGATGACTCACAACAGCCTGTAACTCCAGTTCCAGAGGATCTGGCATCTTCTTCTGAGGTCCCTGGGCATCAGGCATGCATTCGGTATATAGACATACATGTAGTCAAACACTCACACACATAAAATATATCTAAGAAAAAAATTAAAATTTTCAGGTTTTTAAAATTATACATAAAGCTTGGGAGAAGAGCTCAATATTGTCATCACAAACCAAGTCAAGTGAGGCTTTAGAAAACAGTTCACCAGTTCCTTTGACTACATTCTCCTTCCTACTTGCTGGCCTTCCAAACCACCCTAGACTTGGCCCAGAAAGAAAACATAATCAAAATAAATGATGGAGAGCGGAACAAGCAATTTTTGTGGCCAGGTTTTGACTTTTAAGTTACTATTCCACATTATATAAGATTGGCTCTTCAGTTCCTCTACATTGAACAAACAGCATCTTGCCCTGAGAGACTCCATTTTGCAGCTAGCCTTCGACTACCTTGAAGACGGAGGATGCACTTGGATGGAGATGTGAATGGGACCATCTGTCTGACACCACCCATGAATCAAAGACTGACAAGTGACTTATTCTTGAAGTAAAAATGGAGCCACCCTATATATTTATTGTGATGAACTGAGAATGTGGGAGCACGTCTTGTATTAAAATTGTATCAGGAGAACCAAATCCAAGAACTTACCAGACATATCAGACATACCAATGAAAGAGTGCAATGGCCTCACCTAGACCCCATAAGGAGGTAGACTTCATCACTGCAATGGTGAGAGCCCCCACCAGCCTGTCATATGAGCACTCAATGTGTACATTGAGGAATGGAGGGAAAATTCTCAACTGTCTCAGGAGCGTCAGCTTGGCTCAGTCACCCTGCTGATGAGGCCTCCTCTAACTGGCCTCTGCCCAACCTCATGTTTATTTACCTAGACTGCCATCCATCAGTCCACATGACCTGGTCCTGGCCTTCACTTTATGTCGTTCAACTACAGCCCGACTTCTAATTCTGCCTCTGCCACCAGCAGCTACGGCAGCTTCTGGCTGCTTCTACAGCTCAGTTTAGTTTGTTATCAATACAACTTTCAATTCTTAGATCATTATCAGTTTCCCAGATTTGGCCTCCTAGGCACCTTTGAGACTTGCCAAAACCCTTGTCTTTTTACATACATACATACACACACACACATACGCAGAATGTAATGTATAATATATATGGTCTGAAAGTTAACATTAGTAATTAAGATTGGAATAAAAGAACCTATGCTCACTCTATTCAGGGATACAAGGGAAATTGGATTATCCAGCAAACACAGTCATTGGGAAACACTTACCTTGTGAATTTATTGGTTTCTAGTAAATTCTGACATGAAAGACACAAATGTATTCACTTATTTCTGACACAGCGCACTCCTCTCCTTTGTCTGCAGAATAGCCACCATCTCTATGGCAGAAAAGAAGAAAGTACACAGAAAGCAAAACATCCCCACCTCAAACAGGAAAATACATGGAAACCTACTCAGTGTACAGTTGATGTTGAAAGTGGACCCATTCTGGCCACAGGCAGAGAAGTTCTGGCGAGGGTCGGGGGATACCAACTTTATGTGAACCGGTCCCTACTGGCTTGCAAGGAAATTTGCTAAAGCGTTAGGAGGAGGAGCAAGAAATGGGAAAGAAGAGAAACAGAAATAACACCTGTAATAGGAAAAAACTCAAAGACTCACTGGTGTATCTGTCCTAAAAGATCTGCTTAAAAATAAGCTTATTGGGTTTTGTGCTTCTTGGTTTCTTGCCTGTTGTTTTTCTTTCTTCTTTAAGAATGAGGTCATATCTCTAACTATTCTGCAGAGCTCTGAAATTCTTTTAGGGATCTTAGGCCAGAATGTGTCTTGGTAGACAAAGCTGAATAACAAATGACAGGGAATGCTAATTGTGCTTCATCTTTTTACAAAAAATCTCTTTATTGTTTGTTTTGTGCGTGTGTGTGTGTGTGTGTGTGTGTGTGTGTGAATTTCACATCATGCACTGTTCCCTCTCACCTCCCACCTCCCCTCTGACCTGCCGCATCCACCTTTACAACCTCTCACAACTGAAAAAAAAAAGCTCGTTGTGGAAACAGTAGTGTGTCTCAATGTATCCCACAATATTTCCTTTTGTCCACACTTTTCTGATTGCAAAGTACATTACAATGACTCCTTGGTCTGGTACAAGGCCTCTGGTTTCTGCTACTTTGTCAGTATTGGAACATCACTGGAACTCCTCTCAGATCTCCCATTGTTGCCCTGTGTCATGGAGATCCTGTAGTTTTGGGTCTGTAGAATAAGCCACTTCATGTATTCCAGTAGTTCATCCATCGGCTAGATGATGGGGTGGGCCAATTCAAACCCTGGTGCTGGGCCTGCAAACTCCACATCTAGGGCTAGCTCTACTGTGCTACCCAGGTAAGGTATAGGGCCTGTTCTCCTGAGTGCTGCAGCATGTGAGGGGCAGGGACAGTTCTCCTGCACTTGTGACTCCATTGGGGCCAGATCTCCTCTCCACCACTGACAGTGAGGGCAAAAGGAAGGGGAGATCTTTCTCTCTTTCTCTCTCTCTCTCACTCTCTCTCAACAACTCCTCCACAAAGAAGACAAAAGGCAGAACTGGCTCTCCCATGCTCACACCCTTGTAACGGACCACCCACAAACCCCACATCCAGGGCCAGTTGTACTGTGCTGCCTAGGCAAGGTGCAGGGCCTGCTCTCCTGAGTGCTGCAGCTGGTGAAGGATAAGGCCTGTTCTCCTGTTCTCATGACCCCAGAGCCAGGTCTCCCACCTTCTACAGGTGATGAGGGTTGAGGGAGAAGAGGTTACTCTCCCTTGTCCATGCCACCACAGGGAGATGAGTGGTGGGGTCAGCTCTCCCAAACTCATATCCTTAGGGCCAGTTCATTTGCAACTCCCGAAATGTGCAAGGCCTGCTCTCTGGAGTACTGCAGCTGGCTAGGGACAGGGTCAGTTCTCTTGCTCTCAGGCCTCTAGAGCCAGTTCTCTCATGATGCCTAGGTTGGGGTGGGCCAGTTCTGCACAACCCTCATACATCAACATGGCAGCCCAGACCAGGGATGTCCACCTGGCTTTTGGTGGTAACAGACCCCTGCTGCTGCAGGCCCATGGACCCAGTCTCTGTTGGCAGCAGAGGTCAGGACCCCACCACGGTCATAAGTGGAACCACTGACTATTCACATCAGGTTGTTCCTCACTACCCTTAAGTTTCCAGTTCTGCCTGTCTTCCTTGTGCCCACATCCTTCTGCTTCTCTTTCTCTTTCATTTCTCCACCACTTACTTGCTTCTCTTTGTGGTGCCTGGAGTCTCTGAGTGTCTGGGCTTATCTCAGGAGTGGTCTCAGGAGTGCTATGGCTCACTTGTGCATTGTGCATTATGGAACCTGGCAGGGGTCATCTTCAGTATGGTCTGACCCCCAGGCCTTCATGGCACCAGACTGGTGTTCATCTCAGGCTAGCTCCCTATCCAGGCCCCATGGTACCAGTTTGCTGATTGTCTTGGGCTCTCTTCTTGCCCAGCTCTCCTGAGCGGCCATCTGTCTTGGGGTCTATGGTTCTAGGCAGGGCTCTTCTAGTCTCTGGCTTGCATCCTGTCCTGGGAGCCCACCTAGGCTTGCCTGGTGTTGGACTGACTGGTGGTCATCACAGGCTAGCTGCCTGTCCAGGCCCCTTTGTGCCTAACTAGTGATGAGCTCAGGCTTGCTTTTTTTTTCAGGGAATGTTAGGCTACTGTTCATTCAGATGTTCATAGGTCAGAACACTGAATGTAGACATAGCCTTTCTCCTCTCTGCCACATAGAGATGTATGTGTGACACAGCAGCCACATCTGCAATGCCTCTAGGGCCAGCTGTGCTTTTCCCCAAGTCACCCTTTATTCCAGGCAACCCCATTCTGGATGTCCCAGAGGTGTCTCACTTGTGTTCCTGTGTGGGTGATCTGCACAGCAAGAAGTGGCCTGTGCCAGCTGGCCACCACCAGAACCGCTCTGTGTGCCTTTGTGCCTCTTCATGGCTCTGTAATGGGAGTTGGGGACAGAAGATGACTGATACAAACCATTTCATCTCCACTCTGCTTTAGAGAAGTTCCAGATAAATGCCATGTATTCCGGTTAATCTTTGAAGAGTTCAGGGATCTAATCTGTTCAGTTTTTACTGGAACTTCTCATCTGCCTGAAATCAGATATTTTAGAGACAGGCATAATCCTTAGATTTTTGACCTCCTGTTAAGAAAGACTTTCTCATGGTCGGGCCCAGTACAGTTGGTTATTTCTTCCCATTGGAGGCATTTTCTCTCATGGGCTCTGAGATTTTCCTCAAACAAGTTGCATTCTTACCTGATTATATCTACCTGGTATTGGATCCAAGCACCATTTTACCCAAGGTCTTGAGACCCTAAGTTCCCACAAGTCTCATCCTAATAGGCATACTTAAGTCTGATAACTGGCAGGCCATGCTGAGATTGATTTTATAGACATGTATGTACACAGGGATTCACTCATGTCCTGCTGACCTCTAAGCATGAATGTGAATAAATGCTTTAAATCTAGGAACATTCCAATTCTCTTCTTTATTGTTCATTTTTGAGAGTTGGAATGCAAGATGTATCAGACACACTTCTTTTTTTTTTTAAATCTTTTTTTTTTTAGATTTATTTATTTATATATGAGTGCTCTGTCTGCATGCACACCTGCAGCCAGAAGAGGGCATCAGATCACACTGTAGATGGTTATGAGCCACCATGTGGTTGCTGGGAATTGAACTCAGGACCTCTAGAAGAGCAGCCACTGCTCTTAACCACTGAGCCATCTCTCCAGCCCTAGACACACTTCTTGTATTATATGGCTCTTGGAATCCTTGCTTCACTCACTTTATGTTTTCATAGATGTGAATTTCCAGTTAAAGACTGATTTACATCATCTCAGAGCTAACTCTGAGAAATGTGTCCCTGAAGCTGAGAGTGTTAACAACTCATCGCCTGGTTCATTCAATTGAAGGGAAGGAACCCCATAGGCAGGAAATGTGGGCATTGGTTTAGGGTGGTTGCTTTAATGTTCTTAATGTTTTCTGTGCCCCAGGTTATGCAGATGTATCTTCCATTCTGTGGAATCGCCATATCTAATGCTCAGCTCTTTGCTGCCTCGAGGAAAGAATATGAAAGAAGCAGGGTGAGTAGCTTCAGGCTCGCTGTCTTTCTGTCTTCTGTGAGTCACTCCATCTTTTAAAAGTAGCAGATGATCATTGCATAGTCTGAGGATAATTTTTGTTAGTACAATCCTGTAATGCCAGGGCTGAAGATCCTGTTACATGATATGTGAGTTATAGACACAAGTAAATACAAATTCTCTGTTTTTGTTTCTGGGAAATAGAACTGGTTTCATTTCAAAAGCAAATAACCTCACATCTATACTGTGCTGTGGCAGATATATCACCTTGGAGCTCATAGCTTCAAAACAGCAGCATTTGCTGGTGACTTTACTGTTAGCTCCTTCACTCCTCCTTGCAGATTTTGTTTGAAAAGTTTTCTAGAAGAAGCAATACAAGGCATGTAGGGCAATCGCACAAGCACTGTTTTATGGGATATCAAGCAACATACAAGGCAGTGATCTTACATACCTTCAGGAATTGTAGAATCAAGTAGTAAAATGTGCGCAGAAGCTTATACAGCATCAAATTATCAACCAGAGATCAAAGTTCACTCTACATTTAAGTATATGAGGATCATTGTTGCAATGCAGAAATACACTCAAATAAGAAAAGGCTAAAAATGGATTAAATCTCTCAGCCAATCAAACAGATTAAAGCTTATGTACTAAGCATTATGATAATGACTATTTCATAGTAAACCGTGACCACTGCCCCTTCCTTAGCATGGCATAGCACACCTTTCCTCTAACCGGGTCTCCTTTTCATCTTTAGAACCATGTCTTGCTCATGTATTCCTTTCACTTGCTCTTCCGATATGTTTCCATGACTTCCAGAAAACAATCTGTTCGTGTCACTTCATCACACTTCTACCCACGTTCTCCTCTGCCGTCAACGCCTCTCCCTTTCTACTGCAAACTGCCTCACATACTCTTCAGACCCCACTTTATTTTCCTTTGTCTGTTTACTGTTTCCTCTTGTTTTAGTGCAGGCACCCATCACTTTACTGTAATATCTGAGGATGGCCCACTTCTACCACTGCATCATGAGTTCCTTGAGGGAAACTTCTTGTTGTATTAAGACAGTCTTTTCATCCTTGCAGATGGCAGAGTTCGTGTATTCATTGAACAAATATGTATTGTGTGGTTCTCATGAGATAGTGTCCTTACAGAACTTACTATTCTAGGGGGAACAATAGAAAATGGGGGGGGGGGAAGAAGAAGAAAAAAATCACACAGTGTCAGACAATGATAAGCATTATAAACAAAAATAAAGAAAGGGATGAACACTGTTGTGGATGGGGTAGATCAAACAGACTTTTATTTCGAAGACCCAGAAGCAGAATGGAATGAGAAGCCAACCCCATGTGTGGAGTATCCAGATTGTGGATACAGCAAGTGCAAAGGCCCTGTGTTAGTGCATAAAATGAAAAGATGAAAGACCAGCAAATGACACAGGGCATAGTGGGTAGAAAGACCTATGGGCATGTCAAGAACTGTTGATTCTAAGTGTGATGGAAAGCCACTAGGAGATTTTGGGCTGATTTCAATTCATTTCATAAAGAAAACAATCTGGCCTCCTTGGAAATGGTGAAGGGCTGAGGAAGGTGAAATAATGAGAAGGAGATTAAAGACTGGGAGAGGTATGAGAAGAGGAGTATGCTGAAGTCCAGACAAGGTAGCTGGCACTAGGGGAGTAAGAAGTGAGAAATTCCCTCCAAATCAGTGCAGGGCTTGCTGATGTGGAGAGCAGTGGAGACTTTGGTCTTACGCACAAGTTTGTGGACAGCAAATACTTGGAAGACAGACCTAAATTTGAGGGAGTGTAAAATTAGGGGTGGAGATTACATGCAGCTGGGAGACTTACTGAGGTAATCTAGGAAGAATGTTAGATAAGAGCGAGAGAGTGGAGGAAGATTCAAGGAGCAGCTTGGGAGTAGAAGAGGGCGAAGGGGTGCACAGTTGTTTCCTACACAGAGGTGACATTAGGAAGCGGCACATCCACCCTGTGAACTGTTTTTATGGCCTGTCGAGCTTTTTGATCACCCTAAACTTCCTTTCTTTTCCTCCTCTTCTGGAGGTAGCCTTTTTGCTATTTGTAAAACTTTCACCATTTGTTAGTAAAGCAGCAATTTTTAATTAGAAAGAATAAAATTACTGTAATATGATTTGTCAGTGTGAGACTCTGGGGGCATTAGTTTCTCCTTTGAGAGAAATGTTCTTGTGGAGAAGTCCCAGAGGCTATCCATGCAATCATAACAAATTGAAAAGTTAAATAATTGTTCTGTTAATATGATCTATCTGAAGAAATAATCTGAGTGATTAAGGTAATGATGTTTTCTCCTTAATAACAGGGAATTTGCTTGTAATTACTCAGACAATTGTCTCCCTTTGAAGAAATTATTTCTTTTATTTTTTGAGATTATAATTAGATCATTTTCCTCTTCTATTCCTTCCCTTCAAAGTCTCCCATATATTCCTCATTGCTGTCTTTCAAATTCATGGCCTCTATTTTTCATTAATTGTTGTTACATAATATATGTTTATACATATATATAATGTGTGTATATATATATATACACACACACACACATTTCTAAGCATACAAACACAACCTGCTCAGTCTGTATAATGTTGCTTGTGGGTAAGAATTGTTTTCCATTTAATATCTTTGAACATGAAGTTACAGTGCACTGGCCTCTCACAACAGTTTGCTGTTCAAATGCCAAAAGGCTGGCTTCAATTAACATAGTATTTGCAACCTGGTGTTTCTCTTTGCTTTGGAATCATTGGACAACATGATCCTTATCCACAGCCACGGTCTCTCTTCAACAAAAATGCTCCTAGGAATTTTGGTCCTCTCAGTAACCCGATCAAGTTGGGTCATTTAAGGGATCCCTTAACTCATTCAAATGCTTTTTTTTTTTTAAATCTCAAGAGAATCAGAGAAGGAAATTTGTTTCAAATTATTTCGGGACAAATAAAAATCATTCCTAAAGTTGAAAATCAGCCATGTCCCTGAGCTGTGGATCAACACCATGATGAATAAATCGAACCTGTGGATTCATAGGGTCCTTTTGTGCAAGATCAGACAAGCAATCGAACATCTTGCTTAATGCTACCGAACAAAACACAAGCCAATTCAGTGGCCATGTGATTCCCTGTTGGTTCTGAAAGAAGCTTAATTTCTACCACCTGTAAATAGCCTGTTATTCTGTAAGTTCTGGGGGGGGGGGGGAAGCCATTAAAAACTCCAAACAAATATTACTTCAAAGCATAAATTACAAGTTCCCTTGCCTAGACATAGTAATAGGTTGTTGCAACTTAAATTTGAAGTGAGTACACAGTGTTCAACTTGTAACTTAATTTTTTTCCACGAATTTATGCACCTTTCAACCTGCCATCTTAAAAGCAATTTAGTAAGGGTTTCTTTCCTGAGATATTCAGTAATATCTAAATGTTCTACTGGGCAGTTGGGAGTGAAGCAATATTTCATATATTTGGAGTTTTCTAAAATAAATATGCTCCCGAGAGATATAAGCACTTGTTATCTATAAAATGTCAGTTTTATACTCAGTGATATAGAAGAAAAACCACTGTAGTGATTAAAACACCCACATGTAATGACTATATGGTTACTGTTAAACTGACATTCTCGGGTTGTATTTTTCAATTTAAGAGTATGTTATACAGTGAAATTGAAGAGCCAAGCTAGACCAACCACAAATGTTTTAAAAATTAGCCACACGAAACATTTGTTATTACAGAAAATATTACTTGGCGTTTCGAGGAAGGAAAAACTGATGTTTCAGCCTTACATCTCCTAAATCCATCAATCTCTGTCTCCAGGCTTTGCTAGAGGTGGTCAATGACCTATTTGAAGAACAGACTGACCTGGAAAAGATTGTCAAGAAAATAATGCATCGGGCCCAAACTCTGTTGAAATGTGAACGCTGTTCTGTTCTACTTCTAGAAGACATTGAATCACCAGTAAGTTACCCTCCTTCCCATACGGAGTCAAAGACTGAGCGGAAGGAAATTGCGTTAATTTGCAATTAAACTTGCGAGCAGAGTAGCTGTGGCTGTGCTCACGCCTTCGGCCCACGAGGAAACGTTTTATAAATGAGAGGTTCTTTCCTTTAGAGGTGCTTTCTTTTCTATCTTCTCCTCTCCCTGGAAAACTAGTCCCTTTAAGCAGGTGGGGACCTTAGAGCCCCATTCATCTCTGTGTATCTAATAGATGACGGGGTACAGGTATGGAATGGTTCCCCAGCATCAGACAACTGAATTAGAAGAGAAAGCCAATGTAGCCCCCCCCCCCCCATCTTGTTTACCCAGCAAGGGGCAGAATCCTGTCCTGTGTGTGTAGACTCTAGGAGGGAAATGTCTCTTGGCCCTCACAGGAGGACAGGAAACAAGCAAAGGACCAGCTCGAAGTCCCCTCAGCTCCTGGGTAGACTGTTCCTGAACCTGCTCAGCGGGGCTGTGTTCTGCATTAGATTGTCTCTTGCCAGAGCAGCCCACAAAGAAAAGAAAGTGTCTCACCTCATCCCAGAATCTCTTTGTGCTCCAAAATGTAGAAATATGGAGGCTCTAGCCTGACACATTTTGATGATTTGTGACCAGCATTTGGATTTGGTGCCGCCTTTGAGACTGAGAGAAATCAGTTGAAAAAAATAAACAAACAAACCCGGTAATATTGAAAATAATGGTTGTCATCAATTTAAGCAGGCTCTTCACAGTTAAATGTCTAAACTCTGAACTGCAGCTTAGTATCTTTGTTGAGAACTCACCTGGAAGATGATTTGTCTAGCAATTTAGAGCTACTTTAATATCTCAGAGAATGGCATATTACTATACTGAACTTACAAAAAATACTGTCTTTGCTTTAAGGTTTCTTCCCTCAAAGAATGAGAATCTGAGGTTAAAATTTCAGTGAGTATTACAAACTCTGTATAGATTGTTTAGGATGTATAGATACATGTATGTGAAACCTGACAACATGATTTTTAGTTCTGAAAATTTGTATAGGAATGTAAACATATATTAACAGCCATAAATCTTATTAAAAGGGCAACAAAGAGGAACAGTGAGTGGGATTCTGCCTGAAAAACTATTTAAATGTTCTTGAAACTGATTAATTCCTTGTAAAAAAAAAATAACTAAATAAAGGGCAACACAAAAGGGGAAAAGATTTGTATAAAGGGGTGTGAAAAAGTCTCTTCTCATGGCCCTGCCTAACTCCACAGACATCCTGGTGAAAAGCTTCAGGGGAGGATTTATATCAAATACAGAAAGAAATGGCCAAATTTTGGGTTTTTAAGCTCCCAAATGGGTTTAAAATCTTGTAGTTGTGTTATTCTAAGACACTAAAGCTAGGGGCAGGGGAGAATTCTTGGTCAATAAAGTGCTTCTTTTGAAAGAATGAAAGTCTAAGTTGATCTGCAGGACTCACACAGAAAAGCCAGGGCTACTGGCCTATACTTGTGTTCTCCGCGCTGGAGCCGGCCTATCTGGCCAGCTCCAGAGCAGTGAGAGATTCTGTCTCAAAAAAAAAAAAAAAATGTATGAACAACACCTGATACTATTCTCTACTCCACATGCCTGTGCTCCCCCCCAAAAAAATGTACACACACATGTATACACACACACAAACAACAATATTAACACAAACACTAAACATGTTCATTTAGAAGAGCCAGGATTTTCTTTTCTTTTCTTTTTTTCTTTTTTTTAGCATTTATTTCTGGATCACAGTCCCCTCCCTCCTCCCCTCCCAGTCCCACCCTCCGACCCTCTCCCCCCTCCTCCTCAGGTGGGGGGAGCCCACACATATCAAACCCCCTCAGTTCGTTAGTCACGTGAGGAGCCAGGATTTTCTAATCTAAAAGCTAAATGAATCATAGCTAAAAGTGATGAAAAAAAGCAAGAGATTAGAAAGACCAGATAAAGCCCAGAAGATCCCAGTCTGGAGCCAATCAGACTGGAGGAGAGCAGTATGTGTGCTGTGTCTTCCTCACACTGTGCCCAGACTCGGGGCTTCCTCAGCTTGCCTCATATTTAAGTCTCCATAGTGTAGTGGAGGGAACAGCAGAGACGATGGCTAAAAGTGTGTCTGGGTACATGGCAAGGAAAGGGCAGACAGATGCCAGTGTTAGTGGAAACTAGGGGCCAGTGAGTGCCCCATCGGTTTTATAAAGCCTCTGAGAACCATAAGACAAATGTAGTTTCCCCCATGCCTAATAAATGCCAGCATGCGAGGGTGTGGAGAAAGGGGTACCCTACTCCATTGCTGGTAGGAATGCAGGCTTGTGCAACCACTATGGAGGTCAGTCTGGCGATATCTTAAAAAACTTGGAATAGCTTTGCCTCAGGACCCAGCCATACCACTTCTGGGTATACACCCAAATGCCTCTTCACGGAATCATAAGGAAGTTTCCTCATCTATGTTTATAGCAGGCTTATTTGTAATAGCTAGAAACTGGAAACAACCCAGATGTCCCTCAACTAAAGAATGGGTTAAAAAAAAAACTGTGCTACATCTACACAATGGAATATTATTCAGCTATCAGGAATAATGAAATTATGCAATTTGCAGCCAAATGGATGGAACTAGAAAAGCTCGTCCTGAGTGAGCTAACCCAGACTCAGAAGGACGCATATGGCATCTATTCACTTATAGTAGGATTTTAGCTATATAGTAGAAGGTATCAATACTACAACTAACACACCAAAGGGAACTTGGACATAGACTTCTTATTTTTAATTTTTATTTATTTTTTATATATTTTTTATTTTTTAGTCTTTTTTATCTATTGTCTGCTTATTGGTTTGTCTGTTTAGTAGTTCTCTCTCCCCGGCAACAAGACACTTTTCACTGATGGTACTGCTTCGTAGACCCCCAATGAATGAGGAGGCTCTTGGCCCTCATACAACCTCTCAACTGAGATGAGGGACTGTTATATAAGGATGCCCCACCCCAGAGAAATGGGATGGAAGGGTTAGGAGGTAAAGAAAAAAAATGAAATGTGATGTTTCGGCCTCTTACTACTAATTGTCATAAACTGGTTAGGATAATTAAGAAATGCAAACTAATGGTTATGCAAGCCAGTCATTCTGTTAGGTACTATGACAGCCTATTATAGTTACTTTCTAAGCTAATCAGAAATAAACCTGCTATGAGACAAGCAACATCTGCTTACCCTAATATAAGAGATAGATAGGGCCTCTTCAAAAACCTCAAGAGATCTGCAGAATATGGCATTCAAAGATGTTTTCGTAACTTTAGATTTTTTTATATCAATACATATCAACTCCTGACAGCACCCCCTATTCTCCTCCAAGTAGAAGATGAGCATCGAAGAATCTCCAGTGGGAGATGATTGAATTAGTCGCAAGCCTATCTCATGGTAGGAAAAGCCCCTTGCTCCAACTGTAGACAGAATGCTGTCCAAAAAGGACAAAACCTGGAAGCAGGTAAGTCGACAGCCTAGCTCTGCCAAGACAGGGTAGGTAAGTCCTTCATAACCCCTGCTCTACAATCAATGTCTGTCAGAGAAACGGGGCCAAATGACTGAAGATCGATGCTGTAATGTATGGAGAGAAAATGGGAACTGTCCAGGCAGCCACTGGTATGTCATTTCTTAGTCTGGGAAGCTGCAGGCCCTGTACTTCCTATAAAATCAGATATATTTATCCCTCTCAGGTCTCTGAGGTGGTTGAAGAACAGATAGCTAGAGTCTCATAATTAAATTTTGAGTTGTTTAGGAGTCAAGAGAGTGTTATAGATCTAAGAAGATGCTTTTAAAATTGTGTTGCAAGTTAGTATGAATGTTGAGTCAGATATAGAACTTTAAACTCATGGAGATGGTTAGATAGTAGAATGTTAAAGTCAGGTACCAAATACATATGGACTGGACATTGGGAATGTACATTAAGCCATATAACCCTCATAACTGTGGCCTAATTACCTCTGTTGTATTGTATTTATTATTATAAGAGAAAGAGCCATTTGTTGGACTGAAAGGGGAAACTGTAGGGGGAAATAAGATATACCTTAAACTTAAAAGAAAAAAAAAAGGGAAGAGGATGGGGGGTTGAGGGTAGGAGGGTGGGACTGGAGGGGGAATAGGGAGGGGACTGCGATTGAGTTGTAACTTGAAGAAATAAAAAATAAAGGAAAAAAAATAAATGCCAGCATGGAAGCCTGGCACCTGAATAAGGCTCCTTCCTGGTCAGGCTAGAGGAGGTGGAGCACTACATCCTAGACTCTGGGACTAGGGAGGATTGTGCTGGGGCCAGTGAAGTGTCACACACCTTAGTGAGGAGGAAATCTAGAAGCTGTTTCTCTCCAGAGCACCCAGGAGGTTGCAGGTCACATGCTGAAGTTTCCATATCTGAGTTTAAATCTGAAATTACTGGGGAAACCAGATATGGCTGCATTTAACTATGGTATTCTCTTTTGTCTTCTGTCACAATAAGCAGAATTGAGGCTGAAGGAGAGATTTAGTTGGCTTATAGAAAAAAATGTAAGTTACTTTATATGCAGTTGTGTCTGTGGCCTTGGAAGTTTGTGATCAATATACAAATTCCATTCTCTATTTAATCATTCATCTTGCATTTGATTCACCTAGATAACAAAGGGAGCCTTTATAAACAAGGTTGGAGAATGATGAGTTATTCCATAGTGCCAGAAATTATGGAAAAAAATACAGCAAGCTAGATTCCAAGTTTAATCCTGCTTTAATTTTATGAGATAGAATAATCCATCTTTTATAGAATATTAAATAAATGCAGGTTCACTTAGGCTCAGTTCAGGAGGGGACCAACACATTGTTAAAACAGGTCTAAGAAGTATTTGAGAAGACAGAATAAGATTTTGAGGTTATGACCAAAGCTTACTAGAGACAAATCAAGGCCACACACTGGACTACGAGACTGTTTTTAACATTAGAGAAAAATCACTTATATCTCTGTGAGAAAGAAAGCTTCTTCACTAAAGCCGCACACTCTTGTCAGTAGTAACCAGAGAGTGGAACTGAGTTGCTTTCCTGAATCATGTGGGGGCAGTTTTTTCTATAATATCTTAGATTTTTTCAGGTTATATAGTCTCTGGTACAGTTGCTCACCTCTGCCACTGCAGTATGAAATCAATCTTACACGATAAATTAGAGTGTGCATGGCTGTGTGCCAACAAAACTCGGTTTACACAAATGAGTGGTAATCCACACCACACATGCACGTGGCATTCCCCCCCCCCCCGTAATTAATAAAAAGTTAGTGTATAATAAAGAGCATAGGATGTCTGCCAAAAAAAAATGCCATAAAATGAATGACAAAATCAAACGCTGGATTCAGAGCACATCCCAGAAACATTGATAAAGGTTTTTTTTTGTGTGTGTGAAATGAGATTAAAGATAACATAATCTATCTGGAAAAGTGAGTGTTAAAAAGGAGCTACAGTGAAGTAAGAAATATATGAGAAGGAAGTGTAAGAGGAAGATGGTGAAAAGGAGGAGGGGGAAGCCGGGCGGTGGTGGCGCACGCCTTTAATCCCAGCACTTGGGAGGCAGAGGCAGCCAGATCTCTGTGAGTTCGAGGCCAGCCTGATCTACAAAGCAAGTCCAGGACAGCCAGAGGTGTTATACAGAGAAACCCTGTCTCGAAAAACCAAAAAAAAAAAAAAAAAGAAAATGAGGAGGGGAAAGAGGAGAGGAGAGAGGGAGGAGGAGGGGGTAGGAGTAAGGGAAGAAGAGGAGGAGAAGGCAGAACACTTCGATGGTAGAGCTTGGAAGAAGAAAATGTGAAATAATACAGAAATGGATGTTACATTTTTAGGAAGCAAGAAAGAAAATAAAAGACAACTCTAAATGCTTTAAGGAGCACAAAGAACAAAATTGAAAATGAAATGGAAAAAAAGTAAATTATAAAAAAGAGAGAATGATAAGAATGGAGTAATAATGAAAGTTCAAAATAAGGATAATTCAGTGTCTCAGCAGAGAACACAGCAAATGGAACAGGAAAAGGCTTTCAGAATTTATAACTCTAGGACATTTTATTGAAATAAAGTCAAAGTTGGAGTTACAGATTGAAAGAACACTATTCAGGAGAAGTCAGTACTCACTGCTCAGCACTGAAATACATCTGGTGCTAATGGAATTTAAAGATAGAAAAAGAATCAAATCTGTGGACAGCTAGGCAAAAACTCGTGACACTTTGGAAAAAAACTTCCCCCAGTGCTAGAGGGCAGTGAAGCAATATCTACTCAATCCTCAGGGGGGAAATGTAGTCCTGTAATTTAAAATCCAGACGAATTCATATTCAATTATTCAATCGCAGGAGATAGATGCTTTCAAATATGCAAGTAAAGTGTAGGAAGATTAGCTCCAGGAGCCTGGCAAACATGGGCTGCTGAGATCTAGCCATGCAAGGGATGAATGATGCCAAGATAAGGAAGTGCAGCACCAAGGGCTGAGTGTGTTTGGCTGTGCAACTGAAGCTGAAACACGAGCCCTATACTTACAGGGACCGATCTGAGTCTTATGTTGTCAACTACAGCAATGGCTGATTCCTGCACTTGGGAGAAGTGGCAACAGGCTGTGGGCTGTGTTCTGCAGGGGCACACTCTACTGGAGGAACATAGCCCTTTTGTGCTTTGAATGTGAAATGTCCCCATAGGCTGTGTGCTTGAACACACAGTCTTCCGTCTGCTGCTGGTGCTGTTTGGGGAGGTTGAGGAACCTTTAAGAAGCTCAGCCTTCCTGGAGGAACTTAGTCACAAAAAGCAGGCCCATATAGCTCAGTCCCACTTCCTGTTCACCTTTGCTTCTTAAGTGTGAATGCAAGGTAGCCACTTGGCCTCTCTCTCCTGCCACCCTGCCAGGTTGTCCCCAGCATGATGAGCTATGTTCCCTCAAACTTTAAGCCAAAATAAATTCTTCTTCCACTTATGTTGAGAGATATAAATGACCAATGATATTACCTGTTATTTTGATGTAGGTAGTGGTAGTACATTTGTTCATTTCTTTTCTTTTGGTTTTGCTGCAGTGGGGTTATTGTTTCTTGTGTTTTTCTTGGATGCAGTTTTCTTTCTTGAGTTGGAGTTTTCCTTCTAGAATCTTCTGTAGGGCTGGATTTGTGGATAGCTATTGTTTAAATTTGGTTTTGTCTTGGAATATCTTGTTTTCTCCATCCATGGTGATTAAAAGTTTTGCTGGGTATAGTAGTCTGGGGTGACATCTGTAGTCTCTCATGGTCTGCAAGACATCTGCCCAGGCCCCCCTGGCTTTTAGAGTTTCTGAAGAGACATCAGATGTGATTCTGATGGGTCTGCCTTTATATATTACTTGGCCTTTTTCTCTTGAAGCTTTTAATATTCTTTCCTTGTACTATACATTTAATCTCTCAATTATTATGTGGCAGAAGGAATTCTTTTCTGGTCTAATCTAGTTGGTGTTCTGTATGCCTCCTGAATGTTTATAGGGATCTCTTTCTTTAGGTTTGGGAAATTTTCTTCTATGATTTTGTTGAAAATGTTTTCTGGTCCTTGGAGTCACAAGTCTTCTCTTTCTTCTATTCCTAAGTTATTCTTAAGTTTCATCTTTTCATTGAGTCCTTGATTTCTTGGATGTTTTGAGTCAGGAATTTTTTAGTTTTCTCTGGCTAATGTATCAGACACCCCTCTATGTTAAAGTCTTGGAGAGATCAGGCATACAAGTATCATATCTAAACATAATAAAGGCAATATACAGCAAGCCAGCAGTCAACATCAAATTAAATGGACAGAAATGCAAAGCATGTCCACTAAAATCAGGGACAAGGCAAGGCTGCCAACTATTTCCATATCTCTTCATCATAGTACTTAAGATTCTAGCTAGAGCAACAAGACAACTAAAGGAGATCAAGGGGATACAAACTGGAAATGAAGAAGTCAAAGTATCCCTATTCACAGATGATATAGTAATATACATAAATGACCCCAAAAAAATTCACCAGAGAACTACAGCTGATAAACACCTTCAGCAGAGTAGCTGGATACAAAAGTAACTAAAGAAAATCAGTAGCCTTTCTTTAAACAAAACATACACAGTTTGAGAAAGAAATTAGGGAAACAATACCCATCACAATAGCCACAAATAATATAAAATACCTGGGGGTAACTCTAACCAAGTGAGTGAAAGAACCGTATGACAAGAACTTCAAGTCCCTGAAGAAAGAAATTGAAGAAGATATCAGAAGATGGAAAGATCTCCCATGCTCATGGATTGATAGGATCAACATTGTAAAATTGGCCATCCTACTGAAATCAATATATAGGTTCAATGCAATTCCTATCAAAATACCAACACAATTCTTTACAAACCTTGAAAAAACAATTCTGAACTTCATATGGAAAAACAAAAAAACCCAGAATAGCTAAAACAATCCTGTACAATAAAAGAACTTTTCGAGGCATCACCATTCCTGATTTCAAGTTGTACTACAGAGCAATAGTAATAAAAGCCACCTGGTATTGGCATAGAAAAAGACCAGTAGATCACTGGACTCAAACTGAAGACCCAGAAATAAACCCACACACTTATGATCATTTGATTTTTGACAAAGAAGTCAAAACCGTACAATGGAAAAAGGACAGCATCTTCAATGAATGGTGCTGTTCTAATTGGATGTCAACATGTAGAAGAATGCAAGCACAAAACTTAAGTCCAATTGGATCAAAGACCTCAACATAAAACTGGACACACTAAATCTAATAGAAGAGAAATTGGGGGGAAAGCCTTGAACTGATTGGCACAGGAGGCAATCTTCTGAACAGAACACCAATAGTTCAGGCACTAAGATCAACAATTAATAACTGGGACCTCATGAAACTGAGAAGTCTGTAAGGCAAAGGACACTGTTGACAGAACAAAACAGCAGCCTACAGATTGGGAAAAAAATCTTCATCAATCCTACATCAGACAGAGGGATAACATCCAAAATATATAAAGAACTCAAGAATGTAAACACCAACAAACCAAATAACTCAATTAAAAATGGAGTACAGAGCTAAACTGAGAATCTACAACAAAGAAATCTCTAATGGCTGAGAGGCACTTAAAGAAATGCTCAATGTTCTTAGTCATCATTGAAATGTAAATCAAAACAACTCTGAGATTCCATCTTACACCCATCTTACACTTAGTCAGAATGGCTAAGATCAAAAACTCAATTGACTGCACATGCTGGCGAATATTTGGGGAAAGAAGAACACTTATCCACTGCTGGTGGGAGTGCAAACTTGTATAACCACTCTGAAAATCAATCTGGCGGTACTTCAGAAAATTGGGAACAATTTGACCTCAAGATCCAGCTATTCCACTCCTGGGAATATACCCAAAAGATTCTCCATCAAACCACAAAGATATTTCCTCAACTATGTTCATAGCAGCTTTATTCATTATAATCAGTAACTAGAAACAATCCAGATGTCCCTCAACCAAAGAGTGAATATAGAAACTGTGGGACATTTACACAGTGGAATACTATTCAGCTATTAAAAACAAGGAAAACTTGCAATTTGCAGGCAAATGGATGGAACTAGAAAATATTATCCTGAGTGAGGTAACTCAGACCCAGAAAGACACACATGGTATGCACTCACTTATAAGTGGATATTAGCCATGTATTACTGTACAACTATACTACAACTCACAAACCCAACAAAACTAAGTAACAAAGTGGGCCTAAGGGTGTAGAAAGAATTAATTAAATTATTTACTAGTATTTAGGTTATCATTAATTGGTTGGCAATGTTAATCCTTAACCCACAATTATAAATAAGCACACAGACACCCCTGATGGATTTTAACAAGCCTTGGCCTGAATTGTGTAATCTTAGCCCATCTAAACTATTTCCCAAGTATGACCCCATATATACATACATCCCTTTGGACCGCTATTCTCCATGCTATGCCGATGGTCCAGACCACATGGAATGATCTTCTTTCATCTACCTCATGGCTTGTGTCTCCTTCCTGCTCCAGTTGCTTGTCTTAGAGGGTTCTTCTACAATGAACCTCTCTTCTTCAGAAGCCCATGCACCTTAGTCCCGCCTACCTCTGTTTTTGCCCAATCTCAGGCCTAAGCTTTCATTCAACCAATCAGAGACAGTGATTAGAAAACAAAGTAACAGATAGCAAGCTGGACCAATTAATTAACATTTAGAATGCATACCATCACCCCATTACAAGAGAGAATACTTGAATCTCACTCAGAAGGGAAATAGAATAGACATCAAAAGTGCTTGAAGAGAGGGAACAGAGCAGGAGAGGGTGCAGGGAGAGGAACAAGGGAGGAGATCAGGGGTGAGGAAAGCAGGAGTGAGAGGTGAAAAGGCTGAGAGAGGAAAGGGAAACTGATAGTGGGGCATCTTTGAAATAAGATGGAGCCCTCCAAACAGGGTAGACTCCTGGGAGAATAAGAGGGTGACTCTAGATGAACTCCTAGCAGTGAGGAACAGGGAGACAGAAGTTGCCACCTCAAAGCCTGACAGGACTCCCAGTGAAGGGAGGGAGACACCAACCCACCTATAAAACCTTTGATCCATAATTTACCCAGCCTACAAGATGTACAAGGATAAAGATGGAACAGTGATGAAGGGAAGGGCCAATCAATGAGTGGCACAACTTGAGACCCACCCCATGGAAGAGAGCCAATTCCTAACACTACTGATGATACTGTGATATGCTTGCAGAGAGGAGCTTAGCACAAAGGTCCTATGAGAGGCTCCACCCAGCAGCAGATCAAACAGATGCTGAGACCCACAGCCAAACATTAGGCTGACTGGACCTAGGCCCAGGATACATATGCAGCTGATTGGGAGTTCAGTCTTCACATGAACATCCTAACAAGTGGAGAGGGGACTGCCTTTTGACGTGGACTCTGTTGTCAGTTTTCAGATCACTTTCCCCTAGTGCAGTTACAATGTCTGGTCTCAAAAAAAGAAGTTGCTCTTAGGCCTGATCTGACTTGATGAACTGGGGTGGGTTGGTACAGGAGGAGTGGCTCCCTTTTTCCAAAGAGAAGGGGAGGCAGGGAAGGGGAAAGAGAGTGGGAAGATGGGACTGGAAGTAGAGGAGGGCGGGGACCATGATCGCATTGTAAAATGAATTAATGAATAAAAATAAATAAATTCTTCTCTCCTACATTACTTCTTGTCGACAACAAGAAAAACAATCAGCAGTACAGTCCCTTTTCTTCACCGTAGGTATTAAGTCACTTTTCTACTAACTGGTATTATGCCTAGCATTTGTCTGAGGAGAGAAGCTACTATGTCATCTCTCAAATTTGTTCCCTGTAAACCAGTTCTGAGAAGTGATCTGGATAAAGAGATGCCAGTGTCTCACACACAAAACTGCAACCCAGGCTCACATGCCAATAGCTTCTCAACAGGTACCTTTGTAATTTTAGTGTGTCATGCCTTTGTGATTTGTGCTTTAAGGTTTTGTTATAAAATCTTTGCTGCTAGTTACAGCAGTGGTACACACATGCATATACCACACACACACACGCACATTATTTTTATGTATCTTGTACTGATTGCCTTTGAGGCTGAGTCTTACACATAGCCCAGGTTGGCCTCACATTTATGATCTTAACTTCCCCAAAGAATTGATTTATTTTGTGGTGGTAAGTGTAAAGTTTCTCTCTCTGTCTCTCTCTCTCTCTCTCTCTCTCTCTCTGTGTGTGTGTGTGTGTGTGTGTGTGTGTGTGTGTGTGTGTGTGTGTGTTTATAAAACCTTGTCTTGGAACTATTAACCTTTGTAGATACATCTGTATTATAATAAGTACCTTTGTAGGCCTGGCTCTGTTTCTGAGCTCACTGCATTGTTCTTTGGGGCTTATTTTCTCTGCAACAAAACCACACAGTCTTAATTTCTGCCATTTTACAATAGTTTGGTATTGGATAGGGTAAGTCTTCTATGTTGTTCAGTTTTAAAATTGTCACCTCACTGTATCCCAGGAGAGGAAGAGGAAACACCTCTTCACACACTTGCCCTTTGTCACAGAGGAAAGTCTCTTCTAAACAGGGCTTGTAGAGTCTGCAGTCATGGTCTTTGGGCATTCAGGTGTAAGCTGATGTTTACTTAGTACCAAAAATAGAAACAATGAATGTCTTTCTAGTTAGTCTCATGCCAAAATTAA